>OY723385.1:65661059-65717071 GCA_963210295.1 Ophion ellenae
TTTTAGGCGCTCCGCAGCGTGACATTTAGCATCTACAATTTTTACCTAGAACAAAAAACGAAAATTTTCGTTAATCTACATTAGAATACCTAGAGTACGTACGGAATTTAAATAATATTGTTTTATTCAAAAGTTGTAGGTATTTGAACTTAAGAAATGAATTTTCAGTGAAAAATTTCGATATAACTGCTCATAAACTGCTTATAAAATGAAAAGTTTTCGATCAAGCAGAAATTCCGTACGTACTTCTCTGCGAAATGCAATTAGGAACAAAACTTTGAAATTTGAAGGAAATCGAGTAGTCGGCCATTTTGTACATCGAAAAAATATATATACATTTTCTGACAGCTTGATATTCATACTGAATAGATGTGTAATTAATTTTATGAGTGAATCACTTCTCCATACGAAAAAAATTGTTTAATTCGCACATGATTTTATACCCGTTACTGTGGCCTAAGGCCTTAGGTAGACTACACTCTAGTCTCTGAGGCGTTTTGGAAAATAAACCCAAACTTACATTTTCCTATATGTACTTATGCTGAAAAAACGATTTCACTCAGTTGTTACATTTATTTCTAACTTAATTTTTTTGGCAATAGATATTCGAAATTTTGATTTAGTCAACGATTTAGTAACCGATATAAAAAATGTATGAAAGCGGAGAACATTCGATAAATGTTTTTCGCTATTGTACGAAAAGTAACGCGACATTTGTTTCCAATTAAGGCAGTAGTCTTGTCTAGAAATTTGACAAAATCGATTTTTTTCATTTTATTATTCCTTAGACCTTTCTTAATACGCTCGTGAAAACCGTTGATCGATATTTCAAAAATTAGCAGAGTAATAGAAATTATAAGCAAGTCGCGCGCAAATCTCATCTAACGGTATCAAAATTTTGAACGCGTTTATCTTAGAACTATGTTTTTCAAATCGGCGCCCACGATATCTCGATAACTAATTGACCGATCGACCTCAAATTTTGCGCATCCCTTGGGTAGTCTCTTTTTGAGGACTGGTAGCAGAATTAAGTCGAACAATGATTTTGCCCACATTTTATAACTCGTCGAATACTCGAAAATGTATGAAATATCGTTAATCAAAGTTTGACTGGCCGCCATTTTGTAACAAATTTTTTTTAAGTCCTAATTCTGATACCAGTGCTCAGAATACTCATACGGATTGAGAATATATATATTTTTTTTTCAGATGGCTACAACATCACCCAGAGTGGGCGCCGATTGAGGCGGTTTTCTGCGGACCATGTTGTAAACAAATAAAAAAACTATATGAAATTATTTAAAATAATTTTTTCTTTAAATGTAGATACATTTTCAAAGGAACAATAAATACATGTGTAAAATTTCATCACGACAATTTCAACGGTTTAAAAGTTACTCCAACCCAAAAATGACGTCGAAAATCGCGCTCTAGACCAGACTACTGCCTTAAAAGTTAATCGATGGATTTTTTTTCTCAAAGTATCCTGCAGCTTTAAAGGTAAAAGAGAATAATCTCGCCAGTCGCCTCGCAGTTTCTTCGCGATACCGATGATTGAAAATGTTGGAAAAAATTTCTACTCCAAAGAAACAAACGAAAAAAAAATTCATCCTCTTGTGGAAAGTCCGCTGGTGAAGAATGGCGTTCACTCAATTCTCTCGAGTGGGGACAAAACGAGCTCGTAGATTTTCCACGATCCTGTTCGACATCTGTACAACGCGAAGACTAGGTAATGCCCCCCCCCCCCTTCGCGCCCTTTCAATTATCGGCTTTTGTCTTTTTAATCAAGGCGGGGAAGGGATGGGGGATGGGCGGCTACCTCGTAATGCCGATGGTGTTCGAACCGGGACATTTCAGGGTAATTAGACGATACGTCCTGTTTTACATTCGAAACACGATTTTCCTTCACACGGCGTGAAAAAAAAACGATGCACGGTGCGTAAATTTTTCATGCGTACGATCGAGAATATTTTTACCAATTGATTCGTCAATCGAAAAGTTAATGGCACTGAAGTTTGCATCGTTGGGATGCAACGAAATGACTTTGTTTTCACCCTGACCAACTTTTTTCACCACCTTAAAGCTACGAAAATCATTGAACCACTTTTTAACGTCCTTTTTAGGGGTCCACAACCTAATCCTGAAAAAAGAGTTTAGATGATAGAAAAATTACGAAATACAAAAATATAAAAGAATTTAAAAGTTTTTCTCAAAGTATACATATTGAAAAATATGTGAACAAAATTTGAAATTAAAATATTGAAAATCGACTAAGTAGCAGACAATTTAGTGAGAGCAGGTCATGCTACGATTTACGTTATACTAAAAATTTCGATCGCCTTTTTCTCGAAACGACTTTCCTCGACCTGACCGGAATCATAACTCTAGATATAATGATCTAGTTTCCAATTTTGAAAAACGAAAATTTCCGTAATTTTAGTAGCTATTATTGTACATAGCCGTTTTCTTTCTTTTTTTTGAAATTTTGTATTTTTTAAACCCCCGAATGTTAGTAAAAATTTCGCCAAAACGACCCATTTTTTTCGACCAGCCGACAATTTGTAAAAAAAATTGTTTGCGAAAAACGGCTACGTACAACGAGAACTACATTTATGTAGATTATAAAACTCATTAATTTTAATTTTTCAGACCAACCATTGTCAAGTTATCGATTCGACCGATGAACCTTTTATACAGAGGCTTTATTATGCCTCAATAAGGTATTTAATTTTTTCAAATAAAAATTTACCCAAAATAAGTTCACCGTTTGCTTAATAACATACCTTTTTTATATCGTACAATGGCATCTACGATAAAAAATCTCGTATACAAAAAAAAATCGAAAAAACGACCTTCTTCGGTCCGTCACAAATAGCGTGTAATTTATAAATACAATATATACAAACAATCGAGGGGGCTCATTTTTTAGGCCGATGGCGAAACAATAACGATGATAATAATCATACATTGAGTAATAAATGATAACGATAATAATAATATTACTTTCGATTTAAAAATAATCACAATGGCGCGTCGGATAATAAATAATGATCATGATAACAATGATACGTTGAATGAATAAAAACAACGATGAGATATTGTATTGAAAATTGAACCGAAAATTGGAGAATGAATGATTTAATGAAACTTGTCAATTCCGAACGAGCGAAACGAATTATTCCGCAGTTTATTTATTTTATTTTCTGGATCGTCGCACCGATCATTTCTTGTTCTCTTTTTCTCTTCTGTTCGAACTATTCCCATCTCCTTTTTTTTCTTCCTCTCTTACTTTCGCTCGCTCCCTTATATTCCGCCGTTTTTTCACCCCAGAGTCGGGTACAACAAGAGCCTCTTCACTAGACTCGTGATCGCGGTGAAAAAGGGGAGTGAAGAGTGAAAAACGAGTCTTCGTCCGGTTTCTCTTACGTTTGAGATCGCCGACAGCAAAAGACTTTGCGGAAAGGAAGTCTGGCGTGATCGAGTGCTGTTTTCCTCAACGGTATAGTCTCTTGGTCGGTGACATCCCCTTTACACCCATGCACGACGATATACGTATATATGGAACCGTATCGCGGGGTTTGGGGTAAAATGGACCACTGTGACGAAAAAGTTCCCGAAATTGAAACAGAACGATACATAATTCGCCTGTGTGTCGAATCTTTTTTCAATCTTTGTCTCGGATATTCTATCAGTGCGCATTTTGAACCGCTTGTCGTGGAAATTGTGCATGGGGTATTATACAAAATTGCAATATTATCGATATTTCTCAATGGTCCTTTGCATGTCTTTTCAACGTTTTGCGATTCCTTGTCTCTCAGTTTTATCTTACACTTGCCACTCGACCTTACAGTGCCTGAGCCCCCCCCCCCCCCTCCCCAGTGTTGCATACGAGGGCACGAGGAAACTGCCTAAAACCTGCATCGATAATGGCGACCATATTTTTAACGAGTTTCAAGTGCATTCGCTATCGGTAACTCAATGAACTGCCTCCCGCTCAGTAGATGGCGCGCAAGTCAGTACTGCGGTCACCGATCGAAGTACTGGCCAACGCTACTGGACACGAGAGGTCGTCGCGGCACTTCAATTGAGCGTCTACTATAGCTCGTTGATTTTAACTTATTCCGATGGTAAATTATGGTCGTAATTGGAAGGTTTAAAATATTAATTAAGGGGCTATACCAGTGTGACTTTCAAAAAATCGATTTTTTTTGCCTTTTCCGACAGTTTATACTTTCAAGAATATGAGATGAGATTTTTATACTTTCAAAAATATGAAATGAGATTTTTCAAATTTGCTGATATTGTAACTCAAAGAGCAATTATCCGATTGACTTGAAATTTGAACTGAGTACTCTTGAATATATTTACTCTACAATGACGTAGAATACTTTTGATTGGATGAAAATTGACGATTTGGAATTGAAAAAAACGACCATTTTGTAGGCTAGGAAACAGACTTTTTTCATAACTACGCCATTTTGTTAGATTTGGATATTTTTCGAAAATCCTACATTATTGTACAGGAAACACCTTCCAGTTTAACGACATTTTTTTTTTCGGTTTCAGCTACTCAATCGGCCGGAATCATTCCAGCAGTGAAGGAATTTTTTTTTTTTGCGCCTCCGAAGGCATTGCATAAGTCGCTTGGATCTCAATATTTTTGTATGAAAATATTTTGTAATATAGGTCAAATATACCCAAACATATTATTAATTTTCCGAAACATTTAATTGAGTACTTTTCTTCCAAAAAAATCCCGAGTCACCCAAATTTTCAGCGTTCACGCTGGTATAGCCCCTTAAGGGGGGATTGTCTTTTTTTTCGCAAAATTTACCGCTTTTTGGGAATTTTTTTGTGAAGAAAGTATACAACGGAAAACTTGTGAAACTTGGCATATAGTTTTATTGATCTGTTTACTACATACAAAAAATTTTTTAAACAATTTCATCAAAAAATCCCCCCTTAAACGCGTTTTTCTCGAAACAGCTTTTTCACAACTGGTGTGCACGATTTCTCAAAAACTATTCAACCGATTGCCTTCAAATTTGGACAGAATACTCAGCTGACATCCTTTTATCGTTTGATGAAGCAAAAAAGCAATACGTTTAATAGTTTTTTATTTATAACAAAAAATCGATCAATTTTTTTCGAAAAATCGATACTTCAAGTTCAAAACGTCACCAAATCGTCAATTTTTTTCCCCTTCATCGAACGATAGCTATATGTGTCTAAAGTAAAATGCTTTTTGGGTTTTTGTTGCAGGATGAACGTGAAGGCTGTAATCGTGCACACCATCAAAAAAGGACGATCGCGCGTCGAGGGGGGTGGGAGGCGGATTTTTTGATGAAATTGTTTAAAAAAATTTTTGTATGTAGTAAACAGATCAATAAAACTATATGCCACGTTTCACAAGTTTTCCGTTGTATACTTTCTTCACAAAACAATTCCCAAAAAGCGGTAAATTTTGCGAAAAAAAAGACAATCCCCCCTTAAGTTATTCGTAAGTATCCCACATACTCTTACATTTCTGTCTTGATCGTTTTTTCATCGTCCAATGCAGTGAAGATGACAATGGTTTTTCATTTCTAGAACGTACATGAATTTTAAAAAGTGGTCCATATTGCCCCACTTCCTTCGTAGCCACGCGTACAGACGAGGGAAAATCTTCGTAGGTATGAAAATGGTCAGTACACAGGATTCCCATACTGTTTGGTAGTCGGCACACTCAGCCAACGAGTTCCGGAAGGTTTTTGTCTGATTCGGAGAGAAACGAGTAATGCCGCTCGTACATACGAAAGCTTCGAGAGCTTCAACACGCCCCCCCCTGCCCCTTGAAAAACCCCTTGAATCTTCATCGAAATGCAGAGTAGTCTGCGATCCAGGACCTTTGTGCACATTGTGTACTTGTGTGGATTCCTGTGCGCGTGCTCGTATTGTGTGTCGCGTGTTTGTGGAAACGCCAATTCTCATACCATCGAGCTTTTTCGATCTCAAACCGAAGTTTCTCGCCTTGCGTTTCCTTTCTCATTTCCAAAGTTTCCGGGGCAATGTACACACAGTCGTCTTTCAATTCATCCCCATCTCTTGTGGAAATGCTCAAATGCCGTCCAACCGAAGTCAAGAACATATAGGCCACTCCGGGTAGAGATGAAAATCTCGACTGATCAATGGAATAAATATTATATACTAATTGTATTGTATTTAATATGTAACGATGAATTTATAATATTTTATTTTATTCACAAATCCAACGTGTATCGTTGAGGGTTTTTACGTATTACCGTTACCAATTAATACCTTTCCTGTCACTCCCCACCCGCACTTCGCTAATCCAACCTAACTTCCGTTGCGAGCATATAAAGCCACTCGAGCATTTTGAAATTTTCAGAAAAGAAAAAAGAGGGCAATTTGAAAAGTTAATTTGAAAGGCCAAATTGTGCTGGAATCGCAGATTAATGGGAAATAAAAAATTTATATTTCTAAATGTTGGTTTAAACATAAAATTCGTTTCTCGCGAAATCATTTTTTTTATACTGGCCGAAGACGTATCTCAGCCGAATATGCACCGATTCACTCGAAATCTTAAACGTATTTTCTCAATTGCATTCTCCATAGAACTACGTACGGAATTTGCGATTGGTTATTAACTTTTTTTTATAAACAATCACTCATGTAATTTATTTGCTGAAAAATGAAAGTTTTCATTTTTAAAAAAATCGGCACAACTTTTGTTAAAAAAAAGTATTTTTTTTATCGTTTCCATACGCAGTTCCATAGCTTTTGTATATTTTTTTGAGATTTCTTTGATTTTTTTGTAGGTTAAAAACTACAAGAGAAATCTATCCGACTGCGGAACACTTGAAACGAAAGGTACTCTGCGGTCTTGAACTCTGGTGCTACCATTTTCAATTGGAAAAATACGATTTTTTTGTATATTATGTATTTTTTAAAACTATGTATAATAAAGTTTTCCAATTCTAGTGTTTACTGCTTCCATTGTGCTCGTTAGATAAAAACTTTAAATGAACCTGTTTTTAAAGAGCTGGGGTGGCTTTACCTTTTAAGGTACACTATACCGCATTTGCCGTAGGTACGGGGAAACTGTGGAAAACCCGCACCGGTATTGGCGGCCCCATATTCTTCTGATTCTCTGGTGCACAGACGTTTTACTCAAGTATCCACACCAAGGAATCAGAAGTATTGGCTTTCCGCTGACTGATTGATGCACCAGTGCACGGCTAAGCGGAAACTCCTCCGAGTATCGGCAATGCATAAGGCTGCTTAAGGGGTCGTCTCACTTTAGACGCTAAAAAAGGCGATTTTCATGAATTTTTTGATAGGGTTATATTATAGATATTGATATAAAAGTCGTTACACTTAATGAATACACTTTCGAAATACAAAAAAATGTATGCATTTATGTAGGCCAAACAAACTTTAAACGCGTTTTTCTCGAAACAACGTTTTTCGACGGCTTGTTGATAAAATCTTCGAAACTACTGAACCGATCCTTATGAAATTTTAACTACATATTCATTATAACGATAGATATAGCGCGTATCAAGATTTTTTTTTCAAATTTTGATATTTACTATTTTTTTGGCAAAAACGGTGAAAAAAACACGTTTTTTTTGTTTTTTTAGGACATTTTTTCAACTACCATTTTCATCTATAAATAGTGACTTAAAAAAACAAAAACTTTAAAAAATGTATTTCGAAAGTGTATTTATTGAGTGTAACAACTTTTACATTAATATCTATAATATAAACCTATCAAAAAATTCATGAAAATAGCCTTTTTTAGCGTCTAGAGTGAGAAGACCCCTTGACTCGAAAGACTGCCGAAGCCGGACCCCGACTGCCCATCCAACAGTGTCGGTATAAATATATCATATAGCGAATATACAATATTTTTTTTTGAAGAACGCCATGCGGATAAATTATCATTTATGTACTATTTGATGTGGAATAATTAAGATAATATACGTACAGCATGTAGATTTTTAAAAATATTGCGGCTCGATTTGGCAAGAGGAAAACCATTTCTCAACGCTTGATAAATAAAACCACCCGGAATGCCCCATATTGCGTAGAGTGGGGTCCAGCTTGTCAAGAGAGACTTCTGTCATCGGTCTTCGACTCTCAAGGGGATATACCAGTGTGAACGCTGAAAGTTTGGGTGATTTTCGGAAATTTTTTGGAAGAAAAGTACTCAATTAAATGTTTCGGAAAATTAAGAATATATTTAGCTATATTTGACCTATATTACATAATTTTTTCATAGAAAAATATTGAGATCCAAGCGAGTAATACGTTGCCTTCGGAGGCGCCAAAAAAAAAGTTCCTCCACTGCTGACATGATTCCGGCCGATTGAGTAGCTAAAACCAAAAAAGGAAAAAATGTCGTTAAACTGGAAGGTATTTCCTGTACAATGACGTAAAATTTTTGAAAAATATCCAAATCTAACAAAATGGCGTAGTTATGAAAAAAGTCTGGTTTCTTGCCTATAAAATGGTCGTTTTTTTCAATGCCAAATCGTCAATTTTTATCCAATCAAAAATATCCTACATCATTGTAGAGTAAATATATTCCAGTGTACTCAGTTCAAATTTCAAGTCAATCGGATACTGCTCTTTGAGTTACAATGCCAGCAAACTTGAACAATCTCATTTCGAGAAAAACGCGTTTATAGATTTAACTATCGATTTTTGCAAGACAAAATGATATTGATATAAATGATATAAATGATAATGATATTCCTGAAAGTATAAACTGTCGAAAAAGGCAAAAGAAAATCGATTTTTTTAAAGTGTCACACTGGTATTGCCCCTTAATTCGCTGACGAGTAAGACGTGAAAATAAAGCAAGGGCGGAGTCGGGAACTTCGTACCGCATTGTTCTAGTTGTATACAGGGAACGAAGGCGAGAGACGGGCGTGAGAACAAAGGCAAAAGGAAAAGGAACAAGTTAATGGAAGAGCCAATTTTCCTACACAAAACTCCTCGACTTATATTTATCATTAAAATGCTGTTATTGATTACTATCAACCTGTTATAGTGCGGAAAATCCTATTTTTAGTACAGTTCTCCATTCCATAGTTATTGGATAATTCATTTTTCAATTTTGCATCTGTAAAGTCAATTATTGTCAGCTTAAACATTTGAGTAGTGCGTTGTATTAGACACGAATCAATAAATCATTGGGATTATTTTGTTACTATCGGTCTGACGTTGCCGTTTTTATTGTCACAATAATCATTGGCTCGGAGAGACGGTTATGGAGCTTGTTTTTGCCTCCATTAGAGCTGGAGTGCAGGAAAGAAAAGTATTTGGGACGGTTGAAGGTTTTCTGCAGGAGAAATGCGTCAGCTGGTGTCTGGTGATCATGACCATATAACAGAGTGTTTTCCTTCCCCGCCTTCGCACGCTGCAAACAATTTATGCCGATGTTGAGTTCACTCGATATTCCGTGCTTTTGAGAAGCCTCCGAAGGATATGAACGATTTTTCCGTCCCACGATCCTCCGAAGTAAGGCAAAGGACGGGCATGTAACACCGTATTTTCGATGAGTCGATTATGTCGTACTACCCTAGTCTGTGTATTCTGGGACGTAAAAAGGCTCCCTTGGTATGCATTTTGCGTAGTTATTGGCCATGTGAAGCAAAAGTGCAAGGTTGAAAGAATTTATACCGGCAGTTTTCCGTTTCATAGGAAAATGTTGGGGTATCTATAGGATTGGGTTGTAACAATAATTCGATGAGGTGTCAAGGAATGAGGTGGTTGACGTTGAAGAGGTCCACGACTCGTTGCGGAAGCTCAAAAACTTGGTTGACCCCGTACGCAGAGGGTTGTAAGGTTTAATCAACAATTGCGGTGGTCAGGGGTCGCTTGATATGGGTGGAATAAACAAAGCAAGTTACTCATACGCCGAACGATCCCAGCTCGTGATAACGTGTGGCTCGAGTGCGCTGGATAGCACGTTTGCTCCGTTTTCCAACCCCTGCGGGACAGTCCAACCAGGGGCGGTTGGCCGTGTGCAATTTTCTCATAGAACCGGAGAGAGGGTTGGAGGTTGGCCGAGGGAAGGCGGAAGCCCGTACGGAAATGGGAGAGAGGAGAGAGCTTGGTAGCACCGGAAGGATAGGAAAGGTTGGCGTTTTGGTTTTGGCGCCCCGAGCACGCAGAGAGAATCCCATAGGGGGCGAAGGATTGGGCGGGGTGAGAGCTGCGGTGGAGAGGGATGATGGCGTGTCGGGCTATCGATCCTGGCCACTCCGGGACGTTTACCCCATCGTGGCCTAGCTTTTCCGCTACCCCATATGTCGGAGAAGCTGCTTTTTCCGAACCTATCCAAAACACACCCTTGCACCATTTTCCTGCTTCATTCGTTCACCCACCGACCATTCCATTTTAACTGCTGTTCCTGCCACTGTGCTCTGATTTGACGAACAATGATTTTTCCGCGAAAAAGCTCATCGCACTCCAACCCACAACGCAGGCCAATCTGATAAAGATTGCCAAGGACAGCTGTCAAGGCGAGGGAGAACGGAATAGGACCGCGGGAAATGAAATCACGTCGTGTCCCAGAATGTCCGGGGATGAGGACTGTTGCGGGCTGCCATATACGACCCCTAAGAGACTTGGATTAGATTCCGATCAGGGATTAGGGTCGTTCCATGACGACCTCGCCGCCCTGCTCAATTGTCATTCCATTGTTCCTGTCTTCTCTCCCTCTAGAGCAGCCCCATTTCCCGATGTAGGCTACCAGTACTCTTCAGGCAGAAAAGCTTGCGGTAGTCCAGGATGCTCTGGGGATGACTCCGGATAGCAGGAAAGCAGCTCGGTTATGGCTGGCAAGTCTCCGATTACGCCAAGAGCCAACCTCCCCGTTGCCATTCCTACCGTTCTCGATGCGAGCTTGATCTTGCAAATTGTACTCTTCCGTCGCACGAGCAGTTCGGCTGTCTCGACTCCAACGACCCTCATCAAGCACTGAACCAACTGGCTCCCTTAATCCACTGTTATCGGGAAAGTGTGAGCCTCAAAACGAAGAAACGTTGCAACGAAATGTCTTTCTATCTAGCCTGATAATAAGTGGATATAACGGCCCACTTTTGGTATCCGATAAGAATGATCAGCAGACCAGGAAAGGCATTGCTGATCCTAGCGTTGCTGGAACACGATAGCCATCCGAAGTGGAAAGGCAGACGAGTTGCAGAAGATTACGGGTGTTGGCAACGGTACAGAAGAATCAAATGAAGAATCTCCATTAGGATCTTCACCATGGACGGAAATTATTCGTCACGACGCGAACGCTTATCCCTGCGAGGAGGCTCTATCAGAATATTCGTGATGCATGTTATCGCGGCTTTCCAACGCGCACACGAAGATTTTCCAGGGCGTAGGTGCACACGCTGTGATACAGGAGTTATAGGAGAGCTTGCAGTTGTTAGCGCTAACGAGCAATATCGTATTAACGTGGAATGGGGTAGGAAGGAAGATAGGGTTGGGAGAGGATTGCAGGGTTAGGCTTCGTGTCGCGATATTGTGATCCAAGAGTGATTCCTGTGAGCATCACAGTATCACGAGCGGGGGAGATAGGACGAGCGAGGACATGCAATCGCGTTCTCCTCTGATCCTTCCGTCCGCATATCACTCTCCAGTCATAACGCCGAAAGCTCTCCTCCTTCGTCTGGGGCAAACGAGTTAATGCACCAGGAAACTGGTTGCTCACCTATTTCACTCGTCAGGCTAGAGTTATTAACAGAATACAAGCGTTATTGCGATCTCAGCACAAAACATTTCGAAAAATGAGCTTGTGGTAATCTCGACGTCTATTAGATGTACCGCAATCAGATTGCGGTTTGTACAAACGGGTGGACTATTTACAAAGACAGAATCTTTGAGACATCATCGTTCTAGGAACATACTTCAAAGGCTGTCGTATTTACTCTCGATATTGGAAGCCCACGATGGCAATACCGAGGGGCTCATCACCCTGGATTTTACATAAGAGCAGGTTTACATGCACAGTTATCGATCACCATACACAATGGAAGTCTGCGGTGTAACCATCGTGCGGTTAGATGTTCCTGGTGGCTTTGTGGCAATCAGTGTTTTCTTTTTGGTGGTCACTGTTTGGGTTGCCAGTTTCCATACTTCGTTAAATGTTTCTTTCCAATATCAAGTCGTCACCCCATGATTTTTAGGCCTTGTAGGTCGCTTTTTTTCGAGGATTTCCTAAATAAACGCGGCCTGATCTTCGTATCACGTGGCTAATACCTGCTGGTTGGTTTTCTCATCAGGTTGATGATAATTTTCCATTGTCTTCTTAAGCGAGTAGCCACTTTGTCATTATTTCAAGTAGGTCAATCGTGTTTCTGCTTCTTTCCTGCCACCTTAGACTTCAGTCTACGATGGTGCAGTGTACTATGCTATACGGTGAACCCTTGTTACAAGCTCCACAGGGGGTAACTCGTGATACAGTACGAGAGGGTTAGAGGGAGGTAGGGGTGGAGGAGGTGAGAAAGGTTGAGAAGGATGAAGAGAAGAGAGATATACAGGTGGGATGGGCAAGGAGAAAGGAAAGCTTAATCTCGTTGCACGTCTCTCTAGTTATCCTTATCCTCGATCTCTTGCTTCTCCCTTGACGTGGTAACTGAGGGTTGGAAGGATAAATACAGGATGGAAAGGAAAAAAATAGAGACGAAGCGGCAAGGAAGGTGGGAGGGGGAGCAGGGTTGGAAAGTGTGGAATGTTATATATTTTATTTCCTGACAATATAATTGTAGCCATCAACGAGCTGAGGAAATCTCTTCTGAGGAAAGAAACAAGTCAGTTTTACTATAAGCTTGGATGAATGAATGCAATTTACAAAAATCGTTACTTCTTACGCGATCAGGGTGCGGCTGTGGTGACCGCCCGTGCCAAGCGGCGTTGGTCTGGGCCGATACTTGGATCGGTGTCCGCTTAGTCACGTACTGGTATGCGTATCCACTACCGAGCTATAATTTGACTGAGTTTCTGCTGGGTAACCCTCCTAAAGCTGAGTGAAAATATAGCCACCTCTATTAGCACGGGTTTTCAACAATTTCACTGTACCCTGCTGCAAACGCGATAGAGTAGTGCTTTCGAAGAAGGAGACTGTGGGCAACTCTCTGGGGGGGTACCTCAGGAACTCGAAATGGTGAGGTGACAAGTTTATGGTGAAAGGAAAAGGGACGGGATCGTAAAAGTCCGCAAGGGCGTGTGAAGGTACATGGAAAATAAAATTCCAAAATTGTCCAATTATCTAAAAAAAATCGAATATTGCTACCTATCAGATATTTTTTTGATGCCCAAAAAATTCAATTTCATCCGCCAAAAATAAACGCTCCTAACCTGAGACCTATAGCACTGAATAATGGGAATACTTTGTTTGGCCATTGAACGGCGATGGAGGACGGCTTCATCGTTTCACTCAATTTGCTGTTTCGCGAATCGTGCGATTTTTATTTCCCGCTCCATTATCGCCCTCTGTCACGGTCTTGCGAATTTACCCTCCGGACCTTGCTCACGGAGTGACTCATACGTAACGTTGCCTACTCGAGTCACGCATCACTTGTGCCATTTCATCGGATATATATTCAGGCATCTCTGTACTCTGAGACGAGCGCGTTGATACGGATCGAGATTGGTATATGGTATATTGCATTGAGATATGAAACATTACGAGGCAGTCTAACGAGCCGACACGTGCACACACACACACACACAAACATACGCATACATACACACACACACACACACACAGTGGGGCCTTGTGTCCAATCTAGAGACCAGCATCCCCTTCGAGGAAAGCTTGGGTCACGACGCATGACCACGTCTTTGCCCTCCGCCCCTGCCGCCGGCCTTCCTTACCATCGCCCGCTTGGCGCCATTGATGTGTGCTCCCCACAGACATTCCCGCATAGTGACAATAATCGTAATGATCAGAATGGCAAGCCCTCGTTCGCCAAAATGAAATTGAATATTATAAATTTAAATTAAATAGCTGACAGTAAACCAACACTTGACTTTTTTTCTCCGGAAACGAAGATGTTTGGAGTACATGAGATGGAAATTTATGAGGGAATAGGGAAGTTGAGTTTTGACCAAAGTAAAATAGAAAACTAGAAGTTGGGTAAGTTGAGTATTGAGTCTAGTTAAGTATTGAGCCTTCCTTATTCTATTCTGGGGAATGCTCTCGTTTTCTATTTTACTTTGGTCAAAACTCAACTTCCCCATTCCCTCATTAATTTCCATCCCATGTACTCCAAACATCTTCGTTTCCGAAGAAAAACGTCAAGTGTTGGTTTACTGTCAGCTATTTAATGTAAATTTATAATTGAGCAAAGTAAAATAGGGAAGTTGAGTATTCCCCAAAGTAAAATAGGGAAGTTGCGTATTGCCCAAAATAAAATAGGGAAGTTGAGTATTACCTAAAGTGAAATAGGCAAGCTGAGTATTCCCCAAAGCGAAATAGGGAAGTTGAGTATTCCCCGGAGTAAAATAGAAAAGTTGAGTATTCTCCAACGTAAAACAAAGACGTAGAGTATTCCCCAAAGTAAAATAAGGATGTTGAGTATTCCCCAAAGTAAAACAAAGACGTTGAGTATTCCCCAAAGTGAAATAGAGCAGTCGAGTATTGCCCAAAATAAAATAGGGAAGTTGAGTATTACCTAAAGTGAAATAGGCAAGCTGAGTATTCCTCACAGCGAAATAGGGAAGTTGAGTATTCCCCGGAGTAAAATAGGAAAGTTGAGTATTCTCCAACGTAAAACAAAGACGTAGAGTATTCCCCAAAGTAAAATAAGGATGTTGAGTATTCCTCAAAGTAATACAAAGACGTTGAGTTTTCCTCAAAGGAAAACAAAGACATTGAGTATTCCCCAAAGTAAAATAGGGAAGTCAAGTATCCCCCAAAGTAAAACAAAGATGTTGAGTATTTCTCAAAGTAAAACAAAGACGTTGAGTATTCCCCAAAGTGAAATAGAGCAGTCGAGTATTGCCCAAAATAAAATAGGGAAGTTGAGTATTACCTAAAGTGATATAGGCAAGCTGAGTATTCCCCAAAGCGAAATAGGGAAGTTGAGTATTCCCCGGAGTAAAATAGGAAAGTTGAGTATTCTCCAACGTAAAACAAAGACGTAGAGTATTCCCCAAAGTAAAATAAGGATGTTGAGTATTCCTCAAAGTAATACAAAGACGTTGAGTTTTCCTCAAAGGAAAACAAAGACGCTGAGTATTGCCCAAAGTAAAATAGGCAAGTCAAGTATCCCCCAAAGTAAAACAAAGATGTTGAGTATTTCTCAATGTGAAATAGAGCAGTCGATTATACCGGAGGTAAAATAGGGAAGTTGAGTATTCCTCAAAGCAATATAGGGAAGTTAAGTATTCCCCAAAGTGAAATAGGGAAGTTGAGTATTCCCGAACGTGAAATAGGTAAGTTGAGGATTGCTCAAATTGAAATAGGGAAGTTGAAATAGGGAAGTTGAGTGTATCCCAAACTTGTCACTTCACTATATCCGGTTCCTGGGAGGCCCCTCCACCCCCGAAGTGTCGATCACAGCCACTCTTTCGAAACGCACTACTGTATACTGCGTTTGCAAGAGGGCACAGGAAACCTGTGCAAAGCCTGTGCCGGTTCCAGGTAGCTGTATTTTCACTGAGTTTCAGTTTTACCATATCGGTAAAACTGGTGGCCCTCTCGGCGCACAAGACAGTGTGCGGCCAAACGGTCACCCATCCAAGTACCGGCTCAGATCAACGCTGCTTGACATATATCCTTGGCGTTAATCTCTCCCACCCAACATTGAAATTGTTTCTTCTCAACATCAGTTCTCCTTTTTATTTTCAACGTCCAATTTATCGCACCGAAAGTGATTTATGATTGTGCCTCGAAGTATCCAGCGCCTGATATCGATTTTTGTTTTTTCATTTTCCCTCGAAATGTCTGTCCATAATTTAGGACTTTCGTGTCGCGTACATATTTTACGCGGAAAAGCGAAGGAATTTCTGAAACTCCCAACCGATAACAAAGTTTGGCTTTCATGCCGTCATCAGAGATGCAACGTCGTCGTTCATCGTCCACGACGCGCCTGACTTTCCTTAACGAGGCCAATCGAGAAGTTCGTTCAAGGGTCAAACGCGCCACGATTGCGACGAGACGAACAAGAGCTTTTCTCCCGACAATTTCGCCAATCATTTATCTCACGATCGTTGGTACGTTATTTTACATGTACCGCCATAGCTTGCGATATTAATTTTGAGTTTTTGCGAGAGCAGGTACGTTGTCGACTCTACTATATGTCGGAGCGTTTTTACGAATTTTCAGAATTATTGGAAGTGTGGAAATAATTGGACTTAAGGCAATTTCGGCAATTAAAAATTCAACCTCCGGCTCGTTAAATAAAATTGCAGTCAAACGAACGAATATTTCAATTGGCACACTGTTAAAAAAGTTTATTCGGTTTAACTAACATCGATTTAAGTTGAATAACTGTTTTCGTTGGCTCACGTTGCACTACGGTTCTATTTGTTCTAAAGACATTTTTTATTTGCTTCGAGCATTTCCTGGTGTAGACAATTCAATAAATCCGTAATTGATCGCGATACATTGTTGATTAGGACACTTAAAGATGTGAATTCACATATGAGGCGTTCCATGTCACTTCAGCCAGTAAAAAAAATCCACAAATCATTTTGAAAAATTGAGTTACTTTATTGAAAAATCTTCACCGAGTGTCAAAATTTTTTAAAAAATGCTGACGTTTCTTCTCGTTGATTACCATTTTTTAACATTTTTTCATTGAAATGGCTGTATCTTTGGCAGAATTTGACACATTTACATTCGTAAAAAACGAAACTGTGCGTCTTTTTATGGCCTTTCGGAAAACAATTAATTTAGATTTGAATGAGCAAGTCGAACATCCGTTTCAGGGCAAAATATGCAAAAATATTTTTTTTCTGGGGCACTCGTTATTTTATTTTCTTAAATTTCCCCGAATTGTGAATACGAAAAACGGATTTTTGGTATTTTTTATATTATAGAATTCCTAAACACCGTGAAGTAACAGCTATTTTTTATTTATTTTTTTATTAATATCCGATTGAAGAATGTGGAGCACTCGCTGTATGGTTATCAGGTTTTTGAAATACATATGACATATGTGGAACATATTTTTTTAATAACACCAGACATATGAAAAACGCTATCGTGGATTCAGAGATACTACGATATCCGAAGCCCTTTGATTTCACCACTGCCTGATGATAAATGGACGAAAAAGAAAGAGTTTTCTATTGGTACCTCAGTTTCGGAACTACGACGCTTTGATGGGGAAAAAAGCTGTTTTTGCTTCGTTTTGTCGTACTTCGTCGTTGATTTTCGTCGTTGATTTCTTCAATCGAATATTAATAAAAAAAAAAAAAAAAAAAAAAAAGCTGTTTCTTCACGGTGTTTAGGAAGCCCATAATATGAAAAATACAAAAATCCGTTTTTCGGATTCATAATTCGGGGAAATTTAAAAAAATAAAATAACGTGGGCCTTTTCTTGAAAAAAATGTTTGCATATTTTGCCCTGAAACGGACATTCGACTTGCTCAATAAAATCTAAATTAATTTTTTTCTGGAAGGCCATAAAAAGACGCATATTTTCGTTTTTTACGAATGTAAATACTCCAAATCCTGCCAAAGATACAGCCATTTGAATGGAAAAATGTTAAAAAATGGTAATCAACGAGAAAAAAAGTGAGAATTTTTTTTTATAATTTCGACACTCGGTGAATATTTATGAATAAAGTAATTCGATTTTTCAAAATTATTTGCCGATTTTTTTTTTAATCGCTGAAGTGAGATGGAACGCCTCATATATTGTCATTTCGAACGGATTAAAATTGTATTTGAATCACTAGTATTTCGATTTGCAACCTTGCGAATTTGTCATATTTTCTCGTATGCAATACATATTTATCGGTTTTGTTAACAATGCTCAACGATGATCGGTGCGTTTCGCGGACTCGGTTATATGCTCTCTCAGAGTACAAATTCCTTGCGAGAGAAGCCTCGGGCCTTGCGCCACACTTCGGTCGCTGGTCGTACTACTACTTCTATCAATTTCCTAGTTAATTCGAATAAAAACATCTAAACAGACCCATTTAGTCTCTACGACTCAAGATCTTTTTGAGTAACTAATAACAAATACCGAAATAATTCAAAACACATACATTTTTTAATATTCAACGGTTTTGAATAGATTTCAATTTAAGGGGTAAGGCCACAGTAGAATTTTCAAAAAATCGATTTTTTTTCTCGCTAAAACGGTGCTTTCTCATCCTAAGAATAAGTTACTATTCGATTTATAGCAAGAATTTTTTTTTCACCGACTTTGACAGTATAACGTAAGCCCACCTCTGGCACGGCCATAGAGTACCTAAAACTTTAAACGCGTTTTTCTCGAAACAGTTTTTTTCCAATTGGCGTGACAAATAACTTCAACAATTTTCATTCGATTTACTTACAATTTAAAAGTTATGTTCGTAATTGCATTTCGCAGAGAAGTACGTACGAAATTTCTGATTACTCGAAAACTTTTCATTTTATGAGCAGTTTTATACAAAAATGTTCACTGAAAATTCATTCAAATACCTACAACTCAATTCAAATACCTACAACTTTTGAACAAAACAATGTTTCTCAAATTCCGTACGTTCTTCTCTAGGTATTCTAATGTAGACTGACGAGAATTTGTGTTTTTTGTTCTAGATCAATTATTGTGGATGTTAAATGTCACGCCGCGGAGCGCCTAAAAAAAGATAACAAAAGAAAATATTAGTAGTCGGCCATTTTGTACATCGAAAAAAAATATATATATTTTCTAACAGCTTGATATTCATACTAAATAAATGTGTAATTAATTTGATGAGTGAATCATTTTTTTATACGAAAAAAAATTTGTTAAATTCGCACATGATTTTATACCCGTTACTGCGGCCTAACCCCTTAAAGAAATAAATATATTTCGAATGAGTTTCTGGAATGGTAGAATGAAATTAAAAAAAAAGTTTTCAGGCAAATTTGAGTTAATGTTGATGAAAAAGGATCAACAAAACGTAAGCTTTTGATTTCAACAAATATTTTTGCTATCAGTGTACGACAGATTATAATTGTTCACAATCTTCTTGTTAAATCAATTTTCACGAGCAAATAAAAATTACGAAGTCCCAAATATCATCAGCATTGAAAAAAAAACAACGATCAAAGCATAGCATTTTTCAACCACGACTGACGATTCTTTTATTAGCCTTTCAATCCATTCGTATAAGAACGTAAACGGGAAATCCTGTCCGAGTAACAAAGGAGCCGGCCGCGTTGCCAACGGTAATTCCCCGTTCGAGTCCACAATACCCCGAGGATCCGGGGATAGCGTTCACAAAGTTATACGTTGAAATTCGATTTATGCTTGTTGAAAGGCAGGGCGAAGTTTTAGACTCGGTATATCTTATTTAAGGATCTTACAAAGGAGTTATTCGGAGGATATCATAAAGGAACTCCGCCTCGCGAGATACAAAAGAATCACATTTTTAACAGGAACCAAAATTCGAACGGAAAAAAATCCCACAAATCAACCATAGTTAAAGAACAACAATAAAAAACGCTTTATGAAATAATATTAATTGAATAAATCGAACACAATTAAAAACATACTAATTAAGAATGTACTGTATAACGTCACGATATAATAACTATGACAACGATATATTTAAAAAAAATGAATTACGTCGAAGTGATAAAATGCCCATGTCGCTAAGACATTTGATTCCATTCAACCTTGGATCAAATTAAATGAGAAATAAAAGAAAGGTTTCGTTTAAATTTATATTACAAAGTTTATCGTCCGAACGGCGATAATGAAAATGCTTTTTTTGGCTTCAATTCGCCGTAAAGTTTTATCGGACTATTTTTTTCCCTTTATTTTACTATTCTGTGTTAACCTCACGTATAGCTTAACCTCGGCTTTGCGTGCACTTTTATCTGGTATATTCACGAAGCCATTTCCATCTAGACTGAGACTCCTTCACACACGAGAAGCTTTTATAACACCCGTTTCAGTGCCGGGGTGCAAACTGAATATAAAATCATTTTCGATGTTCTGTATATGTGTTCTCTTTCCCTCTCTCTCTCTTTCTCTCTCTCTCTCTCTCTCTCTGTCTGTCTGTCTGCCTAATATATATATATATATATATATATATATATATATATATATATATATATATATATATATATATATATATATATATATATTATATACCACTTTGGAAAAGCAAAATTGTGATAAATTCTAGAGTTTCGTTTCAGCTCTTAGAACTAGAATTTTTTATTGTAGGAATCTGTATTTTGAGAGAGAGAGAGAGAGAGAGAGAGAGAGAGAGAGAGAGAGAGAGAGAGAGAAAGAAAGAAGGGGAAACAGATTCAAAACGTCATTCATCCCAACCAGCACGTATACGCGTTATCTGTGACTGTTACGTTCATATCGTGGAGGCCCAATAGGGGATTATTAGGCCGACCAAACGAACCGATATATCGGATACGTTGGGTGCAATTTTTTTTCATTGCATCCATTAAAAAAAAGTATTCTCTCACGAGTTTAACTGAGGGTCCTGAAATATCGAATTCTTCATATTCTGAAGCTTGATATTTGTGCATTTTTACGAACAAAAGATCGAACGAGGAAATAGCGATTTCTTAAACGTTTTATATTTTTTTTTTCGATTATATATGAATCGAAACTCGACCCAGTTTCCAATTGGAATTGGAGCCTAACTTTGGTCTACATTCGAACTGTATTGATCGGCGTTGGAGCTGAAGAGGCCTAACATCCCGTGCGGAAATTGAGTTGGGGCTGTGATCGGGCCCCAATAATATTCCCCTAACTTTATTCGGGCCCTAATCTGGAAGCCACATGAGGGCCGTTAGCGGCCGGTCACACTTTGTCAACAAGGGCCATTAAAGGCGCAACGGCCGGGGCCTTATAAGTTGCCTCAATGGCGCCTCATCAAAACCATTTTAGCGCCCTGAAAATGCCTCAACGGCGCCTCATCATAACCATTTCAGCGCCATAAAATATCCGTATCAGTGGATATACGTGTATTTTAAATGCGTCAGGGTATATCTGTATTTGTTTTTATGTAATTGTTCATGTGCATAGGTGTGGGCGTGAGTACATGTGTATGTATGTGTGCGCGCGTAGAAATGTGATTGCGTATTTGCATGTGAGCCTTTATGACAAACTGCCACGACAAAATCAATACAAAAAATAATCCATTCTAAGGAATGGATGTGTAGTAGAAATAAAAAAAATATATGGGACTACTGAATCACTAGAATCTATTTCCATTGAGGGAAAGATCTGGAAAACAAAGACCAATTTATTTACTTATCCTACACTGTCAGATAAAGTTTATGAATGGGAAATATCAGCGAAGTCTTCAGAAGAAATAATTTTCCCTATGATGAGTATTGAGCGGAAATTAGTTGCTATAAAAATGTTGAGAAAACGGGTTGGGACTGTTCACACTTATGCGCTAGCATTACGCCATGTATGAGTGAAACCATGAGTAATTGTTTGTATCTATGCAAAAGGTTTCTTTAATTTGATAAATAAATACTGTTTGATGTTTGTCTGCATATTTGTGTTCATAGTTGATTTTTTATTTGCCAATGCCCTTACGCTTTTTCCCAATTTGCGTTCGATAATATTATTCGATCGATGTATATAATCGATTTGAATAATTGAAATACCATCAACTATGTAGCCTAAGCTATTTATACTGGTTTATCGCTATAATAGTCAGATCTGGGCCTATTGTGGAAATCCCTACTTGTTTATCCCTATACTGGCCAAGTCTGGGCCTATTGTGGAAATTCCTACAGGTTTATCCCTATAATGGCCAAGTCGGATCCTATTGTGGAAATCCCTACAAGTTTATCCCGATAATGGCCAAGTTTGGCCCCCTTGTGGAAATCCCTACTAGGGAAAGCACTAGAGAAGCCCTGAAAGGCCCTTATTTTTATTAGGGATGCCCTATCAGTTTTCCGCACGGGATCTTCTTGATACCGAATATCAGTCTTCTTTCAAAATATATTCTATCCTCCGCGAGTTTTATTTTTAGTCTCTCGCATGAAGGTTCACGGTCCATTTCACACGAGAACTTTCGTCTTTGTCCAGGATGAAATTTATTTTGCGTTGAAATATACCCGATAGGTTTGTGGACTGTTATGAAGGGCAATCAAATGGGGAACGCCGTGCTGGTGGCGTTTGAAGAGAATGCCGAAGAGGGAGGGAGAGAAAGAGGGAGAGAGCGAGAGAAAGAGACAGACCGACATGCGGACAGACAGAAAGAGAGAGAGAGAAAGAGAGAGAGAGAGAGAGAGAGAGAGAGAGAGAGAGAGGGCAAAAACTCGTTCGATGACATCAATCGGCCGATATATTCCGTCATGAGCAGACACGATCGGAAAACAACCATCACCATGATGTGGCTGGCATCGCCGTGCAGTCCTGTTCGTTCATTGGTTCACACCAATTCACAATTCCATCCTCTGTCTCTAATGCAAGTTCCCTCGTGGAGGATTTCTGTCCAAACGGATGAGTTGAACGAAAAAAGAAGAATTTTAATTACAAACTATGAAAAGAAGATACACGTGCTTCCATTCGTTAAAGAAAAAAATGAACCCTAGTAGTCTAGGTAGGCGGTATCACTGACGTTTTCTGTACTTTCCCTGTGCCCTTGTGCAACGTGGGTTCAGTAGTTCATTAGGAAACGTGGTGGGTTATGTTACGAGAGGATCTCGTAGGAATCGGAAATGGGGCATGACAAGTGTGTGCTAAATCTGAAAGGGATGAAATCGTAGAAGAGCGCGAACGCATATAATCATCATTTTTTAAATGGATACTCAGTTGATAGAATGTGAATTTCGTTTCGTGGCATCTATTCTACATATCTTTAAGTATCTTTTCAATTTTTTTCGCAAGATTCCGTAATATAATAGAATGGCGCTGAAGCTCGATGAAGCAAGTCACGTTTGTCTGATGGTATCCTGCAGATGATTTTTTACCTGGAGGAAAAACTCCAAATAATTTAAGTTCTTGATGAAATGTGCCTTCGAAGTACGTAAGGAAATCGAAACATATATATATATATATTTGACAAAATGGTGCATGTTTGAGAAAAAAAGCAGTTTTTAGTTTAAAAAATCGCCGAAAATAATTGTTTTTGGACAAAGTTTTCAACATGGCAAAAATTCCCTACGCATATTTTTATGGAAAGTGTCGTTAAAGTTTCCAAAAAAATTAAGTAAATCGATGAAGAATTCGCGATGTAATGTTGTCGGCCACAGGACACTGTCAGACGAAAGCGACTCGCTTCATCCAGCTTGAGCGCCGTCGTTTCCGTACAAAATCTTGTGAAAAAAATTTGTAAAGATTCTTGAAGATATGTAGAATAAATGCCACGAACCGGAATTTTGATTCTATGAACGGGGTATCCATGGAAAATTGTCGAAATTCTGACTTGTTTCCGGTTTCTGGACTGGCAGTCTCCCTCAATTAAGGGGCTATACCAGTGCGAAAAGCCTCTCAGCAGGCATTATTTGAGGAAGAGGAGGGTCCATTGTATGGGCCAGGTGTAGCTGATTAGCAGTTTTGATGGTAAATATAATTTTATCTTGCAAAAATCGATAGCTAATCTTTAAACGCGTTTTTCTCGAAATGAGATTTTTCCAATTTGCTGACATTGTAACTCAAAGAGCAATTATCCGATTGACTTGAAATTTGAACTGAGTACTCTTGAATATATTTACTCTACAATGACGTAGGATATTTTTGATTGGTTAAAAATTGACGACCTGGCATTGAAAAAAACGACCATTTAATAGGCAAGAAAACAGGCTTTTTCATAGCTACGCCATTTTGTTAGATTTTGATATTTTTCAAAAATCCTACGTCATTGTATAGGAAATACCTTCCCGTTTAACGACATTTTTTCCTTTTTCGGTTTCAGCTACTCAATCGGCCGGAATCATGTCAGCAGTGAAGGAACTTTTTTTTTCGCCTCCGAAGGCAGCGCATAAGTCGCTTGGATCTCAATATTTTTCTATGAAAAAATTATGTAATATAGGTAAAATATAACCAAATATATTCTTAATTTTCCGAAACATTTAATTGAGTACGTTTCTTCCAAAGAATTCCCGAAAATCATCCAAATGTTCAGCGTTCACACTGGTACAGCCCCTTAATGGGGGGCTACAGCTACCTAGGGGCTAAAAAGAAATTGCCGAAATCCATTTTTTTTCTGGGAAACGGTCGGTGAAAAACAATCGCATTTTTTTTAAACACAAAGGTACATATATTAAAAAAAAATCACCAAGTATTACATAAAAACAACAAAAACATAGCCGCCGACAGATGATACTGTTTTCAAAGTCGGTGGACATGATATCTCGAGAACCACTTGATGGATTGTTTCCAAATTTACCGGAGATACGACGAGAAACATTTAAAAGTCGTTGACGATCACGTGTTTTTTTAATCGATCTTCATTTTTTACTGTAGAAAGTACGATTTTTTAGATAGATTTTGTATGCTCCAGTTTCAACTTGTCGATACGTTGTTTAAAAAATTTTTTTTACAAATCGACGATCGTCATCGACTCGTTTTTATTATCATCTTGAATAACCCGTTTGGTTTTTAGATCTCAGATGGACCGTTTAAGCTGGAGAGTGTCCACCGCTAAACGTCGCAAAAGAATTTCATCGTCTGCCGGCGGCCATGTTTTGTTGTTTTTTTGGTGGTTTTCTTAACTCAATATATGTTTCACCATCCGTTTCCTAAAAAAAAAAATCGGAATTTGGCCATTTTTCGGGCCTCTAGGTAGATGTATGCCTTGAAACAAAAAAAAAACGATAGTTCATACGTTGAATAACAAATAACAAAAATAAGCCCGACGCACCAGCTGCAGTTTCCCGTCGATACTGCACCATTTAACTCGTTGTTCTTCCAAATTACACACGCCAGCGCGATTTTTGTTTTTTTACTTTTTTTCGAATGACAAATTGAGTAGAGTAAGTCGTGTTTGTTCTGTCGATGGCCTTCGTGCGTTATTTTCGTTCGTCGCTCGAGCCACGAATTTAATGGAGCGAATTCCGTCTATAAAAAATGGCGAAATAAAAAAAACATCGCGCTCGCGTCCGAGCACAATGTACACGCGCGATTCATCGGCACCCTCGAAACGCGATATTTAGATTTTATTTTACTCGTGTATTCACCGGGGAACAAAATCGCTTGTTCGAGACTCAGCTCGTCCACCGGTGATTGCCTCGATTTTTAGACAGTTCTGGATTACTCTAATCCCCATCCGTGCCCGCCCAACGACATTTTTTTATATAACGTCTACACGATTGTAATCTCTTTTCTACCGGAAAGGAAAAACAGTGAATTACCTTTTTCCACCTGCACTTGAAAAAGGTCACCTCTCCGACGGAATTTTGGGCACGTTTTATCTATCCTCCGCTCCTTCCAACCCAAACATCATCCTCTTTGTGTTCGTCGGAGAGATTGCCGTGATCGGGGAGGGAATAGAAAACCGATAAGTTTTCAATTTGCACTTCCTTCGTTGTCGATTTCTTCTCTGCTGTATGAAATTGGTTAGGCATTTGGGTATTTTGACAAGTACATATACAGGGTGTGCCAGAACTGAATGCGTTCCCTGAAATAGGGGGGTAGGGGGTGAAATTCTGGGTCGATTGATATAAGCATGCGTGGGTCTCAGATCAACCCCTGAATTATTATTAATTTTTAAAGGCCGGCCAATCAGGTGCGCCCGCCTTTAAAAATTAACAATAATTCAGGGGTTGATCTGAGACCCACACATGCTTATATCAAGCGGCTCAGAATTCCACCCCCTACCCCCCATTTCAGGGACCGCATTCAATTCTGGGACACCCTGTATAGGGTGTCTCAAAATGATCTGACATTTTAATTTATTAATAAAACGTATTATTTATTTGAAAAGAACAAACATGTTTATTTCAATATAAGGTACAATCATGGAGGTTATGTGGAGTCCACAACATCCGATAAATAATGCCGCCTCGTCCCTGTTTGCGAACGTTCACTCTTTTGACGAAATTTTCAATAACATTTTGGCATAATTGGGGACTAATTTCATTAGTGATGCGTCGAATTGCTTCCTCGAACTGCGGAATGGACTGTGGATCATTGGCACCCACTTTTCCTTTCAGAAAAGCCCAAAGGAAGAAGTCCAATGGCGTCAAATTGCACGATAGTGGTGGCCAATTCACATCGCCGCGGCGCGAGATGACCATGAAACTTCGTCTGCAATAACTATGCAGTAACAATGCAGCAAATAACAATTTCCATGCGTTGCTCGATCGTGAAATTCTCCAAGCCTAAACCTCAATACTTCCTGATGCCAGTTGTCAAACATTAGTATTCTATGTTCGACGCAAAAAAAATGGCGCGCCATTTAAAAAGTCAGGTCATTTTGAGACACCCTTTATATGAACGAAGGACCATATCCGTCGTTTGTGTATCGAATCTGACATTCTGGGGAAGAAATATAAAGGGAATAGTCGGGTATATAGGGTCAGGGGGATACGAACGAGTGAATACGCGCGCAATGGACAAAGCGGATGGACATCGCCCTATTTGACCGGTTTTTTGTCCGATGCACTCGATATACCCACATTGATCCCGGAGGATCGATACGAGAGAGACCTGCCCTCTCTCTGTCTCTCTCTCTCTCTCTCTCTCTCTCTACCCCTTTATCTTTCTCTTTCTCTCTCTGCCTCTCTCTCTCTCCCTCTCTATTTCTCCCCCTCCCCCTTTTTCTCTTTCTCGCTCTCTGACACACACATTGAGTCTCTCAATCCTCTTTCTATTCTTCTCGTCGATGCCTATGCGGGGCAAATTTTTCCAAAAGCGAATACAGAGTAAGGGAAATCAAGCATACACGATAAAAAAAACAACCAGAGAAGAACGTGGAGGGTCAAGGAGTGAGAGGAGGGGAGAGAGAGAGAGAGAGAGAGAGAGAGAGAGAGAGAGAGAGAGAGAGAGAGAGTTGGAGGAAAAAATAACGGATCGGGTGTATATACAGGATCGGGGTACCAGTAGAAAAAGCCCGGAAACGACCAAATGTTTCCCAATTTTTTGCTGGCGACAGATTGCTCCGAAATCCGTCTATATTGTATTCGATCCCGCGAGGACCGCGAGAGCCTGCTGGTTCTTTCTCTCTCGCTCTCTCCAATAACTTTTTTCCCTTAACATCGTTATCGCGGACAAAAAGCCGGGAAATATTATAATACGGAGGAATATATTGTATATATAAGAAAATATATGTATAACATTATTTACTATACTATAATTAATACTTTAAGAATGCTATGTTAGTTACTACTTATACTTAGGAGTAGTTATACTTTAATAATTAGTATGAGTGGTGTGCGGCCGTGTTGATACTACGAGATGTTGAGGAATCGGCTTCGATTCGGCCCGTGAGATTTCCAAGGTCGTGGTGGAAAGAAAAAAGGAGTTTTTTTACTCGTTTACGTTTCGATCCTTGGTTCGGATCCTCTTCAGAAACTTTATTTGTTCTACAAATTTCGCGATACAAATTATATTAATAGAAATTACAGATTTTTTTATAATTGTATTTATTGTTATAAATAAGTTTTAGATGTGTTCTAATGATTTGTGTAAATTTTGTGTTAGTTTTTCTTCATAATTTTTCTAATCATGTTGATATTGTGTGAGTGATTATTTATAACAAGTTATTGTAAGAGAGATAAGAATTATGTTAGATAACAAACCTGAATATTATCAATATTTCTGGTTTTCTTTTGGTTTGTGCTTGGAGGATGGTTGATGTTGACAGTCTATTTGATGATGAAATACTGTCTCGTGAGGTTGATTCGGACGGTTGATTTCGAACCGTTTTTTATATTTCAATTGATAGGTATAATCATTTTTTGGTGATTGTATTATCCGTGAAAAATTGGTATGGTAAAAGAAACTTTATTTAGATCTATTGTCATGATTAATGAGATTAATGAGATGTTGTGTGAAAGTGGTACTAAATATATCCTCACAAGCACAAAGAAGAAAATTAGAAAAAAAAATTTCTCTGCTCTACATGTCGAGTAGTGACGTCCAAGAGAGTTCGAGAAAGACTAAGTGGCAAATGTATTGTTTCTGGAGAGAGGGAGAATGATCCTGTGTCAGTGCTGTGTCAAGATTTTGAGGGTGCCCGTGTCATGTTAAGAGGTTAAAATGTTATGTCAAGAGTTTTTAAATTTAGTCACGAGATTTAAAATTGACGTGTGTAGTTATGGTGATAAAATATTATTATGATTATATTATTGAATTGTATATTAGGCTAATATTTTTTATGTCAGTTCTAAAATTGACGGCATTGGGATGCGCATTGATTTGTATCATTTCTAGGATCAATCTTTTTTTGAGCCATTTTTCATTGTTTAAAATTTTAACATCGTCAAATTTGAAATCGTGTTTTTGTTCTATTACGTGCTGTGCTAGAGCTGTGTGTATTGTGTTGGTATGTTTTAGGCTATTTTTGTGTTCATTGATTCTAATTTTAAGGTATCGTTTTGTTTGGCCTATGTATGTGGAGTTACAATCATTACAATCAATTTTGTATACTATGTTAGATTTTTTGCTGTTATCAATCTTGTCTTTGGTGGAGCCTGTGATCGATAAGATGTTGTGTTTGTTGTTTGTGACTAATGTTATATTATATTGTTTAAAAAGACGAATTAGTTGGTGATGGATAATTGTTGTGTATGGTAGATTTATTAGTCTAGAGGAGGCAAAGTTTTTATTTTTGTTATTTTGATTGTTGATTGTAGCAAGTCTTTGTTTTATTGTTTTTTCTGTGAAAGAAATCGGATAGCAATTTTTTGTCATTGTGTTCTTAATAAGTTGAAGATTTTTATGGTGAAAGGACGGATGAGATAGTTTTATTGCTCTGTCAACTAACATGTAAATTATAGCTTTTTTTGGGAAAGTGGGTGGTGTGAGAAAAAGTTTATAAATCTGCCAGACCAAGTAGGTTTTCTGTACCAATTTGTGATGATTGAACTTTGATTGCGGATTAAGAGTATATCAAGGAAAGGAATTTTATTATTTTCTTCTATTTCTGATGTAAATTGTAATTTTGAATTATATGAGTTAAAAATATTGATTGTGGTTTCTATTTTGTCAGTTGGCACAGCAATAATAATGTCATCAACATATCTTTTGTATAGTGGCAGTGAGAATTTTAATTTTTCTAAGCAATTTTTTTCTTCATACTTTCATACGTCATACTTTAATAAAACTATTATTGAAGCACTTATACTTTAATAATACTATATAATCACCGATGCTGGTAGATGGACAATGCCTCTCTACCACCTTAGAAATGTGCACAAAGACAATAGAACTGCTTATAAAACGGGAATATCCAATAAAATATAAAATAAAAATAAAACACGATATATCTACACCTAGATGAAGTAGGATAAGTAACGAATGTAAACCCAATCTGGTCGCTCAAAACCATAGATGTTGCGACATTAAATAAAGTCTTATAAAAAAAAACTGGTGGATGGGCCATCGGGTTCGGCTCCGGCGGTCCTTCGAGTTAAGGGGTTTTAACAGTGTGACAATTTTAAAGAACCGATTTATTTTTGTCTTTTTCGATGGTTTATACTTTCAAAAATATACTGTAATTAGTAGTTTTTATGGTAAATATTATTTTATCTTGCAAAAATTGATAGTTAAATATTTAAACACGTTTTTCTCGAAATGAAATT
This sequence comes from Ophion ellenae, assembly GCA_963210295.1. Lineage (NCBI taxonomy): Eukaryota > Metazoa > Arthropoda > Insecta > Hymenoptera > Ichneumonidae > Ophion > Ophion ellenae. The sequence goes on from OY723385.1 coordinate 65,690,968, forward strand.
TTTCAAATTTGCTGACATTGTAACTCAAAGCGCAATTATCCTATTGACTTGAAATTTGAACTGAGTACTCTTGAATATATTTACTTTGCAATGACGTAGGATATTTTTGATTGGATAAAAATTGATGATTTGACATTGAAAAAAACGACCATTTTATAGGCAAGAAAACATATCTTTTTCATAACTACGCCATTTTGGTAGATTTTGATATTTTTCTAAAATCCTACGTCATTGTACAGGAAATACCTTCCAGTTTAACGACATTTTTTCGTTTTTCGGTTTCAGCTACTCAATCGGCCGGAATCATGTCAGCAGTGGAGGAACTTTTTTGTTTGGCGCCTCCGAAGGCAGCGCATAAGTCGCTTGGATCTCAATATTTTTCTATGAAAAAATTATGGTATATAGGTCAAATGTAGCCAAATATATTCTTAATTTTCCAAAACATTTAATTGAGTACTTTTCTTCCAAAAAATTCACGAAAATCACCCAAATTTTCAGCGTTCACGCTGGTACAGCCCCTTAAGGCAGTATTGTTGGCAAGAAATTTGAAAAAGCGGTTTCTTTTACTTTTATTTGATCATTTTACAGACCTTTGTGAATACGTCTGTGAAAACCGTTTAATGATACTCATAAAACTAGTCGAGTTATAGAAATTATAAGGGTACGTTCGAGGAGCGCGGTTGAGAGGCAGCAACGCCAAATGCGATTTTTTCTCTCGAAATTATGCTTTTCAAATCGGCATCCACGATACCTCGATAACCAATTGGCCGATTGAGCTCAGATTTGGCATACACGTTTAGCATACTACTTTTCAACGTTGGTAGCAGAATCGAGTCGAAACGATTTTTTTCACATGTAACTCGTAGAATTGTCCGAAAAATATGAAAAATTGGTAATCAACATTTAGCATGCTGCCATTTTGTATTTTTGCTGAATCTAGTAGCAAACGTCACAACACTCACACAGATTAAGAATACGTCATTTTTTCAGATTCATCCAACGCCCACAACACCGGTCGCCAATTAGGGCGTTTTCCGCGCACCGTTGTAAACAAACGAACAAAAATAAATGAAAATACATTTTTTAGAACATGAATAGTTTATTTTTGGCAGTAACTAAAATGGAGAAAATGCAAATTCAAGAGAATGGCCCACATTTTTTAAAAATCAACATTTTACGCAGAGCTTCTGTAAAATTTGGATTGGAAAATTAGTTGTTGAAATAATTTTTCAAAATCAATTCGCGTCAAGTAGAAGGTAGCAGGATTATCAATATTTCTACCGAGCTTCAACTCAATCGGCTTAATAGTTTTTGAGTAATCCTGCACGCCAATACCGAAATTGCAGTTTTGAGAAGAAAAAAAAAACGCGTTCGAGGTTTACATAGAATTTGAATTAAATTGCACTAGGTACTTGTGGTAACTCATTACTTAAATACTGTGTTACAATGTAATTAAATGATCCGTTACAGTAGTAATTGTTAGTTGTTAATTTAATTACTTGTTGCCCAGCTCTGCCTGCTCCTCTGCGCTCTCGCTTCTACCGGAGCGGTGATGCACAGCGTTGACGGGCTGTAGCGTTTAAAGTTTTTCGAATTTCGCTTTGAAACTTCGGGAAAATACTCCATATATATATATATATATATATATATATATATATATATATATATATATATATATATATATAGTTATATCGTTTAAAGAAAAAAAAAGAATCGTTTTTTATCGTTGTAAATGTATATACCGCCTCAAGTGGAAGTAATATTAAGGGGAGGGTAAGGGTATCAGCGTGAAAAACAAACACTTTTTTGAGAATTTTTTTCATCTATATGAATAGAGTAAATTTACTGAAACCTTTTGTACATTGTTAAGTGTCATTTCAAGAACGTTCCACTTTTTCAAAGTCCGTGTTCACTGCCATTTGAAAACTACATGACCGATTTATTTCAAACTTGGTACACACTTTCTACATATAAAATACCTCCCCCCCAACGGTTAGTTTGAGATTTTTTTAATACATTGAGGGAGTTTTCCACCCCAAAAATGGCGCAATTTTTCGTAAAAAATAGCACTTTTCACTTTACATGACAACCAAAAATTTAGAAATGAAAAAAAAATCATCAAAGACCGTTGGGGGGAGGATTTGATGATACTTTGACTAAATTTTAATGCTACTTGATTTCAGATAATTTCTAGCTCAGATGCAGTAAACACTGCAAATCGTGTTTTTCCAAAGGCGTTCTTGGAAAAGCTTTGTCACCGGCTTGTTTGTGAAAATTTTCGCGTACAAATTTCACGGAATGTTCTTGAAATGACACTTAACAATGTACAAAAGGTTTCAATAAATTTACTCTATCCCAATAGATGAAAATAATGCGCAAGAAAGTGTTTTTTTTTTTCACGCTGAAACCCCTACCCTCCCCTTAATTAACATTTCTCAGATCCAGTTGAATATTCCTAGAGCCGGCCCGCAAAGCTTCAGAATTATTTTTTTCAATCTCGTCATCATTATAAAAAAAATCGGAAAAAGGACCTCAGGAAATAGAAAAAGATACTATGTAATAATTTTATTGCTATTGAAATTGTTATACAATATAATGTAGAAAAAAACCCATTCATTATTATTGCAATACAAAAAATAATACTATAATTTAATAATATTATAATTTATTTGCAACGGTCGAATATCTTTGGTAATAAGCGAATTTTTTCTCGAGAAATTCGAGAAAAATCTTGAATAATTAATACAAAAAACATCTCAGCGAGGCGAACGAAGTGGAGTTTCAAAGCCGGAACGATAACGAGCCAAACGAGCCCGTAGTGAATTCGCAACTTCATTCGGAAGCAAAACTTCTAGATACTTCGGCAAAGTTATCTTGCTGAAACAAATAAAAATAAACGTTCCGTCTGTTTCTATGAGAGCCTATAAAATGCTCAACAATATCGCCGTTCCTCAACAATTCATGCTATTAAAAAAAGCATATTCTTTGGGAAGACATTAAAAAAAATTACAAAATTGCTGAACACTGCAATAAAAACAAAAGAAAGCAATCTTTCGCCCACCGACAGCACGAACTTGTTCTTTCAAAGTATTTATCGTCCAAATACAACGTAGGTACATATAGAACTTGAACTTCGAGCTTGTACGATCGATCTTTCGCATTCGCTTCTGCAGCCTTATTCTCGTTATCCTTATTGCCCGGCTGTCGTTAATTTATTCTCTTCTCTTTCGTCCCTAGCTTCGTCCTCATCGCTCCATTTCTTTTTTTTTCTAACTGTTTCTTTCTCATTTAAAAGCCTCCGCGATATTCCTGTATAATTCTTCCCGAGAAACTGTATCGCTATTTTCTTTTCTACGTCGCCATAGATCGTTCTATATATCATTCACCCGTTATTATTCAGCGTTATCGATAATGGATTGAAACTGCTGTGCAAATGATGTCTCTTAATTTTTTTATGCTTCATATTCTCGTTTTGATGTGTATACGTAAAAGGATCATTAAAATTATCATTGACCGATCCGAGCACTGCCATTTAATTCATTTTATTTCATTATTATAATTGTCATAGCAATCGTAGCAATGGTGCATGCTGTGGCAATGATAGTTACGACAATTTTTGCATTTACGACTATTGTTAGCATATCAATTACAGCTACTACTATCATCGTTATTTTATTATTATTACTATCGCCACTACTACTCCTATAACTATCATTGTCATTACCACTATTAGGTACTACTATCCCTATTATTGTTACCACTGGAACCACTATTGCCACTACTTCTACTACTATTACTACTATTATTACCACTAGTACTACTATTATCACCACTATCACTACTATGACTACTTTTACTACCGACTGTTACAACTATTACTACTATTATTACCGACTGTGACCACTATTACTACTATTATTACCGACTGTTACAACTATTGCTACTATTATTTCTGACTGTTACTACTATTACTACTTTTATTACCGACTGTTACAACTATTACTACTATTATTACTGACTGTTACTACTATTACTACTATTATTACTGACCGTCACTACTATTACTGCTACTACCACTGCTATTATCATTATTACCATAGCTATTGCTATTATTATTTTTATAATCGTTTCTCCTATCATTAGCCTTCCATTGGAACACTCATCTTTGGCCACGATTTGGACACGCCGGGTCAATTCGACCTGGATGGTACTTCATCCACCTGCCATTAGCAAGCCATCGGTCGGTTTAAATTTAAAAAAAACCCTAATTCCCTTTTAACACTTCTCAACAGGTCTGCATAATTGAAATTCGGAAGATTGAAAATGAAATTGTTGTAGAAAATGATTGTAAATTCTCAATTTTGCACAGGTAAGCATTTAAATAAAAAAATGGTCGGAGTTAAAATGACCCAGTTTGTCAACGAAAGATTAATATTATTATTATTATCATTATTATAATTGCGCACAGATCAGCTTCGAATAAATTTCACATAAAAAAAGAAGTATAGTAAACTGAGGATTAAGGGGCCAGTCCACTTTGAAAATTTCAAAAAATCGAAAGCATGCAGGACTTGAAGAAATCGACGATGATGAGCAATCAGAAACGATTTTGTACGGTGCAGGAATTGCCGATGGAATTTGGGTAAGAGTTTGTCATAGTATAAACTTCAAACGCGTTTTTCTCGAAACAACGTTTTAAAATCTAGCTCCATCGTATCTCTAAAACTAATAAAACGATTCTCTTGAAATTTGAACCACATATTGTAAACATGATTCGCAACAAGATGACCCTCGATGGTTTTAAAATTTTGATTTTTACTCTTTTTTTTGCGAAAAAACGCGTTTTTTACTTTTTTCGTTTTTCATCTGCCATTTTTTTATTTTTTGATGAAACTTTATATCCGAGGGTCATTTTATAGCTGGTGTTATACTGAATCTAATGGACTTTGATTTTTTTGTTTCAGACAAGCCGTTTCCGAGTTGTGATGGAGCTACCTAGCCCACCTATTTTCGAGGCGTTACGTTAAACTGTAGTTTTTGTACTTAAAAATGAATAAAAATGAATTAAAACATTTTTTAAAATGTATTTCAAGACTTTATTCATCAAGCCCAACAACTTTTATATTCATATCTTTTATCGAATCCTCAACAACAAAAATCGCGAAAATAGCCTTTTTTCGTGGCTCCAAAGTGGACTGGCTCCTTAATGAAAGGGAAAAAAAAATATATCGTCTAAAAACGAAATAAACATGCAAATATTATCCGTGCCAAACAATGGCTAGTGTCCCCCTTTTTGCCCACCTTTTTTACCACCATCTTCTTTCAATTGGAAACGCCAGGCAGGTGCTTTCTCATAACGATATATGGGGCCAATATCCTAATGGATTTGTAAGTGTCAGCACACTTTCTCAATATTCTCTACTTTAGCAGCAAGCGCGAACCTCCGGCTCACCCTCGCGAGCATGCACTGTGTGTTTCAAGCCAGTGCGGAGCAGCAGCCCGCCGATCGTTTATTAAACTCGGCTGCGAGCGTAGTGTACTTCGACAAGTTTTGCCTATTAAGGTCTCGACGACGATCGAGTGCACTCATCGTGATTGATCGTTAGTCCTCATCGAACGTTGGTATTCTTTTTTCACGTCCTTCGTGCTTCTTCCTATTCGCAGGATTAACACGTGCCGCGAATTCACTCTCCAGAAGAAACGAATATGTGTTCAGGATTATATCGTATTGAGCTGCTGAGGCCCAGAATGGGGAAGGTTGGATTGAAGATAGGCCCATTGTATGATCATTGAGGGAGCAGATACCTTTAGGCGAGGAAAATATTTGTTGATTTTCATCATTTTTTTTAAAGGAAAGATTTCTTCACCATTTTTTAGGGTTAGGGTATTTTTTTTATATATTTGGGAATGTCGGCGGTACGGCACGGTCTTCTAAGCTGCATTAAAAAAATAGAAGACTAGTTTTTTGACAGATGATTTCGTAGGTGCCGCGGGTGCTAAATCCTAGTTTGCCTGAAAATCGGGGTGCAGGTTTCTTTTTTAAGGGATGAAGGGCGATGGGGGTGGATTAATGCCAAAGTACAACCCCTACGAGGTCGGCGCCGGGAGATAAAATGTTCAGAAAAATCCGAGCTTTATTTTTGTTTATAGCGCCAAAATCGTGGAAGTTATTTTGGGGGTGAAAAAGCAGGGTGAAATTTTGAAAACCATTTTTAATTCGATAACTCGTTAGGAAATATTCATACAATTTTTGTTCAAATGGCAACGTTATAGCCTTTGAAAAGACGCGTGGGTCGAGTATTCGATCATCCCTCCCCGATAATATCTTCCCCCAAAAAAAATGGTTAAAATATTTTAAAAAAATGTTTAGTGTATAACTCATAAACAATCGATCTTTCGGGGATGGTTTAAATGTACAAAATGTAGTGAATAATATTCTCTATATTTTCGTTTCTATGGACCACCTTTGAATTTTGCATTTTCCAACCCCTCTCGGAGGTTAAAAATTCAAAATGAAATTCTGGGAAAACTAAACACGACAATTTCGTTCAAGCAGATAGTCGGACAGGCTAGACAGAATTTCCAAAAACACCCTTACCCTTTCGGCGTTAAATTCCAGCCCTATTCGGTTTCAGTGTCGGCCTGATAAAAACGAAGGTACACAGACACAATTTTCTAATTTCAGTAACATATTTTATCCAACAGTGCCCGATCTATTTTTTTTCACTACTGATGAATTCCCAAACATTATTGGCCCTTTAAAAACGTTAGCGAATGCAAAAAGGAAAAAAATGGATACCGCTTCGTTTTTTCTTGAAACTAAATACACCATTATTTTCATGTGGCAGATTTTTTTTACGTTCGAGGTAGCCTACTTTCGAGAGCGTGCGAAATTGCTTTTTCAATTTATTTCGGCTCTATAAATTCGTCGAGGGTGTAGTAACCGTACATCCGGACGATAAGAGAACGAGGAATGCACACACACACACACGACGAAGAATCGCGAAATTATATATCTCCTCTACAATAATACGAGGGTGCTCAAGGATTCGAGGGCCTTGGAGATATGCAAAGTTACGTTGATGATGATTTCATCCTCGAACGGGTATCTCACCTATATATATATATATATATATATATATATATATATATATATATATATATATATATATATATATATATATATATATATATATATATATTGAAGCTTATATCTATACATATACCGTTGCACATAGATCATGAGGTTCAACGGTTGAGGAATTTACAAGAACATCAATCTCGTTATCTGTTTTATGCATATGTATATCTCATATACGATAAGTTCCATTTTAAATTGAACAAAAACAAAACAATCTTGATCTACATAATACAAACATGCGATGAATTAAATAAATTCTGACAGAAGGAAATTGATGACGCCTTGGACCCTATGTGGTCACTGGGGGTCAAATTGACCCCACCACCAAATTTGAGACTGAATATCGATAGGTATTTCGCATCCAATGGGGTTTCACCGACCCTCCGCCGAAAGTTCGAAATTCCCTCAGTACGTAGGGACTAATAGTTTTTTAATTGGAACATCAGTTCGTTGGTGACAACCGTACGGAACTTTTTTCGCGAGCTGGCCTTTTTCGGGTGTCGGAATCAATACCGTTTTTGAACCAGCCACTACGGGACTATTTTTTATCCAAAAGTACCACAGCACAAGAATTTGACCAAGAATTTTAGGGAAGTGTGACCACGAAGGGTTTAAGGCGAGAAATCCCTTTAGAATTAAAAAAAAAATTCGATTTTTTTTACATATTTCGAAAGTATGATACCCAAAGAATATACTGACCAAAGGAAAACTCGAAGTATTGAATATTTGCGGACTTATGGCATATAGTCTGGAGCGCGGGGACAGCATGCGGTCAGGTAGCGAGTCACATGTTGAAGCTTTCAACGCGATTATCTCCAAACGACTTTTTCAAAAACTGCTCGTATTGTAGCTCAAAAAGTTATCGACCGATTTGGATAAAATTTTGGGATGTTACTCTCAGTAATATTATCGGAAGGATATACCTAAAGTTTGAAAGGTAGGGTGTAACTAAATAATTTTTTTGGCGTCAAATATGTCGAAAAAATGGTCGAATATTCGAGCTTTAGAGTAAAAAGGATCCCAAATTTTTAATTTTGCACTTTTTCATCATTTTTTAGGTACATTTCCCGTTAATATGTCAGTAAACGAATGACACTTATTAAATCTTCTTCAGATCAACAGAAAAAGAGTGATAACTGCGGCACTTTCCGATGTCGCGGAAAACAGGGGTCCAAAGACACTTAATAACGCCGCCATTTTATTGGTCATCCAAAAAAAAAATTTTAACTTGACAGTTATAATAAACTCATGTCCAAAATTGAAAATGATGAGATTATTTTATCCCCTCTAAAAAAATTCCCGAAAAATACCTATTTTTCACGCTCCTAAAGGGATTTCTCGCCTTAAAATAAAAAGTCAACTATTGAAAACAATTAATTAATGATACTCAAGGATTAATAATAATCATAATAATATAACTATATAACTAATAAATAATGACATTAATCACTCATAATAATTCATTAGTATCAAATATTTATTCCCCGTCAATTATAAAATTAAAAAATGATTACACAAAATCAAATGTATCATTTTTCTCATCTGATAATACTCATAAATTAATAGTAATCATAATTAAAATAACTAATTAATAAATCAATAATAACATGAATCACTCGTAATAATTAACTAACGTCAAATATTTCTTATCCGCCAATAAAGAAGAAAATAATAAATGATCACAAAAAAATTCCACTTGTCCGTGACTACGTAATCTTTATTGTAGTTTTCGATCGATTGAGCGGCAGGGTCTCGAACGTCCCATACGAATGCACTTTGGCTTATGCGTTTCCTCCGGTTGCGTATGTATTGCATATTTGCACGTTTAACATCCGTACAAGCGCATACGAACTCGACCCCGTACAGAGCGTGCGATTCATAGCTGCCCTCCGGGGTCTGCAGGGTTGGCCGGGCGGGGATGGGGGAGGAGGAGGGTTGAATCTGCAGCTGAAACTGCTACCAAACGATATGAGAAACCGCAACAGTCCTGACACTCGCGTGCAGATCCATTTCGCACTCTCTTCGCCACAGACCCATGCGTATTGCATGCATCCACTTGCATCTACTTATACATTTATTCACACGGATACTGCTAAAAAAACAGCCGGGTTCGAGTCACAGGGTTTCGTGGGGGCAGCGACGCATGTTACGCCCTTCTGTTCATCGAGAGCCAAAATATCCGCCTATGTACAGGGTGTCCCGATGAATAGCTGACATGGAATGACTCGTCATTTGACACTGCATTTGATTTCTCTTTTTTGGGGATTTCAAAAGCACTACGAAGGCAAATAATTTCGAAGGGCCTGTCCAACGTGTCACAGCTGACTGTCCCACCCCTCTTCTGTCTCTAGAGGTTGAACTAAAGAGGTCTAAAAATCGGGAACGATTCATGTAACACTTTTTAACGGGTCTGCATAACCCTGGGGTTAATAAATAATTTTTTTTTGTATTTTCATAACCTTGGGTCTTAATTTTAATTTGTAACGAGGATATTACAAAAACTCTCAAAATCGACCGAGTTGTGATGATTTTTGTATAGGGCCAGATTGTCCGTTCAAGGTGAACCACTACTCTCTACCCTTTTTCTTTTTCGTTTTTTATAAGCTACGTTTTTTTAAAACGGTGTAAGTCGTGTCTCGAAATCTATTCGTCCGATTCACTTGAAATTCGGACCGAGCATAGTTTATAACACTATACAATAGTGTTATATTCTATTTAAACTAATATCACAGACCAAGGTTATACAAAAATTAGATCCACAGCCCTAATTAATTTGCTCCAACGAATATCACAGGCCAAGATTATAAAAAAATTAAATTCACAGCTTAAATAAATCTACTTAAACTAATTTCACAACCCAAGATTATTAAAAAAAAAATAGCTTCATAGCTTGAATTAAGAAAATTAAATTAATTGAATTAAAAAATTAAATTAATTTCACAAACCAGAAGAATAAAAGAATTAGATTCACAACTCAATTTCATTTACTTAAGGTAGTACAAGCGCGCAATCTTGATTTGTATAGAATTTGTTCAAATTTTAACCAGACATTGTTCATATCATTATGCATGTTTGAGTGAAATTTCGGAACAGTCGACTATTTAGATTGGAAGATAATGGGCTTTAAAATTGAAACTTTTAACACTGCAGGGTCTGCATTGAATTTTAGACAGAATAATTTTCCGTAAAAAAATATATGTCCCCTACAATAAGAAGACATATGGCAACACCGCAGAACAGTATTGTTCAATACTTGGAGAAAAAAATAATTATCGTCTTTCTAAAGTTAAAAATGTTGTCATAAAAAAATATTTGCATTATAAGTATTAATATTTTATATTGTTTATGTTATCTTCATTAACAAATAGAAGTGTTGGTTCATTCATAATTAATTAAAAAAATTTTTCAAATAAAAATTACTTCCCAATAAAAATTTGTGTTGCAGTACTATTTCAAATATGCCGCGCAAACTCGCGTCATTGGATATGTGGAACGATGCGGTGTTGCCATATGTCTTCTTATTATAGGGGACAAATATTTTTTACGGAAAATTATTCTTTCTAAATTCCAATGCAGACCCTACAGTGTTCAAAGTTGCAATTTTAAAACCCATTATCTTCCGATCTAAATAGTCGACTGTTCTGAAATTTCACTCAAATATGCATAATGATATGAACAATGCCTGGTTAAAATTTGAACAAAATCTATAGAAATCAAGATTGCGCGCTCGTACTACCTTAAACTGATATCACAGACCAAGATTATAAGAAAGTTAAATTCACAACTTGAATTAATTTACTTAAACTAATATCACAGGCCAAAATTATAAAAAAAATTAGATTCACAGCTTAAATTCATCTACTACCCAGGTAGGAATTGACGATGAAAAAAGGGCTCGCCAAGCCCTGAAACAAGGCTCATATTTTTTAATTCAGGCTGAGCACCAGCCTGATCTCAGGCCTCGCTGAACCTCTGAATGATAACGCGGTTTGAGGCTCTTGCACACAGGCTTGACCAAAGGCTGGTAGAAAAGCCTGTACTAAGCCTGAAACGATGAAACAACAAGGTTCAAAACGAGCCTTAATGAAGTCTTCACGAGCATTTATGACCAGGCTTGTCCCAAACTCTTCTCGATGCTATATGAGGCCTGTTTTTAGTTTTCTATATTCTATTGGGGTAAATTTAATAAATTTGTAAAGAATTCATTTTATTTATTATATATATTTATTATTCATTATATTATTTATCATAAAATGTATATAAAAAATATTTAAAAAAACAATACTTTATTTTATTTATTGTTTATGAGACACGTAATACACAGAGTGTACGCAAATTCCAGAGAGTGAGTATACACGAAATGTGTGTGCGACGAGAAAAAAACTTTTTTGTGTACCTCATAAATATCGATAAGAGAATATGTTTAAATGTTCTGAGCTGCCTCCTTCGCTTTAGTTTTCGTGCCTTCGCACCCGACAAATTTATTGCTAATTTTTTTTTTCATAAAAGTACAGAAAAAATATTATTTAAAATTTATTTTATTTTATCACAACCTGAAACAAGCCTACATCCAGCCTTGATTTTTTAGCCTTAAAATTCACTGGCTGAATAAAGCGTGAAATAACCCTGAGTTTAGGCTAAGCAGCCAGTCTTGGTTCCAGGCTGCTCCAAACGATGCAATGAAACCTGGCCCAGGTCTGTCTCACTCAGGCTCGGTGAAACAAGGCTCGCACAAGTTTGTTTCCATCGTCAGCCTTTTGATTCCCTACCTGGGTAGGTGCGCAACTAAGTTTCCGGGTTTTTTTGACCAATAAAAAGTCGAAACTTTCAAGACAAATACAAAAAATGGTACATTCGAAGTGTTGTCCCTCGCTATTTACACATTTTTGCCATCTCTCTGGCAATACATAAATACCGCGACGATAAAAAGACGCGTCTTTGGACTGAAACCATTCGTCCAACGAATTTTGTACTGCATCGTAATTGGCCAAGTGTAGCCCACCCAAGCCATGCGCCATCGACCGGAACGAGTGATAGTCTGAAGGGGCCAGGTCTGGCGAATACGGCGGGTGCGGTAGCAGATCCCATTTCAGTGTTTTTATCGTGTCCTGGACGATGGAACTGCGATGACACGGAGCGTTGTCGTGCTGCAATATCACACGTTCGTGTCTCGTGTCCCATTTTGGCCGTTTTTCGAGCAACGCGTGGTTCAAATTGATTAGTTGTTGTCGGTAGCGATGCCCATTGACAGTTTCGCCCGGTTTCAGCAGCTCATAGTACACGATTCCTTTCTGGTCCCACCAAACGCAGAGCATTGTCTTTTTTCCAAAGCGATTTGGTCGTGCCGTCGATGTTGACGCTTCGCCAAGTGAAAGCCGCGATTTTCTGCGTTTGGGATTCTCGAAATATATCCATTTTTCATCGCCAGTAACAATTCGATGCAGGAAACTCTTTCTGTTCTGCCGCAAAAGCAACATTTTGGAAGTGGCTCTTCGACTTTCCATTTGTCTCTCAGTCAACTCTTGCGGCACCCACCTTCCTTCCTTATGTATTTTTCCCATGGCGTGCAAACGTTTCGAAATACATTGCCGAGTCACATTTAATGCCTCGGCAAGTTGATCTTCTGTTTGAGTGTCATCTTCATCCAATAACGCTTGCAGATCGGCGTCCGCCAATGTTTGCGGTCTTCCCGAGCGCTCCTTGTCCCCAGTCTCAAAATCGCCACTTCTGAACCGCTTGGAACAATCTTTACACGTTGTTTTTGATGGTATATGTTCGCCGTAGGCCTCCTCAAGTAACCGACGTGCTTCAGCTGGGGTTTTTTTAGGTTGAAGCAGAAAAGCAATGCTTCCCGCAAATGCTGTTTATTTGGCACTAACTTTGACATTTTCGAGGTTAGAAAAAAGGTCGTTGTGTTGCGATATTTGTTTATATTACGACTGGGTATTCTTAACAGATGTCCAAGCTATTGAGACACCCAATTTCAGACCTGTATGCCGACTACATGTGTCGCTAGCGCCATCCAGGTGTGAAACCCGGGAACTTAGTTGCGCACCTAGTACTTAAACTAGTATCACAGACCCAGGTTATAAAAAAATATAATAGTGTTATAATATTAATTATCCAGTCATATGACTGTATAATTTCTTCGATGTTTTTATCTATTTGTTAATAACACGTGGTTAAAGTTTTTTTTTTTCTTCGAAAGTCTTTTTTTTTACAGCTTGCCATTTTCGTAATTTTCGAAATTTCAGGAAAGTATCCGGTCTTACGAATATTTCATTATTAAAGTAAAAGTACATTTTTTATTTTTCCTTTCAGATCACCATGGTTGCCAGAACCAGCTACACCGATTGGCCATGCAGCAGTGGCGGCACTTTGTTTCAATAGTAATAAACTTCATAATAATAAATTTCATTGTTTATCAATATTCTCCAACAAAATTAACGAATCGCGACAAGACTATGTACTCATCGTGTGTGAAATCCCGACCTCGTTATGCCAATATCCTTATCAGAATCTTTTTTTAACCTCCACCAGTTTATTGTTTCTAAATAAAATTGTTGCCCGTACTGTGAAATATGAGTTTGTAGGGAGAGGGGGGAGAAAAGGGTTTTCCAATTCAACACGGTTCTATTTGTCATAACGATGTTGAAAAAATGGCGCGTAAGATAAATTTTACAAGTCAATTTAGTATTATTCAAATAGCACAGAGCATCAATTTGCAAAGTAATTAAAAGTAGTTGAGCTTTCATTCGGTATTACAGCTACGCGAGGAAACCTACAACGAACGACGGAAGCTTACTCGACCAGCCCGACAGCTTTTTTGTTGTCTCGTCCAAGCGAACGTACTTCGATCGGTTTCTGACACTTGTTTACTAGACTTGGAAGCTTCGGTAATTTTCGTTCCACCAGAACTTCTCGTTTTGTCCCCGCGATCGACCCAATTGCACCTTTGCCACTCTCTCAATGAGCTCCACTTTTCGCCGAAGAGTTTATACGCACGCGAGCCACGTGTACTTCCATCTCGAATTAGTTTTTTTTTCCAGTGCGAAAAATTGTCTGGAAAAAGAGGGAAAGAGAGGGAAAGAGAGAGGAAGAAAGGACGAGAAAGTAACAAGCGAGAGAGAGAGAGAGAGAGAGAGAGAAGGTCGTGGAAAAAGAAACAATTTTGTTACTTTCCATCTCAATTTTTTCCAATGCTCGTTGTCGACTGCTGGATCGTAATAATTGTACTTCACAGAGCTTCGAGTTTCGCAGTCCTTTTTACTTTCATCCCTCTGTCCCGCTGTTCGAGCTTTTCCACGCGGGGGGACATTGACAAAAAAAAAAGAAAAAAACTACACGGATGTCTCTTCCGTATGTTCTTTTGCCCCGATCTCTCTCTCGCGATTTTTCGCCTGCGGGGCTTTTTTCTTTTTTTGGTATTCTCTACATCGCTGCTTTCGCCGTGTGTACTCATTTATTTTTATTCCATTATTGTATTTTTCGCACCGACGCCTCTTAGCTCATTCATTCTCTCCCTTTCTCTATCTCTCTCTCTCTCTCCCTCTTTGCTCTCCCTACGTCGTCAGTCTCTTTCCCATCAAATTTATCGCTGAATTGTCATTCCTTTCCGTGAAATAATGGAGCCCGCGAACGCGCGCGAGAACACGAATGTTCAACCCCATATTGTTCCGGAAACGTCAAGCCAAATGTTTCAAACGTAACTGTATTCCTTCCCTCTGGACACCGGGGCTCATTTCTTTTTATATTTTTTTCGTCTTAATTGTTAATCGTGCGACGAAATTGATATTGCTTTTTACCGACAATGTGTGACGTTGAAATGAAATATCTCGTTCGAGGCAGGCTGACTATGCTCTTGGATCTCAAAGGAAAAAGAGAAGGAGGGGAGGGATTCATGAAAAATGCATGAAAAAGGTGAGCGTTACAAAGGCAAATGTTTCGTTTGACAGTGCGAATATAAAGAAGTCTCATTATAAGGGAAAACTTTTTCTCCCCCGCCTCCACGCCCAACCCCTTCATGGCTCCACGAAGCAAACGACTCCTCGGACGATGCCTCTGATCCCTCGTGGGGTTTCGCGACTTCTGCTGAGACCCACGGTCCTCTTCCGTGATCTCCATTTCCCTATCGACCTCGAACGATACCCGTATGGGCAATTTTCTTTTCTTTTGCCGGCGTGGCACACCACGAGACTGGAGAGCGGGCCACGAGAATAGCTTCTCGCGCTATTTGTGGCGATGGCGAGATAAAGGCAAGGAAAATAAAAGAAAGCCAAGGGAAAGGGACTACATTTCGACTGACCCCGAAGATCCTTCGCTGGGTTTATGCGGACTCGAAGCTCAGCACCGGGAAATAATCGTTACAATGATGATAATGATAAAGAGAAAAAATCATCGTAATGACAATGATGAAAGTGAATTTGTATTGATTACAATTATATTAAGACGGGAGCCTGAATTGGCAGGTCTAAAAAATCGTTTTTTTGTTGTTTAAATCGATAGATAAAGTATCCAAGAATATATTTACAAAGTTGCAGAGGCCAATTGTTTATAATTTCGAAGATACGAGGCCGAAGGCAGAAAAGCGATTGATATTTTCTCTTATTGAAAAGTTTGAAGCGCGCTTTCTCCATTTTTCATTTTCACGATTTTTCCGAATTAGCGGGCGTGATAGCAAATAAACTAAATGACCTATTGAATTAAACCAAAGTTTATTCTCTTCAGTATGAAAAGCTCTTCTAAGTGAATTGAAAAAGTCGTTGAAAACGTTTTTTTTTAATAATTTTATAGCACGTTGAAGTGTTTTTTTTTCTTTAAACATTTTTTTTCTTTCAAACCTGAGAATCGTTATGATTTACCGATTTTTTCAGCTTTTTCTAAATTCACCCAGAAGAAAAATAAATTCACCCAGAAGAAAAATGATAATTGCACATTTTATTGTTTTTTTTTTGGTTCATCTGCAGTCATTTATTGTTTCGTGATGATTTTTTTTTATACATTACAAATATACGTGAAGATATACTTCAAGGTTTACTGGGCTCACGTGTTTTTTCCCATCTAAAAAAATGCTTCTTTTGGACCTTGTAATTCAGGCGCCCGCCTTAATAAGAATAATACCAGTCGTAAGAAAATAAAAGCAGTCGCGCCTAGAAGTAGTGTTCGATCATTTCAAAATGAAAAAAGGGTCTAGTGTCGGAAGGAACTCGATAAATTTGTTCACTCACAAGGAACATCACTTAAGTGTCCGCCTTCGATTTCGTTGAAACTCATATATGTGATAAACTATTGAAAACTATTAGACGCGTATTTTTTTATCGGAGGAAATACGGTTTTAACGGGGGGAAAACCCACCCCTCAAAGAAAGGCGTATCAACCCTGAATTTTTGTATTCAATACTTGTATAGTCGATTTTCTATCGCTTCACATCAGAAGAATTTTGGTTTTTGCTTCATTCGGATCGGTGGACGGCTTGTGGGTGAAACTGCAAAATCACCCCATGACACGCCTTTCTCTGAGGGGTGGTTTTCTCCTTTAAAACCGTTTTTCCGCCGATAAGAGAAAAAACTTGTCTAATAGTTTTCAATACTTTATCTCACATATAGGGTGTCCCAGAACTCAACGTCGAGCCGAAACGGGGTGACAGGATTGATTGTAACCATCATGAGAAAAATCAGAAAAAAAATCTATCCCATGCAGTTTGAAAATTATGGGCATTTAAGAAAAACCTAGAAATTTGGTCAAACTGTAACCATTTTTCGGTTATTGTGGTTAATTTTTATTATTTTTGTTCATTTAAACTTTGGAACCGTAACACTAAATAACATTTCTAGAATCACAGTAAAAAATAATGACACAATTGCCCCAAGTTTCCTAGAATTAAGACTATTTGTTAAACTATGAATTTAAAATTTTCAAAATTTGTCTACTTCGAAAGGCCCTGCTTTAAAAAAAAGTACTAGAGTGCCTTGGCAAGTGCCATTAAAAGTTAGCGCATTTAATCAGGATTGTAAAATGGTACAATATTTCTCAAGCTGCTGAGGACATCAACTCTCGAGGATATGCCCGGCTAATAAGTAGATCTTTTTTAAGGCAGGATTCTACTTTGAAACCATGAAAAAAACGCTGTTTTCATGAATTTTTTCTGAGAATACTATTAAAGATATCGATATGGGGTTTAAACTGTTCAATAAATACACTCTTTAAGTACATAAAAAAAAAATTTTAATGTATTTTATTCATTTTTTGTACACGTAAAATATGTTTAAAGCCAACGCCTCGAAAAGCAGGTACCGTTGTCGTGGTCGTGAAATCTTCCCGACGGATGGTCTGAAACAAAAAAAATTAAATAGTTTCATGTTCAGTATGTCTTCAGGAACCGACCTAACTAGAATATTTTATATACGTGCAAAATTAACAAAATGGCGGCTAAAATACGAAAAAAAAATGCGTTTTTTTCGTATTTTAGCCGCCATTTTGTTAATTTTGCACGTATATAAAATATTCTAGTTAGGTCGGTTCCTGAAGACATACTGAACATGAAACTATTTTTTTTTGTTTTTTTTTTTCGTATTTGCGTTTTTTTTTGCACTTTTTTTTGGGCGTTTTTTTTCGTATTTTAGCCGCCATTTTGTTAATTTTGCACGTATATAAAATATTCTAGTTAGGTCGGTTCCTGAAGACATACTGAACATGAAACTATTTGATTTTTTTGTTTCAGACCATCCGTCGGGAAGATTTCACGACCACGGCAACGGTACCTGCTTTTTGAGGCGTTGGCTTTAAACATATTTTACGTGTACAAAAAATGAATAAAACACAGTTAAAATTTTTTTTTATGTACTTAAAGAGTGTATTTATTGAACAGTTTAAACCCCATATCGATATCTTTAATAGTATTCTCAGAAAAAATTCACGAAAATAGCGTTTTTTTCATGGTTTCAAAGTAGAATCCTGCCTTAAGAAGACGTAGGGCGTGTATTGAGGCTGATGGCAAACAATTTGAACATTTGCTGTAATAAAAAATGTTATTTCCCTATGTATCTGACTTTTATTCCAATAAACCTAAACTAGGTCAAGATTTTTCATTATTTTATTAATTTTACTTATTTTTGTTGACTTTGGTAAAAATGGCGTCACTATCTGTCTCTCTCACTCATGGCAAACATGTCCACTATCCATCTCTCTCATCATTTTGCCGTAAAATTAAGAACCTACCAAGAGCTTGTGCGAATAAAAAACATTTTAACTGAGTAAAATGGGTTAGCAAAAATGGGGTTACTTGAGGTTTTAATTTTTTCAATCGTTTTTTTAGTATGAAACTAACAAGTATTGTACCATTTTACAATCCTGATTAAATGCGCCAACTTTTAATGGCACTTGCCAAGGCACTCTAGTACTTTTTTTTTAAAGCAGGGCCTTTCAAAGTAGACAAATTTTGAAAATTTTAAATTCATAGTTTAACAAATAGTCTTAATTCTAGGAAACATGGGGCAATTGTGTCATTATTTTTTACTGTGATTCTAGAAATGTTATTTAGGGTTACGGTTCCAAAGTTTAAATGAACAAAAATAATAAAAATTAACCACAATAACCGAAAAATGGTTACAGTTTGACCAAATTTCTAGGTTTTTCTTAAATGCCCATAATTTTCAAACTGCATGGGATAGATTTTTTTTCTGATTTTTCTCATGATGGTTACAATCAATCCTGTCACCCCGTTTCGGCTTGACGTTGAGTTCTGGGACACCCTTTATACACTGCCGCTCAAAAGTTTGGATACACCAGTCGATATTTTTTGCCGCACTAAAAGTCAACTAGCTTCGTAAAAAAAAAAGATAACCAAATTCACCGAACAGCGTTTTGAAGGAAACAAATTTAACTTTGTTTTGCTTTCTTTAAATATTTTTTATGATTTTTTTTTCGACCCGGTACGCACTTTTGTACGTGACTGTTTCTTGGTTTTTTTTGGACCATCAAGAATTAGGCGCATGACTTATGGAGAAAAAAAATTGTCATGACCATCCATGATGAACTTGAACGGGGTAGGAGGAGCTCCATTTTCGTTTTTTAAACAGTTACGGACGATTTTTTTGGCTAAGTCATTTCATTTTTGGTTAAAAAAGACTAATTCTGGAAAATACCACTTAACTCAAGAACTATAGGGTTGAAGAGGAAATGTCAAAGGTGTAAAAAGTTGCGTACGTTTATACTGAGTCGCCTGGATTTTTTTTTAATTTTCCTCTGAGATTTTTTTTTACTATTTTCGCTCGAAACTCTGATGAGTAGGACGGCTTAACTCGAAAAGTATGGCATTTAGGACAAAATATTAGGAGAAACTCGTTTAATTTTAGATAATGAATTTGCTTTATTGTTTTTCGATTTTTCGTTTGAAATTTTTTTCGTAATTTTTTCGACCGAATCTCGTAGAATTCTCCAAAAAATGGATTGGCGTATCTCGAAAACGATTGTTAGAGACAAACTGTTGCACTGCATAAAAAAATTTACAGTGTCTCGTTTTAAATACGTTGACACTTTGTCAGATTTTTTTCAAATTTTTTTTTTACAATGTTTCAAAAGCACCAAGGCGACCTGAATTTTTTTTTTTTTTTAATTCTGAAAAATGTCAACGTACTCAGAACGAAACACTGAAACATTTTCCCCTCTTGATATTTTGTCTCTAACTCAACAGTTTTCGAGATACGCCAATCAGTTGTTCGGACAATTCTCCGAGGTACGGCCAAACAAATTTCAGAAAAAAATTCTGAAAAAGTTTTAGCGAAATTAAAAAAAAAATGTTTAAAGTTTCTCCTCTCGATATTTTGTTATAAACGCCATACGTTTCGAGTTAAGTCATCCTACACATCAGAATTTCGAGCGAAAATAGTAAAAAAAAAATCTCAGAGGAAAATTTTGAAAATAATTCAGGCGATTCAGTATAAACTTACGCAACTTTTTACATCTTCGACATTTCCACTTAAACTCTACTCAGATCTCGAGCTACGATGCATTTTACAAAATTTGTGTTTTGAAATTTTTACGAAAAAAAACAGTACAAAACTTAAAAAAAAAACGAAATATAGCTCCTGCTACCCCGTTTGAGTTTCTCATGGATAAACATGACAAAAAATGTCCTTAAGTCATGCGCCTAATTCTCGATAGTCTAGAAAAGAGCCGAAAAACAGTCACGTACAAAAGTGCGTACCGGGTCGAAAAATAATAATAAAAAATATTTAAAAAAAGAAAAACAAAGCTGAATTTGTTTCCTTCCAAACGCCGTTCGGTAAATTTGGTTATCTTCTTTTTTGACGAAGCTATGTATCTTTTAGTGCGGCAAGAAATTTCGACTGGTGTTTCCAAACATTTGAGCGGCAGTGTAAGTGGCAACAAAATTGAAGGCGGACACTTAAGCGATTTTCCTCGTTAGAAAATTCATTGATCAACTGTTCGCATTTCCAGTACTTGCGGAACTTTTATACTGCCTCCTATTATTCATAAATAATGTCGATGAAAATGAATAAGAACGACATGTGAAATTATATTTAAATGAATGTAAATTCTATATGTAATTTCTAGAAATAAATTCTATATGTAATTTCTAGAAATAAATTCTATATGTAATTTCTATAAATAAATTCTATATATAATTTCTATAAAACCGACTCTAGTTCATGGGCTTAACACGGCTGTGGATGCAACGGAAGTTAGGTTGGATTACCGAAGTGCGGGTCGCGAGTGATAGGAAAGGGTTCAATTGAGAAGGATTGTACGTAAAAACCTGCCAGGGTATACGTTAGAAGTCAGCACTAATTGAGACCTCAGAAAATAAAAAATAAAAAATAAAAATATAATTTCTATTTATTAAATATTGTGAATTTTATATTGTAAAATATTTTCTATACTTTGGTGTGTACTAAAGCAAGTTGTATATATAATTGCAATATAATTTCGCAAATTATTATTATTGATTTCCTCCGGCTCATTGCTTTTCGATTGCCTTCCAAATTCGTTTCCATTTATCGTAGGCGTATTTAAAAAAATATCTATTTGCTAATTCAACCCAGTGACATTTGGATGCAAAAGTACGCGTATGTATGGGGAGGGGGAGGGGGGATTTGAAATCCGTTGTATCTGTGCGATGCTCGCCATCAGCCCATCGGCTGTTTTAAGAACAATTCTTAAATTTTCTTCCACATGGATAATTGATTTTGGAGACAGTATTTGCAATGACAGTATTTGCAATGATCTTCCCATAAATGTGCTTACATATCCAAAGATGATTGTGATTGCATTTCAGTTGACGTTTAGTACGGGGACTATACCATGAAAACGGTATTTCGTATCAAAAGTCTTCAAAATCATCATTCTCTACATATACATCCACATGGGCACACTCATACGCGCACACATTGGCGAGACCTTTTTATCGGGTTGCACGGCAGTCGGGCCTCGCAAAATCCGGTCTAACGTGATCTGAAGCGAGTGTGGATCTCGTTGTGTATTTGTGCTCAGGCAATATCGACGAACTGTATCCGAGGCAAGTATAATAAGTCATCTTTTATCGTCTCCAAATGATGGGTATCTACAAAACTGTGTTACGATTCGTTATTAATAATAAAGTATACAAACAATAACAATAATTAGTAACTGAATTTAAAAAATAACCATCCATTAAATAATAATTATCTTCGCGCATCACAGCGTGAAAAAAAATGTGTGTATATATTGAGTCATAAATGATAACTGAGCAATATCATAAATAAAACTTTTCAATAAATAAAATAACGATGAAATAAAATAAATAAATGGGGTCAAAGTTTGCATCGAAATGTGAAAAAATCATTTCAAATCTTTATTTTTCTAATATCGTAAATCATATTTTGTATATTTTGGTTGTAGATCGCTAAAAAAGGATCCCAATAAATATTCACGTTATTTTATAGCTCCAATTCGCGAAAGAAATTTGGGAAATTGAGAAAAAAATCGTTGCATTCCAACGATTTGCACTTCGTGGTAATGTAAATAAAACACTTTCTGTTGGATAACAGAATGATTTTTTTTCTTTTCAGTTTTGTATAATCATATTTGTTTATTATCAGAAATACCACGATTGTTATTGCGCATTATCGATGTGGAATAAACAGTTGAATTTAACGAAACTGGAAGAAACTAATAGTTGAAATTGTAGTAATAGTGGTAATATATCAATAATAATAGACATAGTAATAATACAGAATTTAGAATAAATGTACAATACAATTACTACATAATTTACAATAAACAATTATGAGAAATAGAACAAATGAAATAAACAATCCTTCCTCTGCCTGATAAAAATAATACTCATTTCCGAATTTTATTTATGAGTATATCTTGAAAATTATGATGATCATTATTATCGACTTTAATTGTAAATGGTAAATCAAGGTTTCAAATTATATCAAACTGAGTTAAATGGCAACTAAAAGGGATAATACACCTTGAAATTTGTCAAAAACTTGTAACAGTTTTGAAGCCTGTATTCACGTATGCAGGGTGTTCGGCGCATGGGCCGCCACATTTTTTGGGGGATTTGGGGGGATCATCTGTTAATTTTTCACCCTTAGACCCTATGTCCTAGGTGTCACGGTAATTAAAATATGATCCTTTTCTTCATTTTTTTTAATTACCCGAAATTTCGCCGTTAAATCATCATAACTTTTTTATTTGTGGTTGTAATAGCACGTAATAACTTTTATTTGTATTCTGCAACATATGTTTACTATAAATAACGCATTATTTGATACAGTTGGTTTCAAGGAAGTGACTCTTGAGCTTCCAGTCTTAAAAATGTGTAAATGTATAAAAAATTTCAACTCCTAAATTCATTATAAAAAAAAACTTATTCTCTTAATGTTGACCACATAATGAATTATTTCTATGACATGTAGCATACCGTTGGAAAGGGTATAAACTAGAGAACTTTTCAAAACAAAGCTAAGTTCAAAACAGCTTTTACTTTTTGTTATAATGAATCTAGAACTTGACATTTTCCATACATTTACGCATTTTTAAGACTTTGGAAGCTCATGAGTCATTTTCTTAAAACTGAATACAGACAAACAGAATACAACAAAAGTTATTTCGTGCTATTACAACCACAATCAAAAAACTTATGGAGATTTAAAGGCGAAATTTTGGGCAATTAAAAAAAACGAAAAATATCATATCTTAATTACCATGCCACTTAGGACATAGGGTCTAAGGGTGAAAAAAGTAGCAAATGACCAGCTCGATTGCTCAAAAAGTTGTGTCGGTCCATGTGCCAAACACCCTGTATATGTGTACAGTTCATATATAACGCATATATCGTATTACCCACACCGTTCGATACTGTGCTCTACTATAATCAAGATTATTCATAAGAGTCGGGTTACCCGATTGCAGAAGTCTAAAAAATATATTACCGTCAGCGATAAGCCGCATGCAACCGCGAGGTTTCGACCGAGGTGCATAAAGACAAGAAGAAAAAAATCGCACCTTCTCACGATCGTTTGACCATGTGTAATCGAATAAGCAACGAATTCGCCCCTCGTACACGAAAGATCGTCGATTCGTTGGAGCCTTGTAAATTAGCCTGTAAAGGAAAGACTGCAAAAACAATGCAAAAAAAATGTCCGATGCATCGCGTTTTGTTAAAGTGTACATTGAATTCGTCCCGAGGGACCCAAACGTCCGCGAGGCCCTCGTTCAACGGTGAAAGTCTCCAGACAAAACTGCACATTATTGCCACGAGGCACACGAGAACTCGATGATGCGTGAGAAAAGGAGAAAAAGAGATTCAATTAGCACATTTACCACAGCGCAATGTCGCCCTGCACACAACGCTCCCATTGTGCAAAGGGTATCGTTTTTTTTTCTTCGATTGATGTATCTCTCCGATAGAGGAGGCTTTGTGAGCGCGGATGGAAAAAAACGACGCAAAACTTGGGTACTTGGAATTCTTTTTATGCGTGCAAAAAGTCGAGAGCTGGCGATTATTCGTGTGGGTTTAAATATTAAAAAATGACTTACAATAAGTAGCCGCACGAATTTACAATTAAGTAATTTTCAATTATCGATTTTTCAATTCATTCATTTTGAAATATTTATTTTTCAAATTCATTCATTTTCAATTATTTATTTTGCATTCAATGAATTTTAAATTATTTATTTTTTAATTCGTTATATTTCAATAAATTTCAGTTCAATTAATTTTCAATTATTTATTTTTCAATTAATAAACTTATAGTTTGTCATTTTTTACCGAATTTTCAATTAGGTAATTTTTTATTATTTGCCAACCAACAGCGCGGGTTTGTGTGAAACTCGAGTGATCGGTCTATTTGCGGTCGAGTCGAAAACCCAAAAGGTCCAAATCATTTTTCTTAATGAACTAATGGAGTTTCGTAGTAATTTCCGTAGGCCTGGAAATTTGTCTACTCGAGCAATACTTGAGTAGCATAATAATACGATAACTTGAATCCTGAAAAAAGCAACAAATGGTAAAACATTCATTTCGAACATTAAAAAAAGTATCTACAAAAATCCAAGTAATTGGAACGACTGGAGAAACGTAGGAAACTAAAGTAACTCGGAGTCATTGACGCCAATTAACGAAAATAAACCGAAGTAAGCGCGAATTCGACAGTCTTCAGTTACTCATCGTTATACCAAGTCTCTCGATCTCAAAATAAATGTTTAAAATCCGAAATTGCAAAAAACGAAAAAACCTCAACCAAAAAACCACAAAATTCAAACCCAAAATAACCCACGACCAAAAAAATCAGAACAAAAAAAAACCTTTGTACCGAAAAAAAATCCGTAAAAAATCGCCGAAAAGTTCGTAACGTTCGAAGCATGGTTTCGAGAACTCACCCACAAAAAATCCGGTTCGGTAAAATCGCGAGCGGAGTTTAGGCCGGAAGTGTGATGAGAAAAATCCGGGCTCGACCGGATGTTGACGATCCGAAAATAATAAATCCTCCCCTCGAGACTGGGCACTATAGTTTCTCCTATTATATTTCTTTGTTAAAAAAAACGATTTCCCTCGCGATGAAATTCACCAGCACTTCACTGAGGCACACGAGAACGAGACGGAACCAAAGGAGAAGTAAAAAGAAGATAAAGACACGTTGGTGTATTGTATAATGGACCACGTAGCACAATCGCGAATCGTATGATCACTGTTGTGTCGTTGCATTCCTCGAAGTGGATACACGTTTGCGACTCGCCCGCAGTGATATCGAGGAGCGCCGAGGAGTAGTCAAGGATCGTGCGTGGACGGACGAGAAAGTATACCAGCGGGCTATTTCGCGCCTTTTTCCAGACCCACTATTCTCGAACGACAAATCCTCCGTGTACAAATAAAAGCACCTTATTGCTAATGAGCCTTGACACTTGTCGCCGGGTCAAACCCTATCAAATTCAAACAATCATATTTACTATCAATTCGCCAATGCGAGAGACGGAAACGCGACGATTGTTTGGGCCGATACTTGGGCCTCGGAAATCCGCGAACGGCCGACGCGTTTCGTTGACAAACGTGAACTGACTGAATGTGGTGGGAGCGCGCGACGCAAACTCGATGGACTGCTGCGTGGCGAGAAACCGAAGTAGCCGAAGTAGTAACGGACCAAGGAGCTTCGCAGTGGTGGAACTTGCGCGCGACTCTCTCGAACTTGCTCTCGACTTTGCCTCTTTGCTCTTCGTTCATGATCTTCCAAGACGTTGCATATCTCTCTCTCTCTCTCTCTCTCTCTCTCTCTCTCTCTCTCTCTCCCCCCTCTCCCCTCCCTCCCTCCCTCCCTCCTCCCTCCCTCCCTCTCTCTCTCTCTCTCTCTCTCTCTCTCTCTCTCTCTCTTCTCTCTCTCTCTCTCTCTCTCTCTCTCTCTCTCTCTCTCTCTTCTCTCTCTCTCTCTCTCTCTCTCTCTCCTCTCTCCCCCT
>OY723385.1:65717271-65902271 GCA_963210295.1 Ophion ellenae
TCTCGTTCCCTCTATCCGCCTTTCGATGTATCATAATTAAAAAAGAAAATCCCTCCCCTCACAGTGGCCAGGAAGCCCAAATTCCTGGCCAAGACCCCAAAAGTGAGTAATTACATCTGAAAAAACGGTTATATACGTTTTCGAGGTCACTGATCACGGGCATGATCATTAATTCGTTCATTTTTATTGTTTTTGATTCACTTATTTATTTGTATGTTTCTTTTAATGCATTTATGATATTCATTTTTTAGCATTCGTTTATGTTTAAATGCATTCATTAATATTCTTTTATCTCACTGTTTATCATTGAATTATTAATTGATAGATTTATTTATTAAGTCATTAATTGATATCGAGTACCTCTGAAAATTCCTGAAACCAACAGCGATTATGGGAAATGAAAAGAAACCGATTTTCCATTGATTCATGCTGCGCGCTCAAGGCTTTCCAACGATTAAATGCGCGAACTCTTTGCTCGCGACTTCGATAATATTCGTCTTACATCAACGGGGGAAGATCGGTTTGTACCAACGATTCTCTATACTTTTCCACGTATAAAACAAATTCAACCTTCGCGAGATCGACGGCGATCATCTGTGCGTGTTTTTATGCTCCGAAGCTTAGAATAACAATTTGTACGTTCTACATTGAAACATGCCTTACGTATTGGTTACACATAAGAATCTGCCATTTGTTCATATATACCATCTCTGCATACCTTTCAAAGTGTCCTCCATTTTGGCCGATTGATTTTGGACACTAATTATGTGAATAACCACCACTTTTGTTGTACGTCACAATGTCGTTGTTGACTCGAGTAACGTGCGACTTTCTAAAAGACAATCTTCGCTTTTTGCAAAAAGCATTTACACCCGATCGACGATTCCATCCAACATTTGCCGTTTTGGGACTTGAAACACCAAAGGCCTCTCTACTCAACTATATGAATTATTACCTTCGATGGCAACTTTCAATTTTCGCGGTTTCGACGAAGGATTTGGCCCTCTAGCCCACTGTGCGGCTTGAGAATTAGACCAAAAAAAATGGACAATCCGACATCTGCAAAGCTTACGATTATTTTGGGATGTATTATCATCACTTTCCATTTGAAAATACAATGGTTTTTGTCATAAGTGTTATAAATAGTAATAATAATAATTATAGAAATTAAGAAAGACAAAAATTAATAAAGATAATGAAAGGGAGATAATATTTAATAAGAAAAGTTGTAATTGTTATTATTATTTTTCTGATTATTACCTTCTTTTCATTATCTTTAGTTATTTTTTAACTTATAAAAATGGCAATTTATTTTAAACCCTTAAGGGGTTAAGCCACAGTAACGGTATTAAATCATGTCCGAATTTAACAATTTTTTTCGTATGAAAAAGTGATTCACTCGTAAAATTAATTACACATCTATTTAGCATGAATATCAAGCTGTTAGAAAAAAATATATATATTTTTTTCGTTGTACAAAATGGCCGACTACTCGAAACTTCTCGAAACAGGTTTCTTTGCAATTGGCGTGACAAATAACTTCAACAATTTTCACTCGATTTACTTCAAATTTGAAAGTTATGTTCCTAATTGCATTTCGCAGAGAAGTACATACGGAATTTCTGATTAATCGAAAACTTTTCATTTTATGAGCAGTTGCAACGAAATTTTTCACTGAAAATTCATTTCTTAAGTTCAAATACCTACAACTTTTGAATAAAACAATATTTTTTTTCAATTCCATACGTACTTCTCTAGGTATTCTAATGTAGATTGACGAGAATTTTTGTTTTTAGTTCTAGGTAAAAAAATTTGGATGTTAGATGTCATGCTGCGGAGCGCCTTAAAAAAGATAACAAAATAAAATATTAGTAGTCGGCCATTTTGTACATCGAAAAAAAGATATATACATTTTCTAACAGCTTGATATTCATACTAAATAGATGTGTAATTAATTTTATGAGTGAATCACTTTTTCATACGAAAAAAAATTGTTAAATTCGCACATGATTTTATACCCGTTACTGTGGCATAACCCCTTAAGAAAAAATAATATATCTTTAGATAAGGATATTGAACCTTCCTTTTACTTTGATTATTTTTCATTTCACAAAAAATACAATTTATACAAAATCGTATTTTAAAAAACCCTTGATTTTTATTGTTATTACTATTATTGCTGTTCATAACGACATTAGTAATTACACTTATATTTTTTTTGAAAAGTGATGATAATATATTAAAAAATAATCGTAAATTCTGCAGAGGTGGGTTCGTCCATATTTTTTTCGTCTAATTCTCAAGCAGGGAACACGTTTTTTGGAAAGTTATGCGAAATCGATAATTATAAATATGTTGTAATAATTATAGTAGTCATAATTGAACCCTTTTCTTGTAAAACACGACGTGAAGTCTCGAACCCTCTTAGTGGCTTACATCGTTACATCAAACTTCACACACTTGTCGCACGTTGTACGCGGCGATGCCAGGAAGTCTATTATATCGTCGGAGCTTTCATCCCGAAACACAGTCTTCCCCCTAGTCTCGAACTTCTCTCCCTCTCTTTCCCTTTTTCACCAAGTCTGTCTCCCTTGCACCCCTTTACGTCAGAGAGATTCCCGGTACACACGTCACACGTGTGCAGGTGGGACGGGTGGGAGATTGAGTCGGAGTAGGTGGAGGAGGAGCAGTCGCGGAGTTAACAGTGCAGCGGGGTAGTTTTTGCACGCGGGGGCTGATAAAACTTTCGCGGCTAACTGCTGCACGAACGTGCACTTTGCCCAACTCCTCTCTTCGACGCACGACGATGCTTTTTTTCACTTTTTTCCCTGTCTCTCTTTCCTTTACCAGCCCTATCGTTCTTCATCGTTACACTCTTCACCACAGTCGCGGGGGTGGAGGAAGGAAGGGACGCTAAAAAGTGCCGAGGGTGCAACCGACGCATCCAACGGCTTAGAGTTTGAGGCTCCATCGAGTGCAGGTGGAAAAAAAAAGGTTTTCAAGATATCGCACGTTCGTGTTTCTTTGGCGAGGAGGATGATTTTTTTCGAATTTATAGTCGATCGAATTTTCTTCGTCGTGGGGTTATATACAGTCAGGAGGCCCAAAAAGATCGACTTTTCAAGAATTTTTCTCGAGAAGACCTTGAAATCTGTTAACGTGAAAATTTGTACACATATTATGGTAACTTTCAACTGTATTTTAACATTTTTCATTTGTAAAAATAATTATTTTGAAAGCTGCTATAGCTGATCTCCGGGAGCACCTCTAAAAAAAAGGCGTCTATACGGTGAGCACGATATCTCTGGACTGAATCTTCTAAAATGAAAAAACAAAAGATATTTCGTTAATATAATGGATTATCTTGTAATTGATCGGAGGAATAAGCAAAATAATAATTTTTGACAAAATGGCGGCTTCTCAAGAAAAAAATCGATTTTCGACAAAAATGCAGGCAAATATAAAATGGCAAATATTTATCGGTGAGAAAAACCTTCGATTAATTACTAAAAAATATACTTGGAAAGATTGTGTTAAAATTTGAGACTGATCGGTTCAGCCCTTTCTGAGAAATCTTGCTCACCGACTTTAAAAACACAGTTTTGAGAAAAACACGTTTAAAGTTTGAAAAGCACTTTCGAATTTCGAGAATATTCGCTGGATTGGCAAGAAATTTTCTGTGTGTGTACTTAAATATATGTACAATACGATTTTTTTTTTAAATCGATTTTTGGAAAATGTATACTATATATGACCCCTTAATTCGGGAGATGAAAAAAAGACGAGGAATCGAATTTCTCGTGTGATTTTTATTATCGAAGTTCAATATTCGGTTATTTATATATTTATAAACATTCTGGAAACAATAATCGCGTGAGATTTTCTATGACACTTTTGACAAGAAAATTGATATTATTTTGCACGAAATTTGCCTTGTGTGCCGTTCTTTGCGGTTAGGCGACTAATATCTAAAATATTGCATTTTCTCCAAGTTAAAAAAACAATTCCAAACGTATCTTTGTTATTTGGCGAAGGGGATGATTTTAAAAATGTATAGCCAAGCGAAAACTCTTGGATAATTAGTGAGATGAAAAAAACGAGGAATCGAGTGTCTCGTATGACTTTTATTATTGGAGCTGAATATTCGTATATTTATATGTTTAGAAACATTTTGAATACAATAATGTCACGGATTTTTTTATTACAATTTTGTCAAAGAACTTTCATTTATTTTGCTCCAATTTTGACTTATATGCGTTTCTTCGTGGCTGCGCGACTAAAGTACATCCAAAGATATTGCATTTGGTGCACCTTTAGCATAAATTCCAAACGCATCCTTTTTCTTTTGTTTTTTATGCTCGATTTATAACGTGTACTCTGTGGTTTCGCGCTAAGATGGAATTCAAAAATCGTTAATCAGCTCTCTCTCTCTCTCTCTCTTTCTCTCTCGACGTTTTGTTCGCACGAAGTTGAAGGAGATTGTGTACATGATTTTCCCTGCAGCTCTGTGCGGTTCGCAGTCAAACCCAGACAGTGCAAACGTCAAGTATTACATGGCCCTTCGCCGCTCCTAAACACCGGAGGAATATTATCGTCGGTGTGTAACTTGTACACCCGCGAGTACCGAGAAACTTTGCCGTTTGTATCCGCGACCACGTACTCATAGGATTCGACCACGATATTTGCGCCAAAAAGCCGTAATACACTATTGTTTATTTTCGAGTGTGTACACAACGAAAAAGGGCTCGCGACCTCGATGCAGAAAGATTTACAAGATTGGAGAATATGAAACCTGGCATCGTAAAT
This sequence comes from Ophion ellenae, assembly GCA_963210295.1. Lineage (NCBI taxonomy): Eukaryota > Metazoa > Arthropoda > Insecta > Hymenoptera > Ichneumonidae > Ophion > Ophion ellenae. Next base: position 65,722,078 of record OY723385.1, read on the forward strand.
ACAATAAAATAAAGTTAATTTAAGAATCAGAATTAAATAACCATTTTTTAACTGGAAATAATTTACCTGATGAAGGCCAGATAGTCGAAATTATATATATATATATATATATATATATATATATATATATATATATATATATATATATAGATAGATAGATAGATAGATAGATAGATATATGCTTAAGTCTTTATCGTATTATAATATTAATATTACATTATATGAAATATATTTTTTCAATTCTTCCTGAGTTCCACACGGTGATACTTATACCTGAAATATTTTAATTGAATACGGAAATAGTGGAAACTATAAAAATATCTTCTATCCGAATATTGACGGTGCGCCGTGTGTATAAATTATATCATATTTGAAACTCCAATGATGATTATTAATTCAAAATTATATACCAATGTTAGCATTAAATTTCGTATAAAATTTCATGAATAGAAATTTTTTACTGAGTAAACACATTTTTTATTGGATTTTGGAATAATTTGCCTTTGAAAATTGAGTTGGTAACAATTTTTTCTGTCGTACAGGCTATCATTTTGAAGGAATTTTTAACAGTGTTGAATCGTGTATTGAAGAAACAAGAGGAAAATTGAGGGCAAGTGGTTCCCGAGAACGTAAAACTCTGTACATTACAATGCCGTCGGTTGCTCGAGACACTTTTCTTTGCTTCTTGTAAACTTACCCCTTTTTTTCTCCTTGTATACTTACTCTCTCCATTTTATTGCCGGGCCTTTCCTCCTCTGCTTATCTCCGCTTTCCCCTGGTGTCGCGATAATCCATGCTTTACAAAGTTACAAGTACATCGATACGAGGTAAAACTCGCCACATTATCCTTCTTCCGTCTAGCGATTTGGCCCCCCGTGATTATCGAACTTTCTACCCTCGAAGCATCTATAAGCTCGTCCGTCCCGGAAAAGCGACAAGCAGTACTTACCTTTATTCGCTCCCAACTTAAAACTGATTTTTTATTAAATTTGTGGCAAATTCGGTATGGTGTAGCTTAGCAGAATTCAAATATTTACGAATAAAAAAGCTCCAAAGGTTTTTCTGTCCTTTAACTAATTGAAGAAAAAATAAAGAATAGTAAAATCCAGTACGATTATCAATTATTTGATTACATTTTTTGTTCAATGTACAGAGCATTGTCCCGAGAGACAAATCGTAAAGGATATTCAAAATCTTTGCATAGTCATTTCTATAAAGGGCACAAAAAATTGAAAGATGATAGTGAATTTACTTATATCGTCCGGGCTAGAATTGACTGATGGAAATTAGGATGATCGCACTAGGTTTAAAAATACGAAGATTTACAAATACAAACTGTACTTAATTTTTCTGTGCTTTTTCCTTAATTAATTAAAGAAGAAAAAACAATAGAAAAATCTAGTACGGTCTTTTCAGTTACTAGTTAGGTCGATATACTGCCCCTGTAAGGCGGAAAAAGTCGAATTTTTATTTTTTTTGCATTTTTCAACTCTATTCCATCATAGTATTGATATCCAATTGCTGGTAAAGTCGATTTCCACTTTGTCGACTCAGTACAGCGCTTCCAAGTAGAAGCGCGTAGTGCGCGCGCCCTAGTAGAGCTACACGTTGCGCGTCCCAGGCGGCTCTTGGGAACAGCTGTTTCGAATTTATATGCGAGTAAAAGAACGCTCTACCGGTTGATATTGTAGAGTACAGTATAGTGAACATTAAGGGGTTAGGCCACCCTAGAGGCCGAAAAAATAACCCTTTGGGGATTTTTTTTTCAGAAAAACTACAAAATAAATCGATAAATAACAAAAAGTATTTATCATGCATATCAGTGACTGTATACAATGATTTTTTTTAAGCGATTAAATTCCAAATGCCAACTGTGCAGCGTTTATTTCAAAAATGCATTTTTTAAGTTGGCCGGAAACATAACTCAGACAATTTTCAACCGAAATGTTTCACTTGAAATGTTCAATATATCTTGAAAAATACATTGTCTATGGAAGTACGTAGGATTTTTTTTTATATTGCATACTTCATTTGTTATTAACAATTAGCTGGCAATTTTTTAGGCAAATTTTCCACTTTTCGAAAATTCGCCTAAAAAATCGTCAGATAATTTTCCACTTTCCGAATTTTAACTTATACTTTCGGCCGAATTATGACAAAAAATATGTGTTTTTCTAACACTTTTGCAGAAAACGACGTTATTTTGCTATTTTGCAATATAAAATAATGATCCTAGTTCGCGCGATAGCGACATTCATACAGATTGAGAATCTTGTTGAATTTTTTGTTTCCAATTACCTGGAGAGCGCAAATCATCAACACCAGCAACATACTTTTATCAACGCCTTCACACGATTATAAACTGTTAAATAAATATACATTTATATGCAACAACAAAAAATTGTTTTCTATTCTATAAGAGTGTACTTTCAGGCGAAAAAAAAAGTTTGTACCGTACACGCAGCAGTTATAAAAAAAATGTCAAAAATAGCTAATTTTTTTAGCCGTCACAGTAGCCCCTTAAGGCCAAGAGCTCGAATAAAATCTACTCTTACGAGTCCAACGGGTTCGTTCATAAATTATTTTGATTAAACTCATCAGTCCAGCCTCGAGCTACCTAAAAAAAGAAAGCTCCTGTTCACCAGCCGCGTAATCAAAACGCATAAAGAGCCCGTCCATTAGCTTAAGTTAGATTAGCGAAGTGGGGGTAAGAAGTGATAGGAAAGAGTTCAATTGGGTTCAATAGTTTCCCTATTGAATCGTTCCCATCCTGGAAATAAATTTAAAAAAATATACAAACACCATTATGTGTATATATATATATATATATATATATATATATATAATGGTGTTTGTATATTTTTGTATATAATAGTGTTGTAATAAAATTTTAATCTAATTTCGGAAAAACGGATAGGAATAGTCACTGGGTCGATTTTGAATCAAGTCCCCCATGCGAATTCAGAAATCTCACGTTCTCTTCGCTGTTTCCTTGGCAATAGCAGCGCAGCTAGTTAAACCCATACGCACACACACATAGCCGTTGCACGTACCTTGGAAAGTCGATACGTTTCCTCGCTACTTGTTGTCCTCCCTCCCTCCTCCAATTCAACTCAATCTCAATCTCTCTTGTCTTCATCACGTACTCTCTTCATATCTCACGTAATCGTGTTTAATTCCATCTGTTTGCTGTCTTCGTAGCTCCGTCACGGGTTCCGTGTATTGGTACCACTACAATTATGTGTACGGATTTGAAAAAAATTGGTTTTACAAGCTTGAGGATAATTACGGCGTGTAATACTCCATCATTTTTTACTTTTCATTTTTAATAATCCAACAAGGGCATTACACAATTGGAAATTTACCAGAATTCCGGTTTTTACCAGGATTTCACCAGGAATCGGTTGTTTTATGGGGGTAGGATAGTGTGAAGAATAATAAAAATCAATAGTCGCTTTAAGGGGTTATACCAGTGTGAACGCTGAAAATTTTTGTGATTTTTGGGAATTTTTTGGAGGAAAAGTACTCAATTAAATGTTTCGGAAAATTTAGATTATAATTGGCTATATTTGACCTATATTACATCATATTTTCATAGAAAAATATTGAGATCCAAGCGACTTGTGCGCTGCCTTGGGAGGCGCCAAAAAAAAAGTTTCGCCACTGCTGACATGATTCCGGCCGATTGAATAGCTGAAACCGAAAAAGGAAAAAATGTCGTTAAACTGGAAGGTATTTCCTGTAGAATGACGTAGGATTTTCGGAAAATATGAAAATCTAACAAAATGGCGTAGTTATGAAAAAAATATGTTTTCTGGCCTATAAAATGGTCGTTTTTTTCAGTGCCAAATCGTCAATTTTCATCCAATCAAAAATATCCTACGTCATTATAGAGTAAATATATTCAAGGGCACTTAGTTCAAATTCCAAGTCAATCGGATAATTGCTCTTTGAGTTACAATGTCAGCAAATTTGAAAAATCGCATTTCGAGAAAAACGCGTTTAAAGATTTAACTATCGATTTTTCCAAGATAAAATGATATTGATATAAATGATAATGATATTCTTGAACGTAAAAAACTGTCGAAAAAGGCAAAAAAATCGATTTTTTGAAAGTGTCACACTGGTATGCCCCTTAAGCAACGATAGGACTGCTAGTAGAACATTAAACGAGTTTTTTTCGAGACGGTGTGTTTTCAAAACGGTGTACACGATTTCTCAATATCTAATAAACGGGTTGATCTGAAATTTAGCACACTCATTCAGTGTAATAGTAGTTTAGTCTTGACCGACGATTTTCTTCGTAACATTATTTTTTCATTAGTTTTTAACAACGATGGTGATTTTCCTCAAAAAAACGAAGAAAAAAAATCGAATTGGTTTTTTTGATGATCGAAATACGATAAACAAAGAAAGCTCGGTCAAGTCTTAGCCAATATTATCTATTTTTAGCAGAAAGTCGTATTTTTTGTTTCAGATCAAGGGAGTTGCCAAAATCAAGTACACCATTGAGCCTGTCACGTTCAAAGGTCCTTCACGAGATTGTTTATAACTTCTTTAACTATTGATATTTAAAAATGACATTTGGCACAGAACTTTGTCAATGTATATACAAAAAATGTCCAAATCATGTTTCAATCATCTTACTTGTTCCTTCAAAATTAACATTTTAAATAACCCTGATTTTTGGGTCGTCACAGTAGCCTAGGGGTTGCAAATATACTTTTGAAGCGAAATATTTATGTGAGTCCAAACGTACTTTATTTTATATGGATATGTCATACATGCATATACGAATGTATATATTGGTTCTAAATATTTATAACATAAATTTCGTAAATACGTATAATTTTTGTAAGTCCGTTTTTATCTAAAACGTTATATATCATTCATAAATATTTATTTCTAATATAATATTGTAAATACTAATATTATAAATATTTACAAATGATGAGGAACTTTACAAATGGAAAAAAGTTAGGAAAATTTGGCAAGACAAAAAAATTATTTGACATTAAATTAATATGATATATCATCTAAATAATATATCATATGAGTTTGAATTTTAATAATTTTCAACAACATTTTAAATGCGTTGAATATTGCAAAAACAGAAAATTGTCCAAAATGTCCGAAGTTTGAAAATATTTTAGAATTGCAAATGTTACGTATATTTGGAGTAAAATATCAGCGAGGTACATCGAAAATATATTTCCAAATATATAATATGTCAATATTCGAAGCTTTATAAAAGGATCCCGTCCATGCCAAAGAATGAATTATTACTTTATTTCTATGACACAATAAATTATCAAAATCTTCTCTGTCTGTATACCGGGAAATATTGATTTTCCATGGGGATAGCGAGTCGACGCTGTCTAATTACGATAGAAAACCCTTGGCTGCAACCGAACTCACGTAGGCCACAGTCTGCGTCGGATATTCGCGGAGGGTTGGCGGATGCTTTCCATGCAACGGCGGTTTGACCGAGCGACCTAATTACGAGATGCACTCACGTAATTACAAGAGTGAGAGAGCAAGATATACGGGGTCCTTCGGATCTCCGTTCCACCACCGAATCCCTATACGTTTATGCTTCGTCTGTTCCTCGCTCGATACAGTCTACTCCATGCATTCGATCGTTGCCTCAGTCGCACCGCATACACTCGCGTGGCAACTCTCATTAAGGGTCCCTCAAACACACAACCCTCCAATTTTCGCGTGTGTGTTAGCCATTCCGTCAAAAATCAACCACTCGGTCTTCATCACCTTTCACGTGATTCGCCATTTTTTCTCCTGGTACACAGAGTAAAAAGAGAATGTCGATTTTTTTCAGTCTTTTCATTCTCTATAGCGCCGAGCTATGATTTAACAAAATCATTTTTTTTCGTTTTTCTGTCTTTGACTTATTTCTCGAATTTATTTGGAATAATATATATGTATATATACGTGCCTTGATTGGTCCTCTTGTACTGTCTAATAATACAAAAATAATCAAAAAGTGCGACGATAAAAAAAATAAGTAAGAGGCCAGTTTACTTTGAAAATTTCAAAAAATCGAAAGCAAGCAAGACTTGAAGAATCGACGATGATGAGCAATCAGAAGGGATTTTGTACGGTGCAGGAATTGCCGATTGAGTTTTGGTAAGAGCTTTTCATAGTATAAACTTCAAACGCGTTTTTATCGAAACAACGTTTTCAAAATCTAGCTCCATCGTATCTCTCAAACCAATAAACCGATTCTCTTGAAATTTGAACCACATATTGTAAACATGATTCGCAACAAGATGACCCTCGATGGTTTAAAATTTCGATTTTTACTCTTTTTTTTTGCGAAAAACTGCGGAAAAACGCGTTTTTTTCAACTTTTTTCGTTTTTCATCTGCCATTTTTTAATTTTTTGATAAAACTTTATATCCGCGGGTCATTTTATAGCTGGTGTCATACTGAATCTAATGGACTTTGATTTTTTTGTTTCAGACAAGCCGTTGCCGAGTTGCGATGGAGCTACCTAGCCTACCTATTTTTTAGGCGTTAAACTATAGTTTTTGTACCTCAAAAAGGATAAAAATGAATTGAACATTTTTTAAAATGTATTTCAAGACTATTTATCAAGCCCAACAACTTTTATATTTATATCTATTATAAAATCCCTTAAGAAAGTCTGAGCATAAAAAATACTCGAAAAAATAGCTGTTGGGAATCGAGCTATCGATCGAAATATTTGTATCCTCTCTTGGTTGATGCTCTCGTACTATCTGATAATAAAAAAAAGAATCAAAAAAGTTTGATAGCACAAAAAATAATTAAAAAATAGCTGGTGATAAAAAATACTTTAAAAAATAGCTGTTAATAAAATACCCTTAAACCCTTAAAAAATAGCTGTTAATAAAATACCCTATACCAATAAAAATACCCTTGGAAAAAAGCTGATTCAAATACCAGACATTAAAAATACCCGCGAACCAGCGTGACCCTCGTATTGGCAAAAATCAAAAGTGCCACTTTGAAAGTTTGTAAAAAAAATCCAAAAGTTATCGTAGCACGGTAATTCAGGTATTGTTTAAAAAGACAAACGATCCCAATCAAAATGGGCTGTTACGTGCCCAGATAGCCGCAGGACTATCTCAAAGGGGATCTACACGCGTTTCCGTAGGCTCCCTAACTATATTCGACAAAATGCGGAAGCACCGAGCAGGGTCAATTTTTTTTTATCGCTCCGCTAGACGCACTTTTATTTCCTCTTAATTACGAGAATAGTGGTGACTTCCTGAACGATACAAAATTTCACTTCACGCGACAAAACAAATTGGAACGATAAAACTCTCATGATCCATTTTCACTTGTGACATTTTCTCAGATCCATTTTATCATCGCATCCCCTTGTTTTTGACATAATTTTATTTATTTCGTTACACGCATCGCGTCGATCCCGCGCGATCGCATCAATTTTAGTTTACGGCATTGCCTGTTTATGGGTTCGCGTATATGTATTCAACAATGCGCTGCACGGTCGCGTTTAATGGGCGTGAGAATGGAATTCTGTGCGACGATTCGGTCTCGCGTACTAAACGTGATATCGCTAACCCACGAATTCCCGAATAGCGTCGCTATATATACACACGCGGGGGTGGGGGCCGCACAGGGATCTGTACGAGAAAATTACGTGCACGCGAAACGCAACGCGAAACACGAAATTTATTCCTCGGTATAATGTTCCGGGCTGGCGTCGTCCAATGAATCGTGTTCCCCACGACACGCGAGCATCCAACAATTTCCCAGTCTCTTTTTTTCACCCCCTAAGCTGATGGGCCGATTTTTCATGGTGTCGTTACTATTCCAGGTGGCATTTAAGCTCGTTGTTTTTTTTAATTGTCAGCTAATGGGAGGTCTCTTTATACGTTTTGATTATGCGGTTGGTGAACAGGAGCTTTATTTTTTTGGGTGGATCCAGGCTGGAATTACGAGTCCAATAAAAATAAAGTGTGGACGAAACAATTTGACTCGTAAGAGTAGATTTTATTCGAGCTCTTGCCCTTAATGCAGTAGTCTGCTCTAGAAATTTGACAAAATCGATTTTTTTTCGCCATTTTATTATTCCTTATACCTTTCTTGATACGCTCGTGAAAACTGTTTTTTGATATTTCGAATGCGGTTATCTCAGAACTATGTTTTTCAAATCGGCGCCCACGATATCTCGATAACTAATTGACCGATCGAGCTCAAATTTTGCACATACCTTCGGTAGCCTCTTTCTGAGGACTGGTAGCAGACTTGAGTCGAACAATGATTTTGCCCACATTTTATAACTCGTTGAATACCCGAGAATGTATGAAATATCGTTAATCAAAGTTTAACAGGCCGCCATTTTGTAACAACATTTTTTTAAGTACTAATTCTGCTACCATTGCTCAGAATACTTATACAGATTGAGAATATATATATTTTTTTTCAGATGCATACAACATCACCCAGAGTGGGCGCCGATTGAGGCGGTTTTCGGTGGACCATGTAAATAAATAAAAAAACTACATGAAAATATGTAAACTAATTTTTTTTATGTAGATACATTCTCAAAGAAACAATAAATACGTATCCAAAATTTCATCAAGACAACTTCAACGGCTTAAAAGTTATTCCAACCCAAATATGACGTCAAAAATCTCGCTCCAGACCAGACTACTGCCTTAAAGGGGGAGTATATTGACCTGAATAGTCACTCGGAAAAACTGCACAGATTTTTCTATTTTTTTTTCTTCTTTGAGGGGGGAGATGGCATCAGGCGATGAAAAAATTGCTGATTATCATGATTTTTTTTTTTAAATCAAAGACTTCTTCATTGTTTTTTAGACTGGGGGTATGTTTTATTACTGCTTTTACATGGTATTTTTTTATCTTTAAAAATGCCGGAGCTGTGGCACGGTCTTCTAAAAGAGCTGCGGCGGATGTGGTCAAACGGCGTGACACGTAGCGTCGGCGGGATTAGTCAGAAAAAAACCAACGAAGATTTTTTTTTCATTAACCCTTATACGCAGAATATGAACCAAGAAAAAGTGAGAAATGTTGGAAATCGATAAAATGGTACGCTTTGAAACAAAAACATTGAATCTTGCGAAAAAAATGCTAAGAAAGTTTTTTGTTTTGTTTTCAAAAACATTTAGGGTCATGTTTTAGACAATAAGGTTAACAAGATTTCCACCAAATTTATTCAGAATCGGTCGACTAGTTTTTTAGCTATACGCCACGCCAATTTTTAAAATGCAGTTTAGAAGACCATGCCATACCTCCGACATTTTTAAAGATTCGTAAATATTGAAAAATACCATGTAACAACCAAAAGTAGTAATAAAACATACCCTACGTCTCAAAAATAGTGAAGAAATTCTTACAAATTAAAAAAAAATCATCAAAATCAGCAAAAAAATTCCTCGCCTGAAGGTATCACCTCCCTTAATTACTTAAGGCGCGACACCACTGTGACGGGTAAAAAAATCGACTTTTTTCGCATTTTCTCAAAGTATATCTATATATTCAAGAATATGTGAAAACAATGTCAAGTCAAAATATTGGAAATGGACCAAGTTACAGACGATTGTAGCCTTCAGGTCAATTTTACCCTGGACGATAAAAATCCAATATCAACTTCCAATTTTTTGTGTCCATTATAAAAATGGATATACACAGATTTCGAATACCCTCTACGATTTCACTCTCGGGACAGTGCACTGCAAATAAAGAAAAAATTTATTAAAACCTCAAAAACCGTACTACATTTTTCTATTCTTTTTTCTTTCATGAGTTAAATTTAAAAAAAAACGGCACCGGAATCTAGATTCGTTTGTTATTTTTGAATGATCAATTTTTTAAAATCTCGTCGAACAACTTAATTTTATTCGTTCAATTTTATCCCGGACGTTAAAAATTCAATATTGACGTTCAATTTTTATCTTCTTTGTCGAAATAATTATACAGAGATTTTGAATATCTTTTACGGTTTGTCTCTCAAAACGTTGCACTGCAAATTCGCACTGCGGTCATTCTCTCCTCTCGTTTTTTCACACATGCCTTTTGGTTTTTTCCCCTCAACATTGCGGCCAATTTCTCGTGGGTTTTGAGCCCTGGAAAGTTACCATGGGCCGATCCCTTAATTTTACTTGTTGCGCGCCTCCTCGCATACTTTCGAACAAGCCTTGCTGAGTTCCGTGCAAGTGCAACGCAGCCGTGTATGACTATGTGGGCAACTATCTCGACTCTCCCTCGGCTCCCTGCGCCTATAATGTTTGGCTCGGTGCCAACCCCGAGTTACTTTTAAGACGACACTTGCAAGACGGAATCTCCAGTATGGAGAAACGTGAAGAAAAATATGAACACGATCGTCGCGAAAGCATTTAAAGTGAGAGTTAAATTATTCCAATATTTTTTAATAAATAGTACTGTATATACATTTTTATATATAAATATATTTGTATATATACAAATATACATTTGTATATATAAATTTCAATTCTTTCATTCAAAATGCAATTCAAAATCACAAGGAATTTTATATTAATAGCTCTCCCCTCGGTATTGCCCACTAGCCCAGTGAAAGAGACGAAAACCCAGCACTTTTTAGCGTAGAATATGAATTTTTGACTGAAGGTAGATGGTTGCATACTGAAAGTAACCTCAATAAAATGTTGCCAATCAACTTTAAGAAATAAGGGTTGAAAACTTAAAAATTGCTGTATCTCGGTAATTAATAGCCCGATCAAAAAAGGTCTCGAAGAAAAGTTATTTGTAATAATCAAATTCGTATAAAGTTATCTAACGTCCAACCCCCCATCTTTGAAAATAGCGTTACAAAAACGATTCGAAAATTGGGGTAGGGATCGGAAATTCGAAAGATCAATATTCAGAAGGGGCGAAGCTTCGAATTCAGTAATGACGAACGTTCCAATATAGGTAGATCAATCTTATGATAGTCTGTAAAATAGTTAATCGAAATTGCGAATATAAAAATCTCGAAGTTGATTTATAGCGAAAAAAAATATCAGATTTAACAAAATAATGAGAGATATAATATCAATTCGCCTGTATATATACACCAAACAATCCGAGACGTCCAATTTTCGAATTGTAAGTATTACGATAGTTTACAATTCCGAATTCATTAAAGCGAAAATCTTTCGCTTTAATGAATTCGCGAAAACTTGGGATCGAGCAATACTAATTGCGCTTTAAAATGAAAATGGCAGATGGCGTTAGTGGTCATAGTCGGGTCAGGCAGCCATGTCATGTTCACCATTTAGGTATTCGCCATTTCGGAGATCGATCATTTGCACTTCTAAGATCTACACATTCGAAGTTTGTAGTCACGATATATGGTTTCTTGCTATATATGGTATTACGAATATTAGATACTCACTTTTTTCTATTTCGGAGATATGAATGTCGTAGATTATTCGAATCTGTATGACTCAAACTGCAGACTATCTGAATATATGTTCTCGAATAAATAATTCTTTGGTTTAATAGTTATTCGATTTCGTCATCGGTCAAACGATAAAATTTCGAATAATTTAACCTTCGTTACTATGAGAGTTCATAATTATGTCGTTTCGAAATCTTTGTCGTTCTATATTTGGTAGTTCGACATTTTGACCCCTACCCGAAAATTCGGGGTTGATGCGTGTGCGAGCGGAGTAGACATATCGCTGCGTCCTTGTCTGGGTCAGTGGTGCTCTCCCGTTTTTGTGCCGCTATTTTCAAAGATAGGGGATTGGACGTTAGACAACTTTATACGTATTTTATTATCCCAAACAACTTCTGTTTGAAACATTTTTTTAACGTGCTATTAATTATCGAGATACGGCGATTTTTATGTTTTCAACCCCTATTTCTTAGGGCTGGGGCGAGTTGAGGGGCGACATATTATAGGGGTTACTTTAAGTATGCAACCATCTACCTTTAGTAAAAAATTAATATTCTACGCTAAAAAGTGCTGGGTGTTCGTCTCTTTTACTGGACTACTCGTTGACATCCAATCGATGGGAAAACTACCCCCTTGATGCTATATTTTTTTAACTTTTTTGGGATCCTCGAACTTCTATTGGCATAGCCAAAAGATATTTTGAGGGATGGCGCTAGCAGCGGCCGGCCTGAAAAAAAAACTGATTTTGTTCACAATAATTTTCTTTTAATAAAATTAACATAATAGTCGATAATCACGTACCGCACATAAAATATGAAACTTGCATGAATCACACGTTCATGTTCACATTAATATCAAACTCTTTGAATACCCTAACAAAATAATCAACCAATTTTTTATCATTCCTTAATTCAGTTACTAGTCTTTAAAGTCTACTTTCAGTGAGACTTAGTTTTCTTTATTTATCTGCAAATTGGCCCAACACTTTTTCAGATTGAATTTTTTTTCAACAATATCACTCTCTGTATATAAAAGTGACATATGAGAGAATCGTTCCTGAAGCATTGTGCTTCTAAGCCACGTTTTGTCCGCCTCACGGCAGAAAAACTTCTCTCACATCCGGCCCAGCTCACTCGGAGTACTATAGCTGCTCGGAAAAGTTTATATAAGTTACGGCAGTACTCCTCTTTAATATGATTTTTTTTCAATTTTCAGCTTTGATTCCATTCTTTTTAATTAAAGTATATTCTTCATGCCCATCGCTTTAGCTTCTAAGGCTGACAATTATCAATTGTCAATTAAAAATATAAAAAAAATGAACTATTAAGTTTAAGTTGATAATTATTAAATTTTCAAAATAATTATTGGTGGAATCCTCTTCGTTTTACATATCAAATTTCAAAAGTGCTCCAACTGCATGAGCTTGGTGATCTTCCAGTATTCTTCGGGCGGTGTATCGGCAGGTAAATGTAATTTATTGCTTCTGCCCACAGTTGGTTTAATTGTGAAATTTGAATATGTATTTAATTTACGTAATGAATAGCTACATTTTCTACAAATTACGGAATTACGACGAAGAAAATAGTTCAAGTTTTATTCAATTATTTCCTTATGCTTGCTTGGGTAAAACTTAAATAAATTGCATCGGTTATCTGAATTTAATTACTTTGAAACGACGTTCAGGCTACGCCCATGGGAACATCTTTCATAAGGTATCGAGAAAGGTTCGCACTTCGCTTCTTATGTGGCAATCTCCCCACCAGAATCTCCCTCTCTGTCTCTTTCCCTCCGTCTCCCTCCTTCACCTGCAATTAGTTTAGTCAGTACTAGCTTCCGCCGGCGGCTTCGCCCGCGTAGATACACGTAAGTAATAGCATTTCCCATAAAAACTTTTACAACCCATTTCACCCCCTTAAGAGATGATTTTCGAAACATGCTTTTGCAGCACGCTCATACACCTTTCAAGGAACATATAGTCGAAATTTCATGTTTCTATCTTCAGCGGTTTAGGCTATCTGTATGTAAGTCAGTCAGTTAGTCAGTCACGGAACGGTTTTATATGCATAGATAAACGATCTATAACGAACATTTCTAAAAACTCAGAAATGACAGACACGTACCCTTTGCAGTTTTATTGCATGTACTAGGTGCGCAACTAAGTTCCCAGGTTCCCGGGTTTCACACGTGGATGGCGCTAGCGACACATGTAGTCGGCATACAGGTCTAAAATTGGGTGTGTTTATAGCTTGGACATTTGTTAAGAATACCCAGTCGTAATATAAACAAATATCGCAACACAACGACCTTTTTTCTAACCTCGAAAATGTCAAAGTTTGTGCCAAATAAACAACATTTGCGGGAAGCATTGCTTTTTTGCTTCAACCTAAAAAAACAGCAGCTGAAGCACGTCGATTACTTGAGGAGGCGTACGGCGAACATATTCCATCAAAAACAACGTGTGAAGATTGGTTCAAGAGGTTCAGAAGTGGCGATTTTGAGACTGGGGACAGGGGAAGACGCTGGGGAAGACCGCAAACATTTGCGGACGCCAATCTGCAAGCGTTATTGGATGAAGATGACACTCAAACAAAAGATCAACTTGCCGAGGCATCAAATGTGACTCGGCAATGTATTTCGAAACGTTTGCACGCCATGGGAAGAATTCATAAGGAAGGAAAGTGGGTGCCGCACGAGTTGACTGAGAGACAAATGGAAAATCGAAAAGCAACTTCCGAAATTTTGCTTTTGCGTCAGAACAGAAAGAGTTTCCTGCATCGAATTGTTACTAGCGATGAAAAATGGATGTATTCTGAGAATCCCAAACGCAGAAAATCGTGGCTTTCACTTGGCGAAGCGTCAACATCGACGGCACGGCCAAATCGCTTCGGAAAAAAGACAATGCTCTGCGTTTGGTGGGCCCGAAAGAAATCGTGTACTATGAGCTGCTGAAACCGGGCGAAACTGTCAATGGGCATCGCTATCGACAACAACTAATCAATTTGAACCACGCATTGCTCGAAAAACGGCCAGAATGGGACACGAGACACGAACGTGTGATATTGCAGCACGACAACGCTCCGTGCCATCGCAGTTCCATCGTCCAGGACACCATAAAAACACTGAAATGGGATCTGCTATCGCACCCGCCGTATTCGTCAGAGCTGGCCCCTTCAAACTATCACTTGTTCCGGTCGATGGCGCATGGCTTGGGTGGGCCACACTTGGCCAATTGCGATGCAGTACAACATTGGTTGGACGAATGGTTTCAGTCTAAAGCCGCGTCTTTTTATCGTCGCGATATTTATGTATTGCCAGAGAGATGGTAAAAATGTGTAAATAGCGAGGGACAATACTTCGAATGAACCATTTTTTGTATTTGACTTGAAATTTTCGATTTTTTATTGGTCAAAAGAATCCGGAAACTTAGTTGCGCACCTAGTAGAGATGGAGATTCACAGATTTACAGACAAAGCATGCCTCGTTATTTATAAAAGTTTGGTAATTAACTTTATTTGGTAATTTGTTTGAAGTTTTTTTTTCATACCTGATACATAGTTTCTATTGAAAATAATAACGAATTACAAAGACTGTGTATAAAAATTCAAAAATTACATTTGACTCATGATTATTCAATTTTGGCCCTTCGTGCGTTGTTTCATTTGTTCATTTAAAGGGCTACAGTTACCTAGAGGCCCGAAAAAGGCTCAATTCCGATTTTTTTCTGCAAGACGGTTGGTGAAAAAGAAACGCCTTTTTTAATACAAAGGTACATATATTAAGAGCGTTAAAAAAAACATCAAAACATACCGAAAAAACAACAAAAACATAGCCGCCGGCAGCTGATGAAATGTTTTTCTCGACATTTAGCGGTGGACTCTCTGCAGCTTAAACAGTCCATCCAAAATCTAAAAATCAAACGGGACATCCAAGTTAATAATAAATGCGAGTCATTGACGATCGTCCATTTTTTTAATCAATTTTTTTGAACGACTGGACGATGAACTGGAACTTGAGCATACAAAATCTATTTCAATAAGTTGTCATCTTTGCGTAACTATTAAAAAATGAAAATCGACTTGAAAGAAGTAAGATCGTCAACGACCTTTAAATGTTTCTCATCGTATATCCTGTAAATTTGGAAATAATCCATCCGGTAGATCTCGAGATATCGCGTCCACCGACTTTGAAAACAGTATTTCGAGAAAAACGCTTTTAAAGTTTGAAGTATGGTGTTGCTACCGCTCGCCTGTCCGGCTGTTAAAAGCTGTAGCTCATTCGATTTTAGGAATATATCAATGGAATTTTCGGGGAATATAACTAAAGGAATACTATCGAATCGAAATATTTTTGGAAAATGCAATTTTTACCCACCGAGGTAGATGTAGCACCTTAGTACGATTTTTGTGTTTTTTTTTTACGTCTCATTGTGATAAACTACATGGTATAATGGCTTTAAGCCTAAATCCTATTCCACACTTGGAGCTGTGTTCGAAATCGATTCCGTAGTTCTCGATTTATATACGAGCAACCGCACATACCCTACAGCTTCTATTCATGTGTAATTCCTCGCCATTTTTTGGTCCTTCAATGAAAACCTGACTCCGATAGGGAGGGAATCGCAAGAATTCATGCAAGGCTAAAATTACCCAAAACGAACAAGAATAACCCGTTAACGGTCACTCCTATTTCTGGATGGCTCAAAATCATTTCCTCTGGTAGTATAGCTAAAAAAGAGTTAAATATGAATGTCCAATCATAATTTTGTCGCTAAGGGCCTGGGAAGTAGTATTTTCGGACTGTAGCACATTTGCTACCACCCGCTCGGTTCGAACTATTATTCCAATTCAATAAAAATCTTCAAAGCCTAGTTCGTCCAATAAAGCTTCCTTTACACAATTCTATCTATGCTGGAGCAAGCGTCGTAAATTTTCACGACAACACTTTTGCTATATTAACATAATTAATATGTTTACGTTTGAATTTCAAGACGTCCCGGCATTTGTAACTGCATGTAGCATAGATTGATGGCAATGTGAAGTAGCTTGTCCGCTATACACTGAGAAAAAAACCAATTGAATCGAAAAAATATATTGGGCGATCCAAATAAATGTGCTGCTGCGGAGTGCCACCGATATATGAGATTGTTTCAATACTATAAAACATTGGAAAATGTGATTGATTTAAATATCATATTATTTTATTTGAAAAAGCTCTTCTTTTCTCTGAATATCTACATTATCCTTCAAATAAAATTATATTCTATTGAAATGATTCTATATACAATCCGTAGATGTATTGGATGAAATAATTAAGCAGTTGCTACAAACATGTTTTATTTCGTACAAAAATATAATCAATAGAATGAATTATTTCTTTACTACACCGAAACGAATATGCCATGGGACGTAATTTTTTCAATTTGTTTTAAATCTTAAATAAAAAGTGAGCATTATAATGATCATCCATGATAATAGTGGAGAGAATATCAGATATCCAATGGAATATCCATGGAGGGAAAATATCAGATATTCAAATGATTAGAACAGATACTACACTTTGATCTCAGCCACAGGCCAAGAAGCGATACTCTTTAGAGTTTCTCCAGCGTTTAAGTAGATTTTCCGTTTGCGCTACGCTTATGAGAAACGAGCGCGCGTGCGGCCTCTAGCGGTTACTCCGAGAACTACGGGTTTCCTCACACCTATAGTTTCGGTGGCGCTCGGCCATGATTTGGTTGAATTTTTTCAACCAAATGGGCAAGGAACAAATTTGACTTTCGCATAATTTTTTAACCAATTCAGACATTTGCTCAATATTTTTCAATCAAAATAAAATATTAATATTTTAACGAATAATGTACTTAAAATCAATATCGAATATGGTGAAAACAATAAAATAACATATTTACTCAATAGAAATTTTATTTGAATCAAACGAGCGAAATTCAATTTTTCTTGTGTACTCGAATCAACAATATTCATGTTATGAATCGAAACGCTCTTTTCGTGCGTTGCAGAAATTGCATTCAAAACTATATAATGTGTTCGCGATACTTTTTAGATAGTTTCAATACTATATTGTTCTCGGCTAACAATATATCTTTTGAATGAAAAAAAAAACTGTCAATTTTATCATGTTATTGAAGTCAATAGCGTTTCGTTTGGACTAATAAGTCCGATTATTTACACCAACAATTTTACCATTGAATCAACGGAATTTCATTCAATAATACCAATGATATTGGATCAATGATTTATTTTTCTCAGTATAGCGTCCTTACGCTTTTACCAACGCGGTCAAAGTGAACGTAGAAAATTTGCTACAATGGCAGTTAAAGGGTTAACTAAATAAATAAGGAAGAAAATCGCTGGATACATTATATTATGGAAAAAGAATAAATACCCAGTGTTCTCCGCTCGACAGGCACGTTTTCTCATTCGAACTCAGCTCCCCGTCTTCCCGCATTCTTCCTCCACTCTATCTCGAAACATATCGACTCGCGTTGGTGCCGAAATACATCGGCAGGCTCCTCAAAAAGCTGACGTAAATGGATTATGCGACAAATCGCGCGCGTGCACCAGCGAAACGATTGCCGGGGAAGCGGGGGAGGGACGAACGTGAAGACACGTGGAGAAACGAGTAGTTTGGGCTGTGTGAACGAGCGGAAAACACCGCTAGATTGAAAAGGGGAGCCCAATGAACGAGCCTCGACTGAATTCGGTGGAGACATGTGTTCGAGGGTGTGTCAACGATCCCTATTATCGGTCGACCTTATTTACACACGTCGAGCCGAAAGGGCTCGCTGCAACGCCCGCGAGTTCAATCGACAAACACGATCAACGCGGATTTGCCAGACAAAGGGGAGGAGAGTGCGAGACGGAGAGGGATTGAGGAAGCGAGAGGGTAGGAGAGCCGAGAGCATGAAATTTCCAAACGAAACGGGAGAATTTCCAATCGGCCCGGATTGCAAATTCCTCGTGTTGCCTACGCCGAATTGAAGAGAGATCGTATTTCGATACAAGGATCGAAATCCAATTGCAGCGGAACACGTTGATGCGAACAGGCACCGGCTGCCTATTCGCGGTTCGTGCGTATGCCATAATGGAAGTAAAACGGAAGAATACGGGGGATGAAATCGGCAATCGACGCGTTACTTGCCGCTTATACAGAGCGTTCTAGCTGTGCCATGGGGTGCTTTCATATGGAACCGCCCGCTGCCAATAGATGACTTTAGGCAGACTATATTCGCGAACTAAAAAATGGCAATACACGTGATGATGGGTCCAGGGAGTCCCGCTAAAACGCCGTAGGAGACATTTGTGCGACTTTGACAGCATCCTTTTTGTATTGCATTCGAAATGACAAGTCTTTATGAGTCACAATTGAGGGAAGTTATGCTCCATTATTTCCCGACAAAGAAATCGGTCCCTGCAACGCAACGTTTGCTAGAGCAGGCGTATGCACAAAACGCTTCATCGAGTACAACGTGCAAAAAGTGGTATTGCCAATTCCAAAGTCGTGATTTCTCTAGGAACAACGAGGACTGCGTAAAACGGAAAAATACGGGGGATGAAATCGGCAATCGGCGCGGTAGTTGCCGCTTATATGCGGTGTTTCAGCTGTGCCTTGCAGATGAAACCGCCCGCTGCCCATGGAGTTCCGCTAAAACGCCATAGGTGACATTTGTGCGACGTTGACAGCATCCATTTCGATTGCGTTTGCAATGGCAAGTCCTAATGAGTCACATTTGTGGGAACTTATGCTCCATTATTTCCCGACAAAGAAATCGGTCCCTGCAACGCAACGTTTGCTAGAGCAGGCGTATGCACAAAACGCTTCATCGAGTACAACGTGCAAAAAGTGGTATTGCCAATTCCAAAGTCGTGATTTCTCTAGGGACAACGAGGACTGCGTAAAACGGAAAAATACGGGGGATGAAATCGGCAATCGGCGCGGTAGTTGCCGCTTATATGCGGTGTTTCAGCTGTGCCTTGCAGATGAAACCGCCCGCTGCCCATGGAGTTCCGCTAAAACGCCATAGGTGACATTTGTGCGACGTTGACAGCATCCATTTCGATTGCGTTTGCAATGGCAAGTCCTAATGAGTCACATTTGTGGGAACTCATGCTCCATTATTTCCCGGCAAAGAAATCGGTCCTTGCAACGCAACGTTTGCTAGAGCAGGTATATGCCGAAGATGCTTCATCGAGTACAACGTGCAAAGAGAGGTTTTGCCGATTTCAAAGTCGTCATTTCTCTATGGACAAGAAGGACCGCGGAAAACGGAAGAATACGGGGGATGAAATTGGCAATCGACGCGGTACTTGCCGCTTATACAGGGAGTTCTAGCTGCGCCAGGAGGTGCTTTCATATGGAACCGCCCGCTGGCAATAGACGACTTTAGGCAGACTATATTCGCGAACTAAAAGTTGCCAATACACATGATGATGGGTTCATGGAGTCCCGCTATAACGCCGTAGGAGACATTTGTGCGACCTCGACAGCTTCCATTTTAATTGCGTTTGCAATGGCAAGTCCTATTAAGTCACATTTGCGGGAAGTATGCTCCATTGTTTCCGGGCAAAGAAATCGGTCCCTGCAATGCAACGTTTGCTAGAGCAGGTGTATGCCGAAGATGCTTCATCGAGTACAACGTGCAAAGAGTGATTTTGCTGATTCCAAAGACGTGATTTCTCTATGGACAACAAGGACCGTGGAACTCCAGCCAACCGAAGAGTGTCGTGTATTATGAGCTGCTGGAAGCGTTAAAAACCATCACTGGGGATCCCTGTCACTGTCACTGATGCGTTTGAAGCGAGCTCCGCACGAGAAGATGCCGGAATAGAGAACCATCATGACAAGTTGATTTTGCAGCACGATAACGCCGGACCGCATGTTGCTGAACTGGTTGAGAAGTACTTAGAAGGAGTTAACTGGGAAATCCTACACCACCCGTCATATTCCCCAGACATCGCTCACTCCGATTACCATTATAGTTCCGGTCGATGCAGTCAGCGCTCACGGCTCATCACTTCAACTTGTACAAAGGACTCAAAGAATAATAGCTAGATGACTGCATTGCCGCTAAGGATCCCGAATTCTTCCTGCATGGAATCCGACTGTTGGCCGAAAGATCAGCCAAACTTGCTGTACCGATGGGCTTTGAATAAACCGATTCGTCGAGTTGCTACCGAATCCTAGCTCTTTTCTTTCGCTAAAAAATTGGCGGTTTCATATGCAACTCCCTCATACTTCAACATATTGTTTCATTTATTATTTTTAGTATTGATTATTATTATCTAATACTCTCTTTATTATTCAACAGAGGACACCACGGTGACAGGCCGAAAGAAGGTCGCCATTTTTTGTCTCCTAGATTATTTATTTGGGATTTGGAAAAAGGTATGTTATTAAGCGTACATTGAACTTATTTCGGGTACATTTTCATTCAAACAAATTAAAAAGTAACAACGTTATTGAGACATAATAGAGCCTCTGTTTAAAAAGTCCGCTCCAACGGCCGGATCGATAACGTGACGATGGCTAAACTGAAAAATAAAAATAAGAAAGTTTTGTAATCTATATAAATGTAGTTCTCATTGTACAGGGCCGTTTGAAAAAATAAAGATTCACAAAATAGAGGGTGATACAAAAAGGGTAATTGGGGCGAAATGTCCATTTACATTCGGGGGCTTAAAAAATACTAAATAAAAAAAAGAACAGCTACCTACAACGATAGCTACGGCAATTACGGATTTTTTTTTTATTGATTTGAAAATCGGACAATTATAGCCGTTATGATTTCGACCCGATCAAGAAAAGTTGTTTCGAGAAGAATGTGATTGACAGTTTTTTGATATACGTAAATCTTTGCGCTACCTGCTCTCACCAAATCGTCTGTACCTTGATTAATTTTCAATATCGTAACTTAAAATATTTTTCACACGATTTTGAATATCTATACTTTGATAAAATGCACAAAAAACCATTTTTTTCCTGTCACAGTGGTGGCCCACCTTAATATTTCAACAAAAATTATGATTATTCATTCATTCCTCATAATTTATTATTCTGCATAACAATTGTTATAATATTTATTATTAATATATTTTTACATATGAAAGTGCAGGTAAAATGATTTTTACTCCACTAAAAGATAAGAATAACTAAGGTTTACAATGAATTGTGACCTTTTGTGCAAAAATCGACCCTGAATATTTATTTGCCTCGAGCTGCATAAGGTACTGATATATTGCGATGAAAAAAATCGAAATTGGAGGTAAGGTAGTTCGCGTCGAGGGCGTCGGTGTTTCACAACTGCAGCGAGCTATATATATTTATTGATCGCCGGGAGCTTCGGGTAGTTTTCGCGGCTTCGGGGTAGTAGTCCAAGATGGCGACGTGGCCGGTGAACGCGTTTGCCCTCTGCCTTCTCGTGTCTCCGATCTGTCACATTTCTGGCCCTTTGGTCTGGAAAACCTTCACCTTTCCGGAATATCCGTACAAGGAGACGAGCAAAAATGTGAGTATAATCAAGGGAAAAAAAGATAATACTTTTTCGGCAATTCGAAGCTTTGCTGCGGATGTTCGTTTCTTTTTTCCCATGCTGTGTATCCGCGACGTATCTGCTGATTTTTCCGGGCGCATGGCGAGAAAAGCCTCGAACGAAGCATACTCAATTTGTAATTGAGCAATAGCAAGTGTAAGTTGCATAGATAATGAAGTTTTAGAGATGTTGTAAGAGGGATATTTTATCGATCAACGCTAAACAGCAGACCGGTTTATCATCGAAGTGTAGCTCTATGTTTTATCGCTTATCAATGCTAAATTGTTATCGTTATCTTTTATCTTATCAAAATCCTTTATATTTATCTTCTATCTTATTTGAACCTTTATATTTATCTTTTATCTTATATGAATCTATATATTTATCTTTCATCTTATCTGAATCTTTATACTTATCTTTTATCTCATCTGAATCTTTATATTTATTTTTCATGTTATCTGAATCTTTATACTTATCTTTCATCTTGTCTGCATCTTACATTTATCTTTTATCTTAAGTAAATATTTGCCTTTATTTTTTATGATTGCACAAAAGCACGCTGGTAGAGTTTGTCCTCATATTCGAATGTGAAATAATAATACCAATAATTCTTATTATTCTTCCCTATTATAATATTCGGCCGTCATTCTTCAACAGGATAGATTGTTACTTATTTCTTCAAACAGTAATAAAAATAATAATTATTATTATAATAATTATTAATATTACTATTTCAAAAAATGAATAATAATTTATCATATTAAAAAATAACATATTTTCCTGGAAATTTCGAAGCATAATTTTCATCGTAACTTTTATAATATTGATAACAGGCAATATCAATTAATAATATTGAATGGTAATATAATATTTTCTTGGAACAATTTCGAAGTTGAATTTTTTCTTAACTTTTAAGATATGTCACTATTTGAGCCTTTATATTTATCTTTCATCTTATCTAAATCTTTATATTTATCTTTTATCTTATCTAACTATTTATCTTTATCTTTTATGATTGCTAAAACGCACACTTGTGGAGTTTATTCTCATATTCGAATGTGAGATAATGATACCAATAATTCTTGTTATTCTTCCCTATTATAATATTCGGCCGTCATTCTTTAACAGGATGAATTATTACTTATTTCTTCAAATGGTAATAAAAACAACTGATGTTAATATTACTATTTTAAAATTTCATAAAAATTTATTATATTGAAAAATAACATATTATCCTGAAAATTTCGAAGCTGAAGTTTTATTTCAACTTTTATGATAATCAATATATTTATAATAATAATAATAAGAATAATAAGTATACGAAAAGTAATAATGATGAATGACATCAAGTATTACTAGGTGCGCAACTAAGTTTCCGGGTTTTTTTGACCAATAAAAAATCGAAAATTTCAAGACAAATACAAAAAATGGTTCATTCGAAGTATTGTCCCTCGCTATTTACACATTTTTCTCATCTCTCTGGCAATACATAAATACCGCGACGATAAAAAGACGCGTCTTTGGAGTGAAACCATTCGTCCAACCAATTTTGTACTGCATCGTAATTGGCCAAGTGTAGCCCACCCAAGCCATGCGCCATCGACCGGAACAAGTGATAGTCTGAAGGGGCCAGGTCTGGCGAATACGGCGGGTGCAGTAGCAGATCCCATTTCAGTGTTTTTATGATGTCCTGGACGATGGAACTGCGATGGCACGGAGTGTTGTCGTGCTGCAATATCACACGTTCGTGTCTTGTGTCCCATTCTGGCCGTTTTTCGAGCAATGCGTGGTTCAAATTGATTAGTTGTTGTCGGTAGCGATGCCCATTGACAGTTTCGCCCGCTTTCAGCAGCTCATAGTCCACGATTCCTTTCTGGTCCCACCAAACGCAGAGCATTGTCTTTTTCCGAAGTAATTTGGCCGTGCCGTCGATGTTGACGCTTCGCCAAGTGAAAGCCACGATTTTCTGCGTTTGGGATTCTCGGAATATATCCATTTTTCATCGCCAGTAACAATTCGATGCAGGAAACTCTTTCCGCCGCAAAAGCAAAATTTCGGAAGTGGCTCTTCGATTTTCCATTTGTCTCTCAGTCAACTCATGCGACACCCACTTTCCTTCCTTATGAATTTTTCCCATGGTGTGCAAACGTTACGAAATACATTGCCGAGTCACATTTAATGCCTCGGCAAGTTGATCTTTTGTTTGAGTGTCATCTTCATCCAATAACGCTTGCAGATCGGCGTCCGCAAATGTTTGCGGTCTTCCCCAGCGTCTTCCCCTGTCCCCAGTCTCAAAATCGCCACTTCTGAACCGCTCGAACCAATCTTCACACGTTGTTTTTGATGGTATATGTTCGCTGTAGGTCTCCTCAAGTAACCGACGTGCTTCAGCTGCTGTTTTTTTAGGTTGAAGCAGAAAAGCAATGCTTCCCGCAAATGCTGTTTTTTGGCACAAACTTTGACATTTTTGAGGTTAGAAAAAAGGTCATTGTGTTGCGATATTTGTTCATATTACGACTGGGTATTCTTAACAGATGTCCAAGCTATAAAGACACCCAATTTCAGCCCTGTATGCCGACTACATGTGTCGCTAGCGCCATCCATGTGTAAAACCCGGGAACTTAGTTGCGCACCTAGTAATATATGTTGTTGGAAAATTGGAACCTGAATTTCTGTCGAACGTACATCAACGTCTGACGAGCAAAAAAAACAGTATCAGGCGAAAAATTGTCTCGCTTTGCAGGAACTACTGTTCAGAGAGTACGAGCAAGCGTGCGAGGAGAGCGGGGCGTGCAAGATGCTGTCGCAGAATCAGAGAGCCGGTACAGTGGCGAAAACGCGTTGCATAAGGGAATGCGTCTCGCCTTCTTGTTACAAAGAAATTTATTTGTTCGACCAGGTAGGGAGACTTAGTTAAGGCGGCATATACGTTTAGAAGGGAAAAAATTGAACAATTTTGAGAATTTTGAAAAACCACGAAACGATTATTCTACATTTATCAAAATATAGGTATACTTTAACAGTATATTTAAGTATACAAAGCAATTTTTTTAATTCATTTATCATAAAAGTGGCGGAGCTGTAGCAGAGTGGTTGCCACGGAAGTTGCGGGGCCGGGTTGAAATTCCGAACTTTGATTACTCCGGCGGTTTAAAATTCCGAATGTTAATATTTCGAAATTCAAGATGGGACCGGATTGAAATTGCGAACTTTTCATGATCAGAACGCTCAAAACTCCGAACGAATTTTACACGAAAGACCAAAACTCCGAAAAATCTGAACACCGTCGAAATAGTTCGGCTGTGGTAGTTTGTGAAGTTTAAAAATTTTCAGTAAATCGACGAATTATTTCAAGAATATTTTTTTATCAAGAAGTGGTTTTGCGTCAATTTTGAAATTTGTCTAGACAATGTTGTACGTTCTAAATCATTTACAGTCAACTCTGTGGTCTTTCGCTGGCATGATCTTGACATGGGGTCGGGTTGAAATTCCGAACTTTGAATGCGCCGACGGTTTAAAATTCCTAACCTTAATGTTCCGAAATTACAAGGTTCGTCAAGAACATGCCAACGAAAGTCTACACAGTTGACTGTAAATTATGTAGAATGTATAACATTGTCTAGACAAATTTCAAAATTGACGTAAAATTACTTCTTAATAACAAAAAATCTTGAAATAATTCATCGATTTATTGAAAATTTCGAAACTTTTAAAACTTCCATAGCCGAATTATTTTGATGGTGTTCACATTTTCGGAGTTTTGGGCATTCGTGTAAAATTCTTTCGGAGTTTTGATCTTTCGGGGTAGTATTCTTTCGGAGTTTTGAGCGTTCTGATTATTCAAAGTTCGGAATTTCAACCCGGCCCCGAAGTTGCGAATTGGCGTGCAGTCTAGCTTCTCGTAGATTTTGATTTGCAGAAAAAATCCATTTTTTCAGTTAGAACATGTATAGTCCTATTTGACAGTAATTAAAATGAAGAAAATGCAAATTTAAGAGAACTACATACATTTACGAAAAAATCAACATTTCACGTAAAAATTTCTGTAAAATTTGGATTAGAAAAGTCGTTTTTTTTCTAATTTTTCAGAAACAATTTTCAAGTAGAAGGTGGCAATGTTATCAATATTTCTACCAAGTTTCAACTCAATCGGCTTAATACTTTTTCAGTAATCCTGCACGCCAATTTCGAAAATGGAGTTTTGAGAGAACGCGTTTGAAGTTTACGCCCGCTCCGAATTCGGGCCGTGAAGCACAGCGTTGAGGAGCTGAACAGTTTAAAGTTCTTCGATTTTCGCTTTTAAACTTTGCGAAAATATTCTACATATATAGTTTTATCGTTTGAAGAACAAAAAAAAAGAAATCGATTTTTCCATCGTTGTAAATGTATATCCCGCCTTAAGGCGTTACCCCCACTTGTAGCGCAAAAAAGGCCTTTTTCATGAATTAAAAAAAAAAACTACAAAACTTTTTTAATCGATCAATATACCATCTTAAAGAACACATCTTGAAGAGCTTTCAGTAATTTTTTTATTGAAAAATATTACATTGTTTAGTGGCAAATGGCCGTCAATGAAATAATGTTTTTATATACACGGTTTGCGGTGACCAACATTGCGGCGAAGTGGATCATCTGAAAAAAAAAATGCGGATGGATTTAGTCAAATATAAGTATAAACTAGTCTTTAATCGAAGGATTTTGAAAAATATTCATTTTTCACAAAATGGCGGACAGTCAAAGTTAATGGTTCGATTTTAACGAAAAAAAAACGGCCGTTTTTTGGCTATAAAACGGCCATTTTTTTTTCGAAAAAAAAAATAGAACGATTAAAGACTACATTTTTATGTATTAAATGAGCCTGCAAAATTTCAAGAAGATCGGTTCATTAGTGTTCGAGTAATCTTGGTCACCGACTTCAGAAATGCCATTTTCAGAAAAACGCGTTTAAAGTTTCTCTTTCAACGCTCTTTCAACGCGGATTCTTCTCTTTCAACGCTCATATCTCAGTCAATTTTGTTCGGATCGACTTGAAATTTTCAGGAAACATTCTCAGATACTTATACTTAAAAAAAATGCAATGAAAAAAAATCGATTTTTTCAAAATCGCAAGTGGGGTTAACCCCTTAAGCGATAATTAAAAATCTCTCTCTCTCTCTCTATAAAAAAATTAATCAATAAATATATATTATAAATAAATAAAATTAGATAAAATTATCAAT
This sequence comes from Ophion ellenae, assembly GCA_963210295.1. Lineage (NCBI taxonomy): Eukaryota > Metazoa > Arthropoda > Insecta > Hymenoptera > Ichneumonidae > Ophion > Ophion ellenae. The sequence continues at coordinate 65,749,256 of OY723385.1, forward strand.
CAATAAATATACATTGTAAATAAATAAATCATAGATATATATATATATATTTATATATATATATATATATATATATATATATATATATATATATATATTGATTGATAATTTTATTTATTTCTTTTATTTATTTGATTTCTTTCTTTCTTTCTTTATATGCTGAGATATATTGAAATTTAAATGAAGCTTAAAACTTGCACGCTGCTCGGTTTTCCAAAAAGATATATTCATCACTTTGAGCATTGCTTACGGTTCGTTCAAAATAAACACCGGATTTATTTCGTACAATATGTTCGAAATCAATGACAAATGAAAAAGAAAAAGAAAAGAAAGTTCGGATGAAATTGCATTGTTTTCGAACGTACAATGTGATTCTGCTATTCAAAAAAAAGTATTTAAAAAAACTATTTTCTCATTAAAATCACCTTGACGTCCAAAAAAAAACAAACCATGCCATTTTACTCGTCCTTCGAATTGATGCGACACGTATTTAAGCGACTTTCGTCTTCATCTGTGTTTCAGAGCTATTTCGATGTCTCAATATAACCGCCGCTGTGTACAACATATATACATTTTTTGAGCTTGAATAAGCACAGTTACATGGCGTTAATGCGCAGTGTAGCCCTTCGAATCAATGATTCCCATTTCCAATGCTTCACGTTCGAATACCCGTCAAAGAGCTTTCGAAACATTTCTTTTCAGTTGGAAGAAGGTGAGATCGACGTGAGACTGAATTCCTTCAAGGGCTGCTTCATGCAACGAAACGGTAGACCGAGAAAGTAGCGAGAACTCGTCGACGCTCAACTGCGGGAGCTCCTATAGCCGTAACAATTTTTATCTCCCGAGTAACGACGAAATCGAGGCGTCGAAACGAAGAAAAAAAATGCCAACACCGTCGTCACGAAGAAGAAGCCCGATCTATTGAAAAAAAAAAAAAATGGAACGAGTCCTTCAAGGCCAAGCTTTGCCAAGGACGCGAATTATATTGTGATATTTATATCAAGACGCACAATTGCACGACACATCCGATACAATAATTATAATACTACATATACAGGGTTTTTGGCGCATGACCCGATACATTATTTGGGATGATTGGGGAGGGAGGGGTTTGTTTTCTAATTTTTTCAACCTTAGACCCTGTGTCCTAAGTGTCACGGTAATTGAGATATGATTTTTTTTCGTTTGCTTTGAATACCCGAAATTTCGCCTTTATATCGTCATAAATTTTTTATTTGTGGTTGTAATAGCACGAAATAACTTTTGTTGTATTCTGCAATGAATGTTTATTATGGATAAACCATTATTTGATACAATTGGTTTCAAGAAAGTAACTCTTGAGCTTCCAGTCTTAAAAATGTGTAAATGTATGAAAAATGTCAACTCCTAAATGAATTAAACCTAATTGAATTGAAATACCTCCTAATTGAATTGAAAAAAAAAAACTTATTCTCTTTATTTTGACCACATAATGAATGATTTCTATGACATGTAGCATACCGTTGGGAAAGGTATAAACTAGAGGACTTTTTAAAACAAAGCTAAGTTCAAAATAGGTTCTAGTTTTTTTTATAATGAATTGAGAAGATGACATTTTCCATACATTTACGCATTTTTAAGACTGTGGAAGCTCATGAGTCATTTTCTTGAAACCAATTGTATCAAATAATTATTTATTTATAATAAACATACATTGCAGAATACAACAAAAGTTATTTCGTGCTATTACAACCACAAACTAAAAAGTTATGACGATTTAAAGGCGAAATTTCGAGTGATTAAAAAACGAGAAAAAAAATCATATCTTAATTACCGTGACACTTAGGACGTAGGGTCTAACGGTGAAAACGTAGGCAACGAATACCCCCGCTCCAATCCTCCAAAAAATGGTGTCGGTCCATATGCCAAACACCCTATATATATATACACACACACACACACACACACACACACACACACACACACACACACACACACACACACACACACACACACACACACACACACACACACACACACACACACACACACACACACACACACACACACACATATATATATATATATATATATATATGTATGTATGTATGTATGTATGTATGTATGTATATGTTTATGTATATATATATAAACATTTATATATAAAATATATATGAGGTATTCCACGAGAATCCGGTGGACTTTTTCCCTGATCCCCACCAAGTTGATTTTTTTAAATCTGATTCCATTGACTCTAAAAGACACCCTGATATTTTTTTACATTTGTCGAAACAACCCCTATTAAAAAAAAATTCTCCGAAATAAAACGCTCCGATTTAAATATCGGAAAAAAATCCTAAAAATGCGTGATTATATGTGAAAATTTTTAAGCTATCGCCCGCAGTGGAAGTATGATTTTTTCTGTGCTTTCTGAGCGATTAACGTTTAAAAAATCCGAAAAATTCAAGAACCGCTTACTTCTTGCGGATACTTAAATATTTTGATACCCACAATGAATTTTTTGACCATTTTTCAATAACCAAATCACAATCACGTACCTTGAACAGTTAGCAATCAATTTTTCGGATTTTTTTTAACGTTAGTCGCTCAGAAAGCACAAAAAAAATCATACTTCCACTGCGGGTGATAGCTTGAACATTTTTACACATAATAACGCATTTTTGGGAATTTTTTCAGATTCTTAAATCAGGGCGTTTTTTTCGGAGAATGTTTTTTTTTCAACTAAGGGTTGTTTCGAAAGAGGTAAAAAAAATTCAGGGTCTCTTTTAGAGTCAATGGAATCAGATAAAAAAATTAATCGAATTGGCGGGGGTCGGGAAAAAAGTCCACCGGATTCACTCGGAATACCTCATATACATGGTGTACCTCACAAAAAAATGTTCCAGACGAAAGTTGTACGGTGTGAAGGGGGCCATCAAATGCGACGAATTTTTTTTATTTCTGTGGACGCGCTGACGCACAGTGAAGCTCACCTCCACTTTTTAAAATGAAATGGTACATTTTTTTTCAACCATCTTGTGGAGCGCCTCAAGCCCCATGAAAAACATTCGGGGGTCAAAGCCGCTCAAGGTCATTCAAAGTCAGCATCGATGATACAAATCTAAATATCTCGGATCACTACCAAATATTTGGTAGTGACCTTGACCTTGAATGACCTTGAACGACTTTGACCCCTAATGTTTTTTATTTACCGTACAACTTTTGTCTGGAATTTTTTTGTGACATCGATAATTACCGAGTTGGTTTCGTGTGGCGGAGATAAGAGGGACACCCTGTATATAATATGTATATATATATACATCAATATTACACGAATCATTGTGAACTTTCAGCACTCGCGAATCTCCGTGAAACGGAATATTTTCTGCATCGCCCATAGACTATCAATGCCGAACTTCGTATTCTCGAACACTTGCCCTCTAAGCCCCATACGATTGTATTACGAATAAAGCAATTGCGAAGTCTCTCAGAGAAAATTTTCTACCTTATCCGAGTTCGTTTGGGTTTGTTTCTTCGAGAAAGCATCTGGAAGGAAGTGCTCCACCCCATTCGAGCATCATTCACTTCCCTGTCCAAATTGTACCAATTTTATGGTTACGAACTTTTGTTTTTATTTTTTTATTTCAAACGTGTTATATAAATTATCATACAAATACAATAATCATAATAATAATAATAATATATTATAAATGTTAAACAATCCTGAGCAATAACTCTACATAATAGATAATGAATTATTAACCGCTAGAACGAATTCGTAATTGTATACATACATATATACGTATGTGTGTGTGTGTGTGTATATATATATATATATATATATATATATATATATATATATATATATATATATATATATATATATGTGTGGTGTGTGTGTGTGTGTGTGTATGTGTGTGTGTTTATAAATGTAGAATAAACCGTTAATCGTGTAACTTTATAAACAATCGATTTTCTATAAAAGGGGGAGGGGATTAACCGGGGCTAATTTATCAACTCTTTTGCCCTCCCACTCGTTCGCTTTTACGTTCTCTCTTTCTCTGTCTAAGTTGCAAACTTCATAAACTATACATTATAAACATTCAAATAATTTCGTAACACTCTAGTTAAAAAAGAAAAACACTTTTTACACGATTGAAAAAAAACGACATTCGAAAATAAAAGGTTCGAAATTTCGATATTTATAACAACCCAACGCGTGCTCCGATATCTCTTCCGTTTTTTCTTCTTCTTTTATATGCACCTATACACGAAGAAAAGTCGGGGAGGGGAGCTAAATTTATCCCTAGGTGAAGGATTGACAATAGAAACAACAAAGAAAAAAACAATTTTAACGTTGTATCATGCGAAGGACAAAAAATACTCGCTTGAGAATTTTTAACGCGATTTCGTTGCAACGAGGCTCGAAAAGGAGAAGAAAAAAAAGAAGACTCTATTCTGCGCGAAAAAAATCGGCTCGTCACGTACGCGTGTACTGACCATGTCGTACGAGTCTTCCTAGCACACTTCGAAATCCACGTTTCTCAATGGAGAAACGTATCTCTTATTGTTTTTTTTTTAATTTTTTTTTCCCCTAGTATTTGTCAATCCAAAGAGAAGAAAAAAATTGTACGACTTTCCAGCTCTTTTCCGATGGTTCAAAAAAAAAATGTTCAGCTGGACAGCTTCGCGAATAAATTGTCAGTCTCCGGGAAATTCTGTTCCGAATGAAGTGTTTTTTATCACCTTACGCAAGACGAAAAGAGAAAATGTTTGCAATTGTTCCGTAGCGAAGAAATCAATGGTTAGGTAGTTGGTTTGTTTGTTTGTTTGTTTTTTTTTTCGTTTCATCACTGTAAGCCTCTTCATTTTTTGACGATTTTTCGTTTTTCGCCTTTTTGCCGTCTTCCTTCCTCTTCAACACCGCACGAGACGAGAGTCCGCTGATCACAGCTCGAATCTCTTTTTCCTCTCAGCGACCATGCCCACTGCGGGGAGTGGGGGGTAGAGAGAATTTTGGTAACCCGGTGTTGGAGTCGAGGGCAGGCTTCTGCAACTTCTGCCCGACCACCTCACTGATGGAGACCTCATCAGCTCTGGAATTCCAAAAGAATAGCGGAAAAGCCGAATTAGTCGACTTTTTTATTATGAAGGTTTCATTGAAATAGGGAATTTCGTTTTTATAGGGGAAAAAATCGAACAGGAGGTTGTTTTTTATGTTTCAGTATTTCAGTAAACATTTTGAAAGGAAATATAAGATAGAGATGCTAAGGACATTAATAAATTTATCCAAAAATGATAAATAATTAAGGTATTCCTTTTGCGAAGGGCCGTATTTTGTGGGGGCATAAGGGGGACCCTTTTGAATTATTGGTAAATTACAGTGGCGCCCAATAAAAATAACGCACAATCAATTATTATACCAAACGATAAACGGGAATAAAAAAATTCGCGCTAATTTAGTAGTTTCAGAGATTTTTACATTTCCTCTGAAAAGTCGCGGCTACGAAAATTCTTCTGCCAGTCACATTTTTCTAAGTTTCATTATCAATAGTTTCTTTAAACATTCGGTGACCTCCTGTTTTTATTGTCGTTACGGAATCTTTAGAATGTTTTACTCGCTTGAGCAGTTTATATCAGGCTTCTAGAGTTATTTAGTGTATAAATTGTTAGGTAGAACTGTGACCAGCATGCCATCTCAGTAAAGTGTCCTATAAAGTAGACGATTTTTCGAATTGTAATTTTTTGTTAAAAGTTCGGTAACTTGGCTTGAAATTTTACCAATATACTGGGATGCATTTTTACTTGGTTTTAGCCGAAAATAAGTTAATTTTTAAATATTTAAGTTCGTGAAAGGAATACCTTAACGGATTGGTAGAAATAGTACGAAAAAAAAAACTGAATTTCTTTTTGATGTAAATATTTTTTATATTAAGAAGAGTATGTGGCTTCCGGATTTTTTATATTCCGGATTTTTTATATTCCCAATTTTTTAGAAATGCTGAAAATATGTGTAATATTCTACCAATATTTTCTAAATGCTAGGAACTCTTCGAAAACACTGAAAATACTTTTAGAAAATGCGAAAAATACCAAAAATACTAGATAAATGGTGAAAAAACACTCTTGAGAGCTAGAAATACTAAAAAGCTTACGAAAAATACTCCAAAGTACACAAAAATGTTCAATATACTTCGGAAATTTTCAAAAATGTTCTCAAAAATCTTAGAAATACCAAAAAATACTAAATAAATGGTGAAAACACTCTTGAGAGCTAGAAATACTAAAAAGCTTACGAAAAATACTCCAAAAGTATGCAAAAATGTTCAATATACTTCGAAAATATTCAAAAATCTTCTCAAAAGTGTTATAAATACCAAAAAAAATACTAGATGAATAATGAAAACGCTGGAGATACTAAAAAGATTGCTAAAAATACTCCAAAAGCAGGGTTGCAAATAATGCATTACTTTTTGTAATGCATTAGCGTTTTCATTACTCATTACGTTACATTTTGTAATGAAACAAAATTTCATTACCCATTACGTTACATTCAGTAATGTAAAAAATGTCCATTACTCATTACATGACATTTTGTAATGCGAACAATTGCCATTACTCATTACATTGGAATTTGTAATGTAAAAAATTTACATTCCTTGTTACATTACATTTTGTAATGTGAAATATTTCCATTAGCCATTATAATGTAATGGGTAATGGAATTTTTTTACATTACAAAGTCCAATGTAATGAGTAATGGAAATATTTTACATTATAAAATGAAGTGCAATGAGTAATGGATTTTCTTTACATTACAAAATGTAATGTAATGAGCAATGATATTTTTTCACATTACGAAATATAATGTAATGAGTAATGGAATTGTTTCACATTACTGATGCAATGCAATGAAAAAAATCTCCATTACTCATTACAATGTAATGAGGATTATTATTCGTTTCCCATAAGCGGCAGCGGTTTTTGCATATATAATGCATTTTGAATAATAATCCATATTACCTTGTAAGGAGTGATCGAGATTTTTTACATTGCATTAGTAATGTGAACAAATTCCATTACGCACTACCTTATATTTTGTTATGTAAAAAAATTCCATTACTCATTGCATTAAATTGTGTAATGTAAAAAATTTCCATTATTCATTCCATTGCATTTTGTAATGCGAATGTTTCACATTACGAAATGCAATGTAACGAGTAATCGAATTTTTTCTCAATACAAAATATAATGTGATGAGTAATGAACATTTTTTACATTACAAAATCCAATGTAATGAGTAACGGAAATTGTTTACATTACAAAATATAATGTAATGAGTAATGGATTTTTTTACATTACAAAATGTAATGTAATGGGTAATGAAATATTGTTTCAGTACCGATTAAAAAAGTAACGAATAATGCATTACTTTTTCATTACGAATTTCGCAACCTTGTCCAAAGGTATCAAAAATGTTGATTATACTTCGATCATTTAAAAAAAAAATCTAAAAATGCTCAAAACACTAAAAAAAAACTATCCCAAAAAATGCTACCATTCCTTCAAAAATGTGAAAATAATTGCACAAAAAGCAGACTGAAGTGTCGAACCTGCAACGGAGAGAGCTGAGGGTTCCGGGGTGAGGCGGGATGTGTAACGAGAGTTGGTATTGATGGCGTGTGCCTTCTGCCGCTGCTGCTTTTCACTTTGCTCGTTCTCCTGCCACTGGACGCCAGGTTTCCTGACTCGCATCGGTGCTGGGCAACCTTCATTTCATACACATTTTTTTTCCTTCATTTCAATGAGCTTTTTTTAATCGCAGAGGTTTTCTGTCCAATTCACACGAGAGTCAAAAAGAACGACAGTTCGTGACGATGTTAATTTACAGAAAAAGAGACAGAGAGAACGAAGTCGTTAGATACAAAATTGCCCGTGGAACACAAAAAGTTTCAATTACGCAAAAACCATAAGTACAATTTCCAAAAAAAAAACCAAATAAAAGTGTCAAAATTCCGTAATAAAAACAGCGTTTCGATCTAATATTCACGATTATTAACTATCACTTCGTACAAATTGATTATATCCGAGTAGTATTACAATTACTGAGACAAAAAGGCCTTATAGTTTTTGATTATCGTACGTACGTCGGGAAATTTTGGGAATTCTCGAGCCGACGTTTTTGAGCTTTTTTTGGATTAGCAAAAGCTTTCGCACACACAGAGCTACAGTTTTTTTTAGTCCTTACGTGTTAGTTGCACATTCTTCAAGCACACCTCGCAAAATAGTCATCCACCAGGGTTATTCGAGGGGGGATTAGGACGTTGGGCGTACGAGACGATTGCAAAGCCGGAAGCACTGTTTCGATGGAAAAAAAAGACAGAGTACAGTTGCAGGACGAAGACTGGAGCGGGCCTTTTTCTTCTTTGCGATTTTCTACCATTCTCGATCGCTAAGCGACAGTCCATACAACATCAACGTCTCGAGAGTCCGAAAGGCCGATTTTTTTTAATACCCCAGGTCTTTAAACGCGAGCGCGAGAGAAGACGACAGCACAGAGTACGCAATGGAAGAGTCGGAGGTATCCTCGGAAAAGAGTTCGAGCAGCCGACGAAAAAGCTCGCAGAGGAGAGAAAAAAGGTAGATTTTGCTTTCGTGCGAAATTACGTTTAGTACAGTCGTGCTGTCGCTGAAAAACCCCGTAATCGGAAAAAAATTAGAAGAAGGCGAGTTTTTTGACAGGTGATTTTGTAAGTGCCGCGGGTGCTAAATCCAAGTTTGCCTAAAAATCGGGGTGGAGGGTTTTTTTAGGGGATGAAAGGAGATGGAGGTGGATGAAGGGGTAAGGCCACTGTAAATTTTGCCAGACGAAAATTTGGCCATCGAAGGACAAATGTATGGTGCTGGGATTGCAGACTAACGGTAAATTTTTTTTTTACCTTCTTTTTTTTATTTTTTCCAATAAAAAACTATTCGCAAAACTTTAAACGCGTTTTTCTCGAAATACGGTTTTTCAAAATGGCACGCAGCATCACTCGAACAATTTTCATTTTTTTTACTTGAAATTTTGACCAGATGTGAACATTAACATTATCTTGAGAATGTCGATCGGGATTTTCAATAACTTTATTTATTGATTTTTTATTTACAAAAAACTAGCCGTTTTTTTCGTCAAAAATCAATTTTTTTTTTCAAACGCACGCCAAATCCACAAAAATTGATACTTTTTAAAATCCGATCGACATTCTCTAGCTATAACCCTCTAGATTGATGGTTTTTTTTTGTTCTAGATTCAAAAGTGCACCAGTGGTGCTGCGTGCCGCGGAGCCCTGCAAGCAAAACATGCCCCGGGAAGATAGCTGTGGAACCGCCATTTTGTTTTTTTTTGCTGTAAAAAAATTTGATAATAAAGTTTAATGTATGCCCGATAACACCCTTAAAAGTTTTTTTTCAATTACCTTCAATTTTGGAAGCAAAAAATTCGTGAAAAAACCTTTTTTTTGGACCGTTACAGCGGCCTTAGGCCTTAATGCCAAACTTCACACCTACGAGGTCGGCGCCGTGAGACAAAATGTGGAGAAAAATCCGGGCTCCAGTTTTGTCCACAGCGCCGAAGTCGTGGAAGTTCATTTTGGGAGTGAAATTTTGAAAAATCAGTTTTAATTCAATAACTCTTTAGAAAAAATTCGTATACTGTTGGTTCAAATGGAAACATTGTAGCCTTTGAAAAGACTCGACCGACGCATTTGATCATCATTCTCCGATAATATCTTCACCCCCAAAAAAATGGTTAAAATACCAAACAAAAATGGTTTATTGCATAACTCAAAAACAATCGATTTTTCGGGTATGGTTCAAATGTACAAAGTGTAGAGAATAATTTTCTCTATATTTTCGTTTCTCTGAACCACCCTTGAATTTTCATTTTCCAACCCCTCTCGGGAGTTGAAAATTCAAAATGAAATTCTGGGAAAACTATTGACGGCAGGAATTCGCCGCCGTGGAAGAATTTGTAGCTTGAACCCTCAGCCACATTTTTGTCCACAGGGCCAAACTCGTATGTCTTTATTTTCGGTCAATAGTTTTCCCAGATTTTCATTTTGAATTTTCAACCTCTGAGAGGGGTTCGAAAAAGCAAAATTCAAGGGTCATCCATAGGAACGAAAATATAGAGAAAATTATTCTCTACATTTCGTACATTTGAACCATCCCCGAAAAATCGATAGTATTTGAGTTATTCAATAAACCATTTTTTTGTTTAAACTTCAACAATTCTTTTGGGGGTAAAGATATTATTGGAGAGGAATGATAAAATACTTGATCGCGTGTTTTTTCAAGGGCTACAATGTCCCCATTTGAACAAAAGTCGTATGAATTTTTCCTAAAGAGTTATCGAATGAAAAATGATTTTTCAAAATTTCACGCGACTTTTTCACCCTCAAAATGAACTTCCACGACTTCGGCGCTGTGGACAAAAATAAAGCCCGGATTTTTCTGAACATTTTGTCTCCCGGCGCCGACCTTGTGGGGGTTGTAGTTTGGCATTAATTCACCCCCGTCTCCTTTCATCCCCTAAAAAAAACCCTGCACCCCGATTTTTCGGCAAACTTGGATGCACCCGCGGCACCTACAAAATCACCTGTCAAAAAACTAGCCTTGTTCTAATTTTTCCGATTCCAATAAACAGCACGACTGCACTAGTTGGAGGATGGACGAGTATTTTTTGTTTTGTTTTTTTTTTTTTTTTTTCGTGTCCATTTTGCGTCTTTCATCGATCCTCTGTACCTTGATACTGATGGGGAAGACCCGTCCTCGGCCTCAGACTGTCCCACAGTGGCGATCTCATGCCATTCTTACTGTTATCGCTACTGTCCTCTGTCTTAACGTTAAACTGTCGCGAATTCGTGTACGGCAGAGATACCGATCTCAAACGCTCGAGTTTGTACGAGAAGTTGTTCTTCCGTGAGGTTTTGTCCTCGGACATCGTTTTACGAAGATTCGGAGATCCGGGACGAGGTCTCGTACGGTCGAGGGTGGCTTTCGCATCGTCGAGCCTCGGGGCTCGGTTATTGCTCGTCGTCATCGAGCTCGGCTCGTCGCTGCTTCTCGCTGAATTCGGAAACGACAACGTGGGCGAAAAGTAGCCCAGCGGGCTCAAATTCTTCGCCCCCTCGCACGAAGACTTATCGCGCAGCTGTGCCTCCCCATGCTGTTAGTGAAACAATATTTTCTTATTTCCAACGCTTCCTCGTCTGCCCTTGCGAGCCTTTTTTTCCGTCATCGGACAGTCCGGAGATCACGTCGTTATCTCGAAATTTGGCAATATTTTTTTCGTTAATTTTCAAATTCGGGAGGGACGGTGTCGAGAGGAGGCGCGGCTTTGGCGATCTCCCATGGCAAGCGGCGTTGGCCTGGGCCGATACTTGGATGGGTGACCGCTCGGCCGCGCACTGGACGCTCAGGCTACCGAAAGGATGCATAGCCGTGGCCTTTTATCGGCACAGGTTTTCCACAGTTTCCCTGTGCCCTCGTGAAAAGTAGTGGGAAAGGAGTGGCTGTGGGCAACACTCCGGGGAGGGCTATGGGGAACCGGAAATGGTAAAGTGACAAATATGGGGTGGACGTGAAAGGGCCTTTGGGGGGGGGGGGTGAAATTCCGAACTTTGAATGCTCCGACGGTTTGAAATTCCTAATTCTAATGTTCCGAAATTACAAGTTTCGTCAAGATCATGCCAGCGAAAGTCTACACAGTTGACTTACATGATGTAGAACGTATAACATTGCTAGAAAAATTTCAAAATTGCGTAAAATCACTTCTCAATAAAAAAAAAAACTTAAAATAATTCGTCGATTTATCGAAAATTTTGAAACTTTAAAAACTTCCATAGCCGAATTATTTTGACGGTGTTCAGATTTTCGGAATTTCTTTCGGGTAAAATTCTTTTGGAGTTTTGATCTTTCGCGGTAGTATTCTTTTGGAGTTTTGAGCGTTCTGATCATTCAAAGTTCGGAATTTCAACCCGGCCCGGCATTGGGGTCTCGAAAGCCCGCAGGAGCAAACGAAGGAACATTTTAAGAACAATAATAGTTGTAGAATTATTCCTAAATGGCTACTGAAATTTAACGGGCTACATCTACCTAGGTGGGTCGAAAAATTGCAATTTCCAAAAATGTCTTTATTCCACAGTATCACCTTTTAGCTGTATTTCCTGAAAATTTCGTTGAAATATTCCCAAAATTGAATGAGCTGCAGCTTCAGACAGTCGGCTGGACTGAACAGGAGGTAGTATTTTATGTTTCAGTATTTTAATAAACGTTTTGGAAGAAAATAGAAGATCGAGATACTAAAAACATTAATAAATTCATCCTAAAAATGATGAATACTTAACGCATTGGTAGAAATAGTACGAAATAAAGACAGAATTTCTTTTTGATGTAACATTTTTTAATATTCCTAAAATATTTTAGAAATGCTGAAAATTCGTTCAATATTTTCCTAATATTTTGTAAATAGCAGGCACTTTTCGAAAAAGCTAAAAATACCTTTTAAAAATGTTTAAAAATACTATATAAATGGTAAAAACACTCTCGAAACGCGTAAAATCCTAAAAAGCTTACGATAAATACTCCAAAAGTATGAAAAATGTTGAATATACTTCGAAAAATTTCAAAAATCTTCTCATAAATGCTAGAAATACCAACAAATACTAGATAAATGATAAAAACACTTTTGAAACGCTGATAATACGAAAAAAATTGCTGAAAAATACTTCGAAATTTTTTTTATTTGTTAGTATCACCTTTTAGCTATATACCCTGAAAATTTCATTGAAATATTCCTAAAATTTAATGAGCTGCAGCTTCTAACAGTCGGCTGGGCGAATGAGCAGTACCATACTTCAAACTTCAATCGCGTTTTTATCGAAACACCGTTTCCAAAGTCGGTGGACATGATATCTCGAGAACCACTTGATGGATGGTTTTCAAATTTACAGGAGATACGATGAGAAACATTCAAAGGTCGTTGACGATCTCACTTTTTTCAAATCGATCTTCATTTTTCGATAGTTACGTAAAAATTACAACTGTTTTCATAGATTTTGTATGCTCGAGGTTCAATTCGTCGCCGCGTTATTAAAAAAAAAGATTCCAAAAATCCCCGATCGTCAACTACTCGTATGTATAGTTAACTTGAATAACCCGTTTGGTTTTTAGATTTCGGATCGACCGTTCAAGCTGGAGAGTGACCACCGCCAAACGTCGCGAAAAAAATTTTCATCATCTGCCGGCGGCCATCCTTTTGTTATTTTTCTGTTTTTTTTTCGGTAATTTTTTTAAAAGCCTCAACATATGTACCTTTGTGTTAAAAAAATGCGTTTCTCTTTCACCCACCGTTTCCCACAAAAAAAAATCGGAATTTGGCCATTTTCGTTCGGGCCTCAAGGTAGATGTAGCCCCTTAATAGTCTCGAGAGTATCGACAGCAAAGTCGAATAAATTATCTCGTTTCAGATGTCGCTTCGATATTTTCAACGTTCGCACGATAACATTGAATTCGCGTCGCGCACGCGATCGCCAATCCGACGAGCACAAATTGCAGCAGGTACAAGTCGAAGGATGAATTCGAGAGCGCGGTAATTACGGGCTGGCAATCCCGAGATAATATGCAATCGCATGTTATGGCCAAGGTCTCGTTGGGCCGCGAGTCGACAATCGCTTAGCCGTGGAGTTTCAAAAAAAAAAAAATACCAATAAAACGCAGTGCCGAAAAAAAAAATCAAATAAAGTGGCGATATGTACAAAACGAGTGGAGGAAAAGCGCACCCGGAGCAAAAGAGAAACAGTAATCAAGTACCACACTCAACGCCAATAATTCTCGAGTAGATATCGTGCAAAACCCACACCATAATATGCAATTGCCCGGCTGAGAGTTGGACGATAAATAAATAAATAAAACGAGAAAACGTCCGACTCTGAGCTCGCAAAAAAAAAAGAACAATTCGAACAGAATTAGCGTGGAGACACTAGAGCGCGAGGGTACGAAACTCGATGGAAAAAAACGTCCGTGCAAATTTGTACATTTAATTGTGTTCGGTCACAGGCCGCAATCAAACTGATCCCATCGCGATGTAGCGACTTCTTTCGTTGATCTTTCTACTTTGATTATAAATTTTTAAATATAGGTCAATTTTTTGCGTTACTTGCGCTTTTTTTTGGCTTACTTGACGGAGAATTGTTTACAATATGCGGTCTTCACTCGATGCTGAATATTGATTTTGTTTTCTTACTCCTCGTTGAAGTGTTTCTTGTTGCAATTAAGGAGAGATATACACGTAGATGGTCGAAAAAAACGATTTAGAAGCTATGAACATTCCGTCGACTGTAAAAGACCTACACTATGGGCCTGGTATCGATGATTCCATGTAAGTTGACCAATTTCATGATTTATTCATTCCCAAATTTTCAAACGCGTTTTTCTCAAAACCACGTTTTTCAAATCGGTATCCAAAATTTCTCGAAAACCAATGAACCGATTGCCTTGAGGTTTTTCGCGGTTATTCTATACACCATTATCTAGTACTTGTCATAGGATTTTTTTCCCGTTACTTAGTTTTTGTTTTATAGGCAAAATAATAACTAATTTTTGGCCCAAAAATCACTATTTTTGGGCCAAAAATTAGCCGATATTTTCAAAATCGGCTATGACAAGTACTGGATCGGCTATGACAAGTATCTAATTTAATAATCTTTTTGGTCTTTTTTTCAGATGATTTTCGAAGAAACGCCAGTGGGTACCGTATACGCAGATTTTTTTACGACGCTCCAAGGATCATACAATAACCTTATATTTTTTAATATATTTTTGAATAAAGAAAATTAATCATATTTTTGAATGTATATACTTTTAGATAATTAAAATCCCAATCCGAAATTTCAAATAGTTTTCCTTGAAAAAATTCACAAAAATGACCTTTTTCCGGCCCCTAGGTGTATATCTCCCCTTAATAGCTCAGCGAAAATTGACCTCGCATACACACTGACCAGTTTCCCAATTCTACGATTCGTTTATTGCATAATTTTATAGCCTAGGGTCTTGACCTTAATTTGCAACAAACGTTTTGTAAAAATCCAAGAATTGAACGACTTGTGACGAATTTTGTGAGGAGCCAAAAAAAAGCTAGGCATACTCTTTTTTTCCGCGACCTACTTCGCCCTGCTGCGATTCGCCCTTTTTTTGCGTTTTTCTAAAAACTGTTTTATGAAATTGTGTAAGTCGTATCTCCAAATCTACTCCTTCGATTCAGTTCAAATTCGGACATCGCGAAGTTTATAACTCTATTGCATAATCCAATGATTTTTTTATTTGTTTATCCATTTGTTGATACCAAATTATTAAAATTGTTTTGTTTAGTCGAAAATGGTAGTTTTTCTTCTACAGCTTGCCATTTTCTTTTTTTTCAAAATTCCAAAAAAGTATCCGGCGATACGAAAGTTTTATGATTATACTTAAAAAGTATTTTTATTTATTTATTTTTCATTTCAGATCATCCTAGTCGCTAGAATCACCTACACATGTTTATCCATTTATTAATACAAAATTATCAAAGTACTTTCGTTTAGGCGAAAATTGAAGTTTTTCTTCTATAGCTTGCCATTTTCTTTATTTTCAAAATTCCAAAAAAGTATGCGGCCATACGAAAGTTTTATTATCATACTAAAAGTATATTTTTTATGTCAGATCATCCTAGTTGCTAGAACCACCTACACCGATCGGCCATGCAGCAACGTCGGCACTTTGTCCAAATGATAACTTCATTGTCTATCAATATTTTTCAACGAAAAACTCAAATTCTTTCGAGAGGCATTCGCACGAGAAGTATTTTAAGGAGGTCGCTCAGCTAACGCGAACCAGTAAGAATTTGTTGAAATTTATTGACGACATTTGCGAACAGGTGTTACGACTCCGTGTAAATTTCAAGTACTTCGTCTGCCTGATTGTTGAGCAATTAATTATTGAAGTTAGGCTCTTATACACGGACGACATAGCAAAAGCTTCATGAGACCTCTATTACGACTGTCGCAACATAAAATAGTAAGAATTGAATGGAAATAGGCGGGAAAAATTATTGAGATTTTTATGAATAATTTCAACAAAGAGTACAGCGTTTTGTCAGTCTCGTTATCGAGATATTCGTGAAATAAAACCGGAAATTTCAGCTGATTCGCGTAAAACGATAAAGCGCCCTACGGCACGTGGCAACGCTGCTGTCAAGTCGGCCATTTTGAATAGGCGCCAAAATTTGAAACGCACAAACTATTGCTTCCTTGCTATGAATTTCTTACCGCGGTGTCATAAAGAGTATTTAAATATTTTGAATCATTCTTTACAGAAGCTGCAGTGCGTGTGTTTCGACATAACCTTCAAATCAATTACGCGTCGTCCCTCGACTGCGCATTCATTTTCCGGCTCAACTACTTTTTCCCGCCGCCTTCCAGGTTGTACTTGCTCCAACCGTCGATTATACTGTTTTTCGGTGTGCATTTTTCCCTTCCATCTTTTCATTTTCGCCGAACAAAAAAGCGGAATTCGCGAAGGATGTTCGACAGCTACGCGCTCGCGATGTGGCGTTCGTATCTGAGCTCAGTGATACCAGTTACTGACAACTAAATTGCGCGTTTGCCACATTTCAATTTGGTTCATAACTTATTCGCGATGTGAATAAACAAAAAAGATTAATGACATTTCTAAACAGTCAATTATATGCATTCCACATATTTATTAGCTCAAATTTATTTATTTTACGTAACCGAAAATGTGATTATTCGGGGTTGGCAGCCGTTACAGGCGGCCGTGTAGCATATGCGTCCTCCCCTTGCCGCCTGCCTCGCAAAGACCCTGAGCAGCTTCCTTGAATAATTCTTCACGGGCATTTCTCGCTAACCCCAACAACTTTGTAAGCGTCAAATGTAAAGCTCTACACCCACATGTACAATGTTGAAGTTTAGATCGTCAAATTGCAACGAAAATTCATTTTCATCAATCTCTGACTCGTTATCATCGATATTTTTTGACAAATTTCGGCTACGACGATGACGCAAGCGTTTTTCCAATTTCTCAACCTCTACAATCTGTATCCGCAAAAAAAATTATCCGCATGCGAAAAAAAAGAAGAATTTTCGTTGCCTTTCGGCGATGCAACCTCCAAGATCATGTGAAGCGGATGGGATCAGGTTGACGGCTGGCTGTGTGGAAGCCTCGATTGGCACATTTCCATCGACCGGATAGCGGAACACGGATTTCGGACTCCTTTACTCGGCGTGTCTCCGTGAGAGTTAGACTTTGTTATCCACAGTATTACGCAGCTTCGGGAATCAATTCTCGAAGCGTATACGCGTGTATACCTTGAGCTGTTGCTGAAGGCGATGTATCTCCTCGCGTTGCTCGGCAATCTCGTTGTCACGTCCCCTCAACAATTGTATCGTATCGTTGATCCCGGGGTCGTTCGTCTCGAGAACGAGATGCGCCCTTAATTGTTTGTTTCTCGAGTCCAACTGCATTATGTGCTGCTGCGCCTGTGCCACTTGTTTCGTAAGGCTGCCAACTTTTTCCTCGAGGGCCGCCGATTCGACGCACTTCGACGAGTATTTGGACGACAGCGAGAGTATCTCTTGCTTTATCTCCTCCATCTCTTCCCTGCGGAACAATAGACAACTGCGCCTTAAAAAAGACAAAAACAAACAACACACGAAAGCGTGTTAAAATGAAAAATGCACATCTTTCTTTTCTTCCTTCAGTTCATTTTTTTCTTCTTTCTTTTCGCAAACCGCGGAGAAACGCGACGAACCAACGAGGTTGACGAATCGTCGACACGCTGCGTGAAAGATTTAACATCAATGGCTGTTTTTCGAGTGTCGTAGTGCCAAAAAAAAATACTATGCGCGTGACATTCGTAGATATCGTTGGATCTGCACGTTTCTGGTAAGTTTATCACGATTTTTTTAATTACATTATTATATGACTAGGTTTTTATTGGTTAGTCTTAAAGTTATGGAATTAGGCTACTGTGAAAATGACGAACACTCGCGCGTCGCTTGTGGCAACTCAAATTGAAGAGGAAGGTCCAATATATAGTCCAGAAATCGCAGATTGAACGTCTCAGGGTTGTAACGATAGAACTCACACATGGTTATTACGATAGAACTGATAGTCAAACTTTAAACGCGTTTTTCTCGGTGTTATGTTTTTCAAAACGGTGTACACGATTTCTCGATATCTAATGAACGGATTGACTCGAAATTTGGTACACTTATTCAGTGTAATAGTAGTTTAGTTTTGACCGACCGTTTTTCGCGACATTTTTCTTTCATTAGCTATTAACAATAATGATGTAATTTCACCTCGAGAAGTCGAAAAAAATCATTTAATTTGTTTTGTTGACTGAAACACGATACCAAAAAAAAACTCGGTCAAGTCTTAGCCAATATTATATATTTTAAGCAGAAAGTCGTTTTTTTTTCGTGTCAGATCATCTGGGCGGCCAAAATCAAGTACAACGTTGAACCCATCACGTTCACATGTAATTCAGGAGATTGTTTATTACTTCTTTATTTATTAATATTTTTTTATGAAATTTTGCACACAACTTTGTTAATGTTCATTCAAATAAATGTCGAAACGATTTTTCAGTCGCCTGACTTATTCCTTCAAATTTAATTTTTTTAAATAACCCTGATATTCGGTTCGTCACAGTAGCCTAACCCCTTAAGTTATTTAGTTAAGTCGAATAGCGGAATTCCAGTTTTTCTGTGTAAATGTAATAGTAAAAAAGATTCTTCCTTCAGAGAAACTGACAACTAATAACAGTAACTCGTTTGTAATAATAACAATGATAATGGTACATTGTTTCCATTACATTTTCTGTTACATAAACAAGAAAAAAGTACATAAAAAATTGCTTCTGCAAGAATAGTAATATTAGTCAATCCAAACTTTTCTTATCATTAGTTGATCCGCATTAATCCATTATTTAGCAAGAGACACTTTGGTTGGAAACAAATAATAATAGTCTGAACAGCCATAATAATGATGACAATAATACGTTTTTTGTATTAGTTTTTCTATACAGATTTACAAAAAAAATTGTTTTTGTTAAATAGTAATAGCAATAATAATTATTATAATTATAATAATCCATTCTTTTCTATTACTTTTTCTGTAGAGATTTACCATGTGAAAAATTAGTTTAAAAAAAATAATAATGATGATAATAGCAACAATAGCAGTTAGTATTGACTGCTAATAGTAATTCTGAAGAATAAATAATCTAAAGAATAGATCATTATAACTATTGGGTGTACAAATAAGTCTCCGCCGTTTGACAAAAGATGGCCCCACCAGGAGGTTATGGTTAAAATTGTCAGATGTAAAACGTCATATCGTAAGGTTGGACATCTGGCAAGACCATAACCTCGAAATATTAGCGACTTAGTATCAGCATCACATGATTTTTTTGGTGCGAAAATGTCGAATTTTCAGCCGAATAAGCGTCATTTGCGGGAACTATATAAATCTTTTTTACTTCTTCAATTTGAAGACATCTGCAGCTGAGGCGCATCGATTGCTTGTAAAAGCATATGGTGAGCCTGCTCTAAGTGAGAGAAGTTGCAGTGAGTAGTTTCAAAAATATACGCCTCCGAAGTATCTTTCGTGGTGGCGCCGCACAACGGCTGCTGGCGGAAAAACTTAGATTGGCGTATGGCGGTTAATTGAAATCGGCACAAACACGAAAGAGCTAGGCTTGAAATCTCACATTGTGAATGGAATGTGCTTGTAAATAAAATAAAATCGTGTAATGGGACTAATAACCATTACTTGCGATTTTCTATGTATCCTCATGACTTCCTTTCGCTCTAAAAGCATATCTAAAGATATGTGACGGAGAGAAAGTTAATGAAATTGCGTACATTGTCTGCACGCAAATTGTTTTTTGCCATACAGCAAAATACCTGTTTAAATTATTGTTTGCATAAGAAATTTGTATAAAGGATGTTGTAATATAGGCAGAAAAGTTTACGATAGCCATGATGTATCGGACGTTGTATTGATAATATTTGTTTACTCAGTTTTTTACAGCGTAAACATCACACGCGGTACTGTCATTCACGCAAACACCTGATTCAAATGGCGACCGGCATACTGCACTAGCAGACGAAAACCAATCTTAGTTTAGCCAAAACTCGCCGCAAGGGCTGCGCTACTAGAGTTACTTCGGAGGTGTATTTTAAGGTTACGGTCTTGCCAGATGTCCAACCTTATGATATGACGTTTTACATCCGACAATTTCAACCATAACCTCCTGGTGGCTCCATCTTTTGTCAAACACCGGAGACTTATTTGTACTCCCAATATAATAATGTGTTCTCCTCTATAACTTTTTCTGTAGAGTTTTACCATGAAAAACAGGTTAAAAAAATAATACTAATAATAATAACAATAAGAGCAATTAATATTAACTGCTAATGGTAATTCCCAATAAAGTTTGTGATTGCTACTAACAACGGTAATAATAATAGTAACGATAAAAAAAAAGCCGACAATAATTTCAAAAAATCTTTAAATCATCACGGTAACGGTAACAAAAAGCAAGCTCAAAGCGCCTACGTACTCGTGTTCTTTGTGGAGAGCACCGATGTCCTCTCTCGCCTGCATCTGTTTGATGAACTCGGCCTTGAACTTGGCGATTTCCTTCTGCACCTCGTGCTCGTGAGCCTTCCGCATGGCATCGAGTGCCGCGAGCGTAGCCTGTGTCTCCTCCGAGAGTGCTTGTTCCTTCTCGACCCGTAGATTCTCCAATTCCTGACGATGTTTCTCCTCCATCTCGGCGATGATGCGTCTGTGGGAGTTCTCCATAGCGATGAGGCCCTTCTCGCAAAGGCCGCGCAGCTGTTTGATTTCCTCCTTGTAGCGTTTCCGGGTCTCGGCGTCGGTATCGAGTTCGGCGCTGATGGAGCGTTGATAAGCGGCACGTAGTTCGTTCACGTGGGCCGAGTGTTCCGAGTCCATGGCGTTCAAGCGATGTTCGAGTTTCCTCGCTCGATCGCGAAGGCTGGCGGCTTCCTGCTCGTACTGGCTCGTCAACGAGTGCCTCTGGTTGTCCATTTCCGTGCGAACGTCGGAAATCTCTTTTTCCCGGCTGCGCCTGGCGTTCTCCAGTTCCTCGGCGTGTCGCGTCCTCATCAGTTCGATGCTTTCGCGCATGAGGGCGCACTGCTCGCACCTCGTGGTCTCCATTGACAGGGTGATACGTCGAACGCGTTCACGGAGCTCGTTGCACTTGTCGCAAATGTCGGACCAATCGTTGTACGTCGAGCAAACGACGAGACTTTCCTCGATCTCTTGGTCCCCGCGGATCAGCGATCTCGACAAATTGTGCAAATCTTCCTCGAGACGATTCAACGAGTGCGCAACGACGCGCAGCTCTTCCCTGCTCCTTGGCTTTCCCGTTATTCTGTCCTCGCACTCGTTCGCGAAGCTTCCGTAGAGACAAGCGAATTCGGCGTCCAGCGTAGCGTCGTACGCCGTGGTGTCCTCGTCGTTCGCAACGTCCGCCAGGAATTCCTCGTGTTTGATGAGACTAGAGACGAGGCCAGGCTGCGCCTCGTCGCACGAGATGTCGCTCATTTCGTTTCGCCCGCCGTCCTCCAACAACGACAGCCTCGCGTCGATCAGAGCCTTTTGGGCCATCACGTCCGCGTAATCGTTCAACAATTGTCGCGAGTCGTAGCGCTCGCGATTGACGCTCGTCGGTCTCGCGGTCGATCTCATACGAGTCAACGACTCCTCGTACGCCTCGGTCAACTCGATAACCGAGCATTCGATCTCGCTGCGCAGCCTCGCCTGTGCCTCGTCGATCCACGTCTCGAGGCTCGTCGATTCGTCGAAATTCAGACACGTGTCCGTTATCGAGGTGACGCTCTGCTCGTAGATCTGACCGAAGCGCGTCACGACGCGGCTCACCTCGGCGCGCACGAGTTCTCGATTCACCGTGTCCTGGGCGGTTGCCCAAGCTTCGCGGACGCGACGATCCTCGAGCAATCGGTTGCTCGGCAATTGCTTGCCGTAATCCTCGCGCTCCGACAGACTCAGCGTTTCCGCGGCCAAAGAGTCCGCCAATTCGCGAAGTTTCGCGTCTTTGTAGGTTCGCGCAATGTCGTCGAGCTCGCGCCGTTTTGATGACAAGTAATCGCGATAATCGTGCCGCGAGCCGCTACGCTCGCTAGCTTCGACGCTCGCGTCACGCGAGAGGGCGCCACGATCGCTCGTCTCTGCGCTCGCGTCCCTCGTCACGCCGCTACCATCGTGCTTTCTTCTCTCTCGCAATGCTCCACCTATCGTTACTAACTTATTCGCTATAATTCTCGTTAGATATTGCGTGTGACTCGTGTTTTGGTACGTTTTCGGCTTAGTTCCGTAAACCTTAGACTTTAAGTTTGAAATGAGATGACTAGTTTCGAGCAACTCGTTGAGAGCGAGATGCCTCGCCTCGTAGCCCCGACGCGACAACGAGGCTTTTATACGTCGCAGTAGAACGGTCTCGTAGGCGAGCCTCTCCGCAACGAGCTCGAGCTTCGATCGCTCGTCGAGTTTGTCCGCAGCTGCGAGCCTCCGTCGTTTGTTCGCCAATTCCGTGAGCTTCTCGATAAGCAGCGTTTCCAATTTCGCTACAACCGAACCAACGCTCTCGATCGTTTGACTCGTCGGTTGCTGTGACTTTTTGGAATCGAGACACGTCTCGAGTATGTCGTTCACGTCGCGCAAACACTTTTCCGCCTTTTCCTCGGCTTGCGTCGAGCCGAGACACTTTTCCAAGCGTCTCTTCGACTTGGCCACGACGCGCTCGAGCTTGCGAAGCCTCGTGAGTATCTCGTTGGAGATTTGGCTGCCAGCCGAGGCTGCCGCTGTGCCAACGACGCTCGTCGTTGTCTCGCTGCACTCGCTCGAATCCTTCTCCGCGTCGCTCACGAATGCTTCAGCCGAGACCTGAGCGACCTTCGTCTCCAGGCTGCTCAGCCTTATCAGGATTTTCATCGGCTCTGAACTCGTCGCGCTGTCCAATGACTTTCGACGCAAACGGGCACGATCGAGACTACGATTTTCGCGCTTTCGCTCGCGCTTTGCCGTGCTCGGACTGGACTCTTTGGACGCGTGATGGATCACGGATATCGGCGTGGCCAAGCACTTATCGCCACGCTCCAGCGAGCATATCTTTGCCTCCAGCTCGCACAGCTTGTCCTCGAGCTCCTGCGATATTTGGAACGACTCGCGGCCTTTTAACGAGAGCGATCGCCGCTTGTCGCGAGTCTCGACCTTCGTCAGCTTTTGCTTCAACGTGCGCACCTGCTTCTCGCTGGTGGCCAACTTGCTCGTCAGATCTTGAATTCGCGCTGCCATCAACTGCACCTGAGCCTTGTTCGACTCGCTCACACGCGACTCGTCCTGCTTGTGGGCGAATATCTCGAGCTCGAGGGCGTCCTGGTTCGCGTGGGCCTCGCGAAGCTCCTTCCTCATCGCTCGTATCTCCAGTATCGCCTTCTCGAAACGACCTCGAAGCTCCTCGAATTCCTCCATGATGCTGCGAACCAAAGTAACAGGGCCTCGTTAGTCAATTGCTTTCTTCTGAGCATGACGTTTAAACATTGTTGCCAAGTTTTCCAAGTCATTTTAATAATTTGTTTGAAAAATATTTTGACATGTTATGTCTGAAGGCTTGAAACAATGAGCAGGGTTGGGTTAGAAAATACAAGCGTGCGATAAGGATCTTGCGCTCTGCTTCCTTATTATTTTACCTCGTGGGCGAAGCTTTCCCTATGAGAAAGTCGTTTCTGCAAAGCTGGCTTCCTTGAAGAGGAAGATTCGCCAACGACGCAAAATAATGAGCCATCAATGTTCAAATTTCTTATTTACACGATTTTTTCCAAGCCATTGCTGCATTATACTATTTAAGTAAAAAAAAATGGCACGATATCCCGAAACTTGAGAAAGGTATATATCGTTCGCTACATATTCTAAAAATGCGACATTTTTCAAATTCTACCGTTCCGGACAATCGTACTGTGATTAAATTTTATTAGATTCATACCTGTATTAGTAGAGTCGTGCTGTCCCTGAAAAACCCCGTAATCGGAAAAAAAAGAAGGCCAGTTTTTTGACAGCTGATTCTGTAGGTGCCGCGGGTGCTCAATCCAAATTTGCCTAAAAATCGGGGTGCAGGGTTTTTTTAAGGGATGAAGGGCGATGGAGGTGGATTGGTGCCAAACTACAACCCTTAGGAGATCAGCGCTGTGGGACAAAACGTTCAGAAAAATCTGGACTTTATTTTTGTTCACGGCGCCGAAGTCGTGGAGGTTCATTTTAGGGGTGAAAAAGTGGAATGAAATTTTGAAAAACCAGTTTTAATTCAATAACTCTTTAGGAAAAATTCGTACACTTTTCGTTCAAATGGGAACGTTGTAGCCCTTGAAAAGACGCGTCCATTAAGTATTTGATCATCACTTTCCGATAATATATTCAGCCCCAAAAAAATGGTTGAAATATAAAAAAAAAGGTTTATTAAATGACTAAAAAATCGTCGATTTTTCGGGTATGGTTTAAATGTACGAAATGTAGAGGATCATTTTCTCTACATTTGCGTTTCTATGAACCACCCTTGAATTTTGCTTTTTCCAACCCCTCTCGGGGGTTGAAAATGGAAAACGAAATTCTGGGACAACTATTGACCGCACGAATTCGCCGCCGTGGAACAATTTGTAGCTTGTACCCTCACCTACATTTTTGCCCACAGCGCCAAACGCGTATCTCTTTATTTCCGGTCAATAGTTTTCCCAGAATTTCATTTTGACTTTTCAACCCCCGAGGGGGGTTGGAAAAAGCAAAATTCAAGGGTAGTCACTAGAAACGAAAATATGGAGAAATATATTCTCTACATTTGGTACATTCAAACTATGCCCGAAAAATCGATTGTTTATGAGTGATTCAATGAACAATTTTTTATCGATATTACAACAATTTTTTGTGGGTGAAGATATTATCAAAGAGGCATAATCAAATACTCGATCGACGGGTCTTTTTAAGGGCTACAACGTTTCTATGTGGACAAAAATTGTATGCATTTTTCCTAAAGAGTTATCGAATTAAAATTGATTTTTCTAAATTTCATCCCACTTTTTCACCCCCAAAATCAAGTTCCACGACTTCGGCGCTGTGGACAAAAATAAAGCACGGATTTTTCTGAACATTTTGTCTCCCGGCGAAGACCTCATGGGGGTTGTAATTTGGCATTATTCGACCCCATCGCCCTTCAACCCCTAAAAAAACCTTACACCCCGATTTTTAGGCAAACTTTGATTTAGCGCCCACGGCACTTACAAAATCACCTGTCAAAAAACTAGCCTTATTCTAGTTTTTTCCGATTTCAATATACAGCACGACTGTACTATATAATCCGATCATCTCCACATACTCTTTTGAGGCGCAATAATGGTTATGCTTGGGTCCTCGTCCACTTGTATGGCACGGTCCGTTTCAACATTCGTAAAGTTACGAAAGATGTACCGTACGTAAGATTAGCCATGAAATATTTAAATTTGATAATTTACAAAACGTAAGCCGCGTAATGAATCCAAGCCAAATTTAATACCAAACACACTTGGCCCCTCGCGTATTGATGTAAAAAATACTATTAAAAAATGCTATTACGAAAAACGATCCTTTTCAGAAAAACTGACAACTAATAACAGTTACTGGTTTATAATAATAACAATAATAATAATACTTTTTTCCATAGCCTTTTTTTGTTAAGTAAAAAAAATACATAAAAAATTGTTTTGCAATAATAGGAACAACGTTAATTAAAATTTGTTTTATCCTTATTAGATCCGCATGTGTCCATTATTTAGAAAAAAGCAATTTCTTTTTAACTAAAGTAATAATAGTAATCCTAGCTATAAGAACTTTGTTGTATTAGTTCTTCTATACAGATTTTCTGTTTGAAAAATAGTTTTTGTTACATAGTTGTAGCATTAATAATAATAATAATAATCAGTTTGTTTCTATTGACTTTTCTGTACGGATTTACCATGTGAAAAAATTGTTTCATTAATAATAATTTCAGTTCAATGTGTTGAAATTAAAGGAAGCTAGAGCGATTTTTTTGAAAACTCCTAATTCGATAAAACCGAAATCTTTGTATCGATATTGATCAAAATAATACCGATAATCATAAGTGACTACCATGACGTTGGGCGAAATTCTTCTCGATGGCTAACGTTACAAATTATAGCGTTTAAAATTTTCCTGCTGACCACTCAACGAACACATATATCCGGACATTTTTCTAGATACGATTTTCTGATTGTTCGAAATACTCAGGTCACTCTGGTGTGAAAATCTCGCTTTTCTCTCGAGGACAAGCTTTCTTCTTTCAAGAAGCAAAAACAATCATTCTCGGAAGTACTTTTGTCCCGCGGATCATCCGCAACTAAGAAAAATTGGGCCTGCCCCGTAGAACGAACAGTAGCATTTTATACGTGGGTAGAGAGCCAGTTTTTTAATCGCCTACCAATCAGACAGTGTAAATACGTTCGAAAATGATCGGTGAATTTTTTTAGGCTGAGGTCTATCTTCCGCATCGTTGCCAATTGCATTTTATCCGAAACTTTCGCCGGCTCACCGTTCCTTGTCGAATCCACTGAGATCGAGCTCGAGATCGATGTTGGTAAGATCACTCAGCGAATCGAAGCTCCGACCGCGTTCCCTCGAAGCCGATAAACTGCTCTTTCCCTCCAGCTCCCTTACTCTATTGTACAGACGTTCGTTTTCCTCGATTCCTTCGAAAAAATAAGTCAACATATTTTCAGACACGCCTCGGATGAAAATTATAGCCTATCCTATACTGTTTACATACCGGGTTTTTTTTTCAAATTATATGAAGGGTATCCCACTTATCTTGCGGCATCGAAATAAATTAAAAAAACAGCGATGTAGAAGCGAAGAATGATGTTGAAGTTTGCATCACTGTAATGCAACGAAAATTCTCCTTTACTTTTTATTTATTTAAATATTCTTTATATGTAGAATCTTTTTTTTCCAGATTTAAGGGGCTATACCAGTGTGACACCTTCAAAAAATCGATTTTTTTGCCTTTTTCGACGGTTTATACTTTCAAAAATATCCTGCAAAAATGGATAGTTATATCTTTAAACGCGTTTTTCTCGAAATGAGATTTTTCAAATTTGCTGACATTGTAACTCAAAGAGCAATTATCCGATTGACTTGAAATTTGAACTGAGTACTCTTGAATATATTTACTCTACAATGACGTAGGATTTTTTTGATTGGATGAAAATTGACGATTTGGCACTGAAAAAACGACCATTTTACAGGCAAGAAAACAGACTTTTTTCACAACTACGCCATTTTGTTAGATTTTGATATTTTTCGAAAATCCTACGTCATTGTACAGGAAATACTTTCCAGTTTAACGATATTTTTTCCTTTTTCGGTTTCAGCTACTCAATCGGCCGGAATCATGTCAGGAGTGGAGGAACTTTTTTTTGCGCTTCCGAAGGTAGCGCATAATCGCTTGGATCTGAATATTTTTCTATGAAAACATTATGTTATATAGGTCAAATATAGCCAAATATATTCTCAATTTTCCGAAGCATTTAATTGAATACTTTTCTTCCAAAAAATTCCCGAAAATCACCCAAATTTTCAGCGTTCACACTGGTATAGCCCCTTAAGGCGAAGTAGAAGATCTACCACGTGACATGTGAGTGCGAGAGAGATAGCTGAAATTTTCGAACAGAGATTTCTCAGAGATTAATAATATTTAGGGCAAAAGGAAATCATTAAGCTCTGCGTCAGGAAATTCGCCAGAGCCTAATGCTTTGTTTTTTTTTCTAAAAAAGTTAACCATCTATGAGAAAATTGGGTTTGAAAATTGTAAGGTTATGTTGACCTTGTACATACCCTTAAGTGACACATTCCTACTACAAGGACCCTCAAAAACGTTTCAGTACTTTTCGTAGGCTAAAAGTGCCAACAAACATTGGGCATTACGTAAGGAAATATTTTCGTTGCCTTCCAACGATGCAAACTTAGACACCATAGCGAAGAGAAGATCCAAACGAGGAGTAAAATGAATCGAAAAAACCGCTAACTATTGTTCAAAACATTTCTCATAGCGGCATCTCGTTTTACGTAAAAAAAAACAGGTACTTTTTCCCAAAACATTTTTTTTGCCTTTTCGTCTTCAACGATGAGAAAAGATGCTTAAAATTGTGGTCTTCTACTTCCATGCATAATTCAATACGGTGAATAAATAATTGATAAATTAAAAAGAGCGTCACCCTGCTGATACTGACAAGGAACATACCTCAGGTGTCGTCCTTCGATTTACTTGAAACTTATACATGTTGTGAAGCATTGAAAACTAAGTGACACCTTTTTTTTATCGGCAGAAAAACGGTTCCAAGGGGTGAAACCAGCCGTCGAAGAAAGGCATGTCAAGGGGTAATATTGCAGTTTCACCCACAAGCAGTCGACTGATAGCAATGAAACAAAAACGAAAATGCTTCTAATCCGAAGCGATGAAAAATCCACTAGAGAGTTAACGCAAGAAAAATTATTAAGGGGTGAACTATTCGAAGGCTGGTTTTGCGCGTTGAAACCCATTTTTCCGCCGATAAAAAAAATACGTGTCGCTTAGATTTCAATGCTTCATAACATATATGTTTCAACAAAATCGAAGGACGACACCTTAGGGATGATCCTCGTGAGACAAGCATTTCGCTAACAATGCCCATTATATTATTTATCAAATCGTCGGAAAAGTAGCCTACATTTTTATTTATGAAATCGCTTCGTATCTATTAAAAAGAAGGTAAAAAAAATATCCGTAAATAATGGTAAAATAAAATAATGTTCGAAACAAAATTAGCCTCTTGTTTACCTAAAATAAGGGGCCGTACGTAAATTACGTAACACAATTGGGGGGTGGGGGGAGTTCAGCCAGGCGTTACGGTCTACGTGGGGGGGTTAAAGTTTGCGTTACGTCACGATTTTGAAACTGCCAGAAATAGAAAAATTTCCGCATGTTCAAGTTTCTCATTTAAACCTCGAGTGCAATTTTACCGTGGACAGCTCACAGCTTTCTATACGCAATGTCAGATAAGGGAAAAAATCACTGTGCAAGAACTTCCACAGTAACTTTCCCACATCCCCCAAGCAAAATTTGAAGGATTTTTTTTTTTATAATTCTCGAAAGTACATGTATTGAAAAATATGTTGGCCACATTTTTATTCACAAGTCCGAAAATAGACGGAGTTATAGTCACTTTAGTGAGAACAGGTATGGCGACTTATTCGTGTCCTCAGTCCCTACCGGTGTGGCATCATTTACAATAGATAAAGTACAGGCTCTTATTATTTTGTGAGCTATCATGAAGATGAAGAACCGTCATATCGCCCGCGACTAGATACTTCAATGTAAGTATCAATATTCTAGAAAAAAATCGTTACTTTACATCAAGAAACAGGAAACGAAAACTTTGAACGCGTTTTTCACGAAACTAGTTTTTTCGACCTTGTACGAGCGAATACTTAAAAACTTATCAACCGATTTTCAATCTTTTAAAAAACATTTTTGTAATCGCAGTGACTAAGGCTGTACGTATCAGCGTTTTTAACATTTGATCATTACTATTTTTAAAGACTGCTTGAATACAGAAAAAGGGCCTTGAAAATAGAAAGAAATGTTAAAACTGTCGGCATTTTGTAAAAAAAAACGAAAATGAAAAAACGGCTACGCATAACGATAGCTAAATTTGTGTAGATATCGATAAATTGTTGACTTTTAATTTACAGATAACCTTTCATAAAGATGTCGATGGGACAATGAAGAGACATTTTTTTTTCGTCGTCAAATCAAGGCATATATCTCGGTTAATTTTCAAGATTTTGTCATAAAAATTGGTTCAAAACTAGATGAATATATACTTCATAAAATGAGTATAAACCCGATCCTTTCATGATTAGTTATGTCAATGAAAAAATCGCAATTATTGACGACGAAGCACCCGTTACGTAACGGAATAGGGGAGGGAGGTTTCTAGCCTAGCGTTACGGTCCCGTTACGCGGGGGGAGGGGGGGGGGGGGGCTCAAAAATTGGGAAATTTTGCGTTACGTAATTCGTGTACGCCACTACTAAAAACATAGATTTCCATTTGATAAATAAAATAGACGTTGAAATCGCCTCGGAAGCGTCCACTAAAGAAGAAAGTAATCTCTCTATTAACTCCTCGCTCGAATCTACTCGACGCGTGTCTCGTAATTTTTCGCTTTACACCGCTGTTTTCGAGTAATTTCGATCCCTCCCGAAAAAAAGGGGGACACTCCGTGTATACGCAAATGAATTCGATCGAGAAAACGAGTCATGTCTCGTACCTTGGGCCAATTTTTGGCCGAGCGTCTCGATCTCGGCCGCCATTATATCGACGGTACGTTGACTAGAAGTGACCTCGCTTTTCAGAGACTCGCATAATTCCCTCGTCTCGCGAAGAGCGTTTTCGTTCTCGCGTAACTTGGCCTCGAGGCTTTCGGCGTTCTCGAGGCTCGACCGAACACGCCGCGTTCTCTCGTAATCGTCCCTTTCGTTTTTGTTACGTTGTCCATCGTTGTCCGGATGATTGCCGAGGAACGCGTCAATTTTTAGTTCGTCGAGATGACGCGTCTCGTTGGTGGGTTCGGCGAGGTGATGCGAGGCGACCGCCTCATCGTCGGTAGGTCGAGATCGCGTCTCGTCGACGTCCTCGTCGTTGGGATCGTCCCGCGCGCTTATCAGCTGTGACTTCAGTGCTGCGATCTCGTTCTCCTGACGCTCGATAATGACTAGCAATGCGCTCGGATGAACGTGACGATTGTTGTGATGGAGTTTGTCGCGGAGCATCGTCACCTGGCTCTCGAGTAGCTCGACCATCAGTGGATGACGCTCGGTCGACCCGCTCGACGTTGTTCTGCACTCGTTGGCCTCGTTGCCCGAGGATGCCATAGGGTCGCCGTTGCTCGGCTCCTCGAGGCTCGTCTCGACGAGCTCGCAACACGCCATCATGAGGTCCTCCGATCTCACGCTGTCGAGGGTACTCCTTCGGGAATTCGGTGGCGAGCTGCGACTTCTCTTGTAAACGCGCGATCGCGAGCTCGACCTCGAGCGAGCTTTCACCCGGGACAACGCTGTTCTCGTCAACGGTGGCGACGGCGGCAACTCCGACCACTCGTGATGATTCACACTCTCCGACCATTCGCCACCCTTCAACGACCAGTCGACGCTACGATTGCTCGAGAGCGGCAACGCCGGCGGCGGCGATATCGGCAGCTCCGACCAATCACCCGACTCGCGGCGTCCACCCTCCGAAGCCGTACGATACTCCTCGTCCGACGAGAACAACACCGAGCGCGGCGTCATCGGTGTCGTTGGCAACGTCGAGTCTCGCTCCCGATCGCATCTGACGATAATCGTTCAAGCACGCTCTTTATTGGTGGTTACGTTTTTTCGACATAAAGAGAGAGACTTTTGTTTGTTTGTCGACGGCTCAATGTTTGAAAATTAAGAAGAGATATACACCTGGATGGTCGAGGTCGAGGATTTAGAAGACCTACACTATGGGCCTGGTTTCGATGATTCCATGTAAGTTGACCAATTTCATGATTTATTCATTCCCAAATTTTCAAACGCGTTTTTCTCAAAACCACGTTTTTCAAATCGGTACCCAACATTTCTCGAAAACCAATGAACCGATTGCCTTGAGGTTTTTTGTGGTTATTCTATACACCATTATCTAGTACTTGTCATAGGATTTTTTTTCCGTTACTTAGTTTTTGTTTTATAGGCAAAATAATAACTTATTTTTGGCCCAAAAATCACTATTTATGTTCAAACGTCCGCCATTTTGTCATAAATCGATATTTTCGAAATCGGCTATGACAAGTACTAGATTATAGTATCTAATTTAATAATCTTTTTGGTTTTTTTTTTCAGATGATTTTTGAAGAAACGCCAGTGGGTACCGTATACGCAGATTTTTTTACGACGCTTCAAGGATCATACAATATCCTTGTATATTTTTGATATTTTAAATAAAGAAAATCAAAGATATTTTGAATGTATCTGCTTTTAGATAATTAAAATCCCAATCCGAAATTTCAAATAGTTTTCTTTGAAAAAATTTACAAAAATGACCTTTTTTCCGGCTTCTAGGTGTATATCTCCCCTTAATGGAAATATCATTCATGCGATGATTTTCCATTGCTTCGGGACTACTAGGCTAGGTAATTCATTTTGTAATTCGTTGGAATACAAAATGAGATTCGATGGTTTTCAATTAGGAAGAAGACGAAAAAATAATAGCAAATGGAATATTGTATCGAATAATCTGCAAAATGTCTATATTTATGAATATATATGTGCATTAAGGGGTTAGGCCGCAGTAATGAGTATAAAATCATGTGCGAATTTAACAATTTTTTTGCGTGTAAAAAAGTGATTCACTCATGAAATTCATTACACATCTATTTAGTATGAATATCACGCTGTTAGCATTTTTTTTTCGATGTACAAAATGGCCGACTGCTCGAAACAGCTTTTTCCAATTGGCGTGACAAATACCTTCAACAATGCTCACTCGATTTACTTCAAATTCAAAAGCTATGTTCCTAATTGCATTTCGCAGAGAAGTACGATCGAAAACTTTTCGTTTTATGAGCAGTTTATGAGCAGTAATCGAAATTTTTCACTGAAAATTCATTTCTTAAGTTCAAATACCAACAACTTTTGAATAAATCAATATTTTTTTAATTCCGTACGTACTTCTCTAAATATTCTAATGTAGATTGACGAGAAATTTTTGTTTTTTGTTCTAGGTCGAAAATTGTGGATGCTAACTAAATGTCACGTCGCGGAGCACCTAAAAAAAGATAACAAAAGAAAATATTGGTAGTCGGCCATTCTGTACATCGAAAAAAAAGTTCTAACAGCTCGATATTCATTCTAAAATGATGTGTAAATAATTTTTGGAGGGAATAACTTTTTGATACGAAAAAACATGTTAAATTCACACATGGTTTTATACCCGTTACTGGGTATTACCTATCCCCTTAAGGGATCTTCTCACTCTAGACGCTAAAAAAAGCTATTTTAGTGAATTTTTTTGATAGGTTTATATTATAGATATTGATATAAAAGTTGTTACACTTAACAAATACACTTTTGAAATACTTGAAAAAAAAAATTTGTTTAAATTTATTTATGTAACCCAAATAAACTTTAAACGCGTTTTCCTCGAAACGTTTTTCGACGGCTTGTTGATAAAATCTTCGAAACTACTGAACCGATCCTTATGACATTTTAACCACATATTCGTTACAACTATAGCTTACAGCACATATCAAGGATTTTTTTAAATTTTGATATTTACTATTTTATTCGCTAAAAACGGAGAAAAAACACGTTTTTTTGTTTTTTCGAAAAATAACCGCCATTTTGTTATTTGTGCATCTATCAAAGATCGTATGATATGCGCTATAGCCATTAACATATTGAATCTAAAATCGTTTGATTTTTTTGTTTCGGATGATCCATCTCCGAAATTTCATCAACAGCGCAGACCTGCAATTTTTTAGGACATTTTTTAACTACCATTTTCGTCTATTAATAGTGACTTAAATAAATATTTTTTTTTCATGTATTTCGAAAGTGTATTTATTAAGTGTAACAACTTTTATATCAATATCTAAATACAAACCTATCAAAAAAATTCATGAAAATAGCCTTTTTAGCGTCTAAAGTAAGAAGACCCCTTAACAGATATCTCTGTTTGAGATAATTGCAAAATAAAATGTAAGGTGCACCAAAAAAAATTTCAATGCATTTGTAACTCATAATGGTCACCCCACACACACACACATGAATATATAGGGGGGGGGGGGGGGGGCAATTATGTGATGAGGATGTGTTTTTTCAAGAATCTTGCGCTGAGATTTTGCGACCGAGAAAAATATAATATTCTATGGTTTTTCAAGTCATATATTTTTGTTATAGTAGTATTGGTCAAATACTCAGATGGTAGTATTTTCCAAAAAAAATGGAGCACTTTAGAAAAAATAAAAATTCCATTCTAATTACAATAGAATGAAGATAATTAAATTCCGAAAACAAAACACTCCTCAGACTTTTCAAAAGTAGATTTTAAAGTAGATAAATGCAATTCAATCCCATAAGAAAAAGCTTTTTTTTTAATGTTTCGTATTCGAAATTCAATTATCGTCATTCTGCTTCACTCAAAATGGAATTTCGATTTTTTTCCAGAATGTTTGATTTTTTCTGGCTAATTACAAAAAAAAAACGCCATATTTTTTTTCGAAGAGGACTTGAAAAACCATCAAACATCATATTTCTCTCGGTCATATGGCCACCTTTTGGTTGTCACCCTCTATATATATATATATATATATATATTCATAATATATAAAAGAATAATAAATAAAAGTAAGTCATAAAAACGAATACAACGAGTCAAAAAGTATTACAATTATTAGCATCTCAAGCTTTAAATCTTCAGTTCCCAAATCTGTAAGTAATGGCAGGATCTACAACGATTTTTGTTTCATTGAACATTTTTTTTATTCAACTTGCTTAGTCCGAAAATTTCAAAAGATATTTTCACAATTTTGCATGAATAGTGTTCTACTAAATTTCACCATTTTTCTACATTTGACGATATGTCGATACATTCGTTCTGGATTTAGTGATTTTCGTTTTAAATGTGACAAATGTTGTCTCGAATTTGGTGAATTTTCATCTTGTATCCGTTATCGCCGAAGTTGAAACTATAACGTTTGAAAGAGCCTTACATCGTGGGTGACTGACGTTTTGCGTCCACCTGACTATTCTGACACGTAACGTGCGCGGCGTCAACGGGACTGTCCGGATCGGCGAGATTAGCGGCTCTTCTTATGGCTGACATCCAACTCGATCTTATTCCAGCTGTGACGGCTGACAGTAAGGTCGTTCCCCGATCGTCCCAAGTCTGGCCAAAGAAACACCACATGCGTTACGAAAAATTGAAGGCAATTCATATAAAAACGTACAACGTGCGTGTAGATGTAGAAAAATTGAGAGAAAAAGAAGATTTGCGGCTGTGAAGGGTCTGCGTAATCTTAAAATTACAAAAATACGATTTTCTTTACAAAGTTTTATAGCGTAGGGTTTTAACTTTAATATGGGACAAAAATTCCATAAAAATTCCAAAAATTCCCCCCGCACGATTTATGCTTTTTTCTTTAGAGTTTTTCGTCGTATTTCAAAATCTATTCGTCCGACTATTCGTACATTAATCTATAAATATAAAAAAATTAATCTATAAAATAAAGACTATAAATCTATTCGTTTATAACATTTTCTTCCGTATAGCAAGATGGTTTTTTGCTATCATGATCCATTTTTTTTGGAAAATTTATCAAAATTGTTCGCAGTATTACGAAATCTGTGGCCCCTAATTCTGACCACGCAGTCTTTGTATTCAAACCACAATAAGACTTTTTTCAAGCGTGGTAAAAATTTAAATTCCACCCTTAAGGGGGTGAAACGGGGATTTAAGGTTTATATGAGACAACATATTTTTCGGTCAGATTTTCTTGAAACTTGGTATAAATACACTCCAATACAAATAATTAAATATTTTTTTGTTTGGTTTATTTATGCGACCCCGAACAAACACAGTTTAAGGGGTTAAAAGTACTACTTGAGTGTCTACGCGCACCGAACAACGAGGAAAACATTTAGTGTTACATATAAAATAATTTTGATAAGTTTCAAGTGAATCTGGTAAAAAATATTTTTTCTCATACAAACGTTAACACTCCCGTTTAACCCCCTTAACGGTTAAATTTTGGAAATTGCTAAAATACATGCAAAATTATTCGTATTTTAGTATATTTATGCCAAGTTTCAAATAAATGTGACAAAAAAATATATTGTCCAATACAAACTTTAACACCCCCGTTTAACCCTCTTAAGGGTCGAATTTTAGAAAATGCTGAAATACGTGTTCAATTATTTGTATTGTAGAGTATTAACGCCAAGTTTCAAGCAAATCTGACAAAAAAATATGTTGTCTCAAACTTTAAAACCCCTGTTTCTCCCCCTTAAGGGTCGAATTTCGATTTTTACCACTTTTGAAAAGTCTTGTTTTGGGTCACATATAAAGGCTGCGTGGTCAGAATTAGGGGCCACAGATATCGTAATATCCCCAAGTTGTTTTTTTTTAAACGAACTTTTTTTTGTACAGCTTGCAATTTTCGTAATTTTCAACATTTCTCAAAAGTATCCGGTCATACAAAAGTTTTATTATTATACTAGTACATTTTTAATTTTTCATTTCAGATCACCCTAGTTGCCAGAACCATCTGCCCCGCGATTGGCCATGCAGCAACGGCGACACTTTAAATAATAATAACTTCATTGTTTATCAATATTTTTCAATGTGAAAAAAACTCAAATTTGGCAAAAGTGTGTATTGAGTGTGTGTAAAATCTCGACCCCGTCATCTCAATACTCTCATCAGAAAAAAATATTGAAAATCGGCCTGTTTTTTGGGTTCGAAGCGAATGCGGACCCTTTGATTTCCGGCTTGAGTCTAATTTCCAAAATAATTGATTCTCGCACGAATTAAGGGGCTATACCAGTGTGGCACTTTCAAAAAATCGATTTTTTTTGCCTTTTTCGATAGTTAAATCTTGAAACGCGTTTTTCTCGAAATGAGATTTTTGTAAATTTGCTGACATTGTAACTCAAAGAGCAATCATCCGATTGACTTGAATTTTGAACTGAGTACTCTTGAATATATTTACTCTACAATGACGTAGGATATTTTTGATTGGATGAAAATTGACGATTTGGCATTGAAAAAAACGACCATTTTATAGGCAAGAAAACAGACTTTTTTCAAAACTACGCCACTTTGTTAGATTTTAATATTTTTTTCGAAAATCCTACGTCATTGTACAGGAAATACCTTCCAGTTTAACGACATTTTTTCCTCTTTCGGTTTCAGCTACTCAATCCGCCGGAATCATGTCAGCAGTGGAGGAACTTTTTTCGGCGCCTCTGAAGGCAGCGCATAAGTCGCTTGGATCTCAATATTTTTCTATGAAAAAATGATCTAATATAGGTCAAATATAGCCAAATATATTTTTAATTTTCCGAAACATTTAATTGAGGACTTTTCTTCCAAAAAATTCGCGAAAACCACCCAAATTTTCATCGTTCACACTGTTATAACCCCGTAATTAGTTGAATCGGTAAAATTAAGAAAATCGCCAGTTACCACAGTTTGGAATCCATAATTCCTCGCGACTTGAACAGGAGTGACCGCCGTGACGGTATTCAAATCGATCACACCGTCCATTATGCCCTTGTCCTCGGTGCTCGGATCCCTGTAGTACATGAGGCCGCAGCCGCGCAGTACGAACCAGTGCTTGTTCCATTCTTTGTTCAATCCTTGCTTCATGAGCCATCCTTTCTTTATGTTAAGGAGATCCTCCGCCGGAAGATCGACCCTTAATTCGGAGGTGGGCGAGTACCTCGTGCCGGATATGTCGAGACCGCAACCGTCGGGATCGCCGCGAATCTGCACGAGGCGAGAGAAATCGGTATCACGCATGAGATGGAAAAGGCATAACGAAGAGCTATTAAATAAATCGTTAAAACATAATAATAAGAGAAAAAATAATTTTAAGAAAGGAATGGAGAGAGAGGAATTTGAATTTGATGCAAAATCAACGATGCTTCTATTAAATTATTTTTTGTTTCGCAATTAAAAATATAAAAAAGAGCAACAAAACGTATATTTATATTTTGCCCTTGGCATTTCTGTGTGTAATCGTAATAGGAAATTAAAAATAATGTGACATGGTAAAAGAATGTGAAGTAAAAGAATGCAAAAAAAATCCTTCGAACAAAAGTCGATACAAAAAAAATAAAAAATGCGCGCCGATTCGTAAAATCGCAATAAAAATGAAATGCAAAAAATACGAAATGAATAATAATAATAAAAGAAAAAGTGATGTGTCATCGATGGAAAATACAAAAACAATAAATAAATAACTCAATCGAATTAAAATCGATAAAGGGAATTAAGGCAGTAGTCTGCTATACAGGCTTCAAAAAATCGATTTGAAGAAGAGGAAGGATTATTGTATGGCCCGGGGATAGCTGATTATCATCTAATTAGTGTAAGTATCCAAAAACTTATATTTTTTTGGACCGAAAACTTTAAAGCCCGTTTTCTCGAGTTTTCATTTTCACAAGTTTTAGAAAACGATGCCGGCGATAGCAAAAACAATATATGTCCGATCGAAAAAAATCAAAGTGATCTAGCTTCAGTATTAAATTATCTTCTATTTGAACTAAAAAAGTTGGACAAAAGTACTATTTAAATTACTTGTTATGCAACTTAAAGTGAATTTTTTTTTTCTAAAAAGTGATTTTTTTTTCAAACTTCGAAAAAATTTGGAATTTCATCATTTCTTCGGTATTTTTTTAGTTCATATAGAAAAGGAACTTATAAAAACTAAAAAAAAATTTGGTTCGACTGTTTCAGATGCATCGCACGACCTCCATCACCGGCACCGATTTACAAGTGCAGACTCCAGGCGCCCCAGAAAAATCGTTACAACTTTGAAAAATTTCAATATTTTTTAATAATAAAAATTGTTTTTTAAAGCTTGAATATAATACACTATCGTCTCAAAATTTCGTTTATCGCAATCATTTCCTTCCCTTTCGAAAAAATTGCTGAAAAAACGCTTTTTTTTGGCTTCTAAAGCAGACTACTGCCTTAAAAATCTCCATGATTCATGGAACAATAACGAAAATAATTTCAAAACAACAATGTCGGATAATATAAATGGATAAAATCAACAAAAGAAACGCGAGAAAAAAAATCGATTTTTTTTTATTGCATTTTTTTGAAGTATAAGTATCTGAGAATATGTCCTGAAAATTTCAAGTCGATCCCAACAAAATTGACTGAGATATGAGCGTTGAAAGAGAAGAATCCGCGTTGAAAGAGCGTTGAAAGAGAAACTTTAAACGCGTTTTTCTCAAAATGGCATTTCTGAACTCGGTGACCAAGATTACGCGAACACTAATGAACCGATCTTCTTGAAATTTTGCAGGCTTATTTAATACATAAAAATGTAGTCTTTAATCGTTCGATTTTTTTTTTTCGAAAAAAATGGCCGTTTTATAGCCAAAAAACGGCCGTTTTTTTTCGTTAAAATCGAACCATTAACTTTGACTGTCCGCCATTTTGTGAAAAATGAACATTTTTTAAAATCCTTCGCTTAAAGACTAGTTTATACTTATATTTGACTAAATCCACCCGCATTTTTTTTTCAGATGATCCACTTCGCCGCAATGTTGGTCACCGCACACCGTGTATATAAAAACATTATTTCATTGACGGCCATTTGCCACTAAACAATGTAATATTTTTCAATAAAAAAATTACAGAAAGTTCTTCAAGGTGTGTTCTTTAAGCTGATATATTGATCGATTAAAAAAGTTTTGTAGTTTGCTTTTAAAAAATTCATGAAAAAGGCCTTTTTTTGCGCCACAAGTGGGGGTAACGCCTTAACAAAGAACTCGTTCGGATAAAAATAAATCCATAAATAAAGAGTAATAAAAAAATACGCCAATTCGTGAAATAATCATGAAAAAAAAAAATCGAATACGAATGCAAATCACGTCGTAAAAATAGACGAGAAAAATAATGACGAATAATAGAAGCGACACTAACGAGTTTGTCCTGATGAGCAGCGTTCGCTGCGTCGACAACGTCCCTCGTGGGTTCGGACGTTCTCGATTTGTTCCTCCGTATTCTCGGTTGTGTGAGAGACGCGGCGATATCCCGGAGCTTGCCTTCCCTCTCGCGTTCGTGTTCCAGTAATATTCTTCGACAGGCCTCGTCATCTGCAAAACATCGGAATAACGTCCATGAAATATCACAACATTCCGCGATACCGCTACACGATCCACCAACGATTAGCTTTCAATTATCTTCGTTAATTTTTTTTTTTTTTTTCTCTCTTATAATCATTTTTTTCGCCGCTAACGACGCGAGCGATTTATCAATGACGAGAAGCGCGCTGTTCCAGTGGAGGCTTATTTGGCTTGATATTCCGCGGCCCACGTGGATTTTTCCCGCCAGCCTCAATTAATACGGTTGATTAGGTGTGTATGTGTATGTATGTGCCTCGGGTGAAATGGCAAAACACACCTACCGATCGGTGGATGGACAAAAAACACGGCAACGAAAAAATTCGTCATTTTTATTCGTTTTTTTTTTTCGTTTTCTTGTTTTTTGCTGCTCCCGTTGGAATCTCGACTGACGTGTATTTATCGATTGCAGCGGACGCGCGATATATGTCGAGCGGAAAGGGCAATTATATCGTGATAAATTATAAGGCAAAGCAGGTATATTACGGAGAAGCGAAGCTTCCTCCTTCTTACACCCTGATTATTCGACATTCCAAGGTGCTTTGCCAAGAAAAACGTCCGTCTATCCCCCCCCCCCCCCCTCCTCTCCCTGTCATGTGATATTATAACAGCAGCGTGAGGAAATCGCCGCTGGCCGTCAAGGCTCGCTACAGCAAGTTATGTTACGAATTGAGATGAGAGAGAGGGAGAGCGAAAGAGACCATCGCGTTAACGAGGCTCGATCGTGCATGAATAACGCGCCTGTGACGCACGGACTTCCGGTTTGTCAATGCCTTGCAAACCGAGAGGAAATGCGATCTAATGTAATGTAAGTGTAAAAAAGTATTCTTCGCCCATGGAAGGGGATGATTTTTCGGATAGAAGAGTGAAATGGTAAGTCGAAAGGGGAGTAAGCTTTAGGTGAAAAAAGAGGATTATCTCTTGACGGAAAACATATTAAAAATGGGAATTTGGCGAGGATGGGTCTCGGTTTAACAGGGGGCTGACTTTTAGAGGGGCAAGGGCTTGCTTGTGTTCTGGATTTGTTTGTGCGAGGTTCGAAGTTGAGGTCCCAATTTAACCCTTCGCGGAATAGTATAACACTGATGTTACACCTAATGTAATTCAGAATTTGACGATTCAAAAGTGTTTTTTAAATTAAATATGGCGGTTGTAAAGACGTTTCAAGATTCCTAGGACTTCAGTAACTAATAAAACATACCTATTTAATTTTTCTTTTTCACGTAGTGGGTGTCATCAATAACGAAAATGCAAAAAAAAACTAACTTTTTACATCATAAATCTGATTGTGACTAATCTAGCAGGTAACCCATAACCAAAAAATAGGTAAAAACTTGCTTTTTGATCCACTGAATACAAACCCGAAGTCTAGACCGTCAAATTGAAACTGGCGGATCCAATATGGCGGCTGTAAATGGCAAAAACTATAGGATTTTTTCCAAATTTGATGTTCTATTTTCTTTTGGAGAGCTTATTTCATGTTACAGCGACCCCGAAAACCCCCGAGTACTAACTTTCTCTATCATCAAACGACGTTTTGCATTTATGGTCCGCCATATTGGATCCGTCATCTTGAATTCCCGCATTTTTAGTGCAGATTCGTAATCAGCGACCCCGAAAATCCCTGAGTACCAAATTTCGCTATCATCGAACAACGTTTTGCATTTATGGTCCGCTATGGTGAGTCCGCCATCTTGAATTCTCGAACTTTGAGTGCAGATTTGTGATCAGCGACCCCGAAAACCCCCGAGTACCAACTTTCGCTATCATCAAACGACGTTTTGCATTTATGGTCCGCCATATTAGATCCGCCATCTTGAATTCCCGAATTTTGAGTGCAGATTTGTGATCAGCGACCCCGAAAACCCCCGAGTACAAAATTTCCACCGGAATATGAAAATATTATCCACCGGACCGAAATTTTAGTTCATCTGTTTCCTCATTGGCGGCGCGTAGCACGCATTGTCCATTTTTACCGACCGCGCTCGTATCCTTCTAGAACAATTTGTTTTTTGACAGTTCGGAAGCAGCAGCTATAACCTCGCGCATTCGTTCGAAATGTATTTCATGTGTAATAGCTGTGTGATGGAGTAGAGTTTTTTTTTCGTCGCCTTCGGTTGCTGTGATTCTCGCCGGGTTATTCGTGTCGCAAGGAGTGTGTTCTCTCGAATCGAAACGAGCCCGGTGGTCGAAGGCGAGAAGCCGCCTCAGGACGCCGGCACAACACCGACGAAAAATCCCAACAACGAACAGTCCGAC
Source organism: Ophion ellenae (assembly GCA_963210295.1). NCBI lineage: Eukaryota > Metazoa > Arthropoda > Insecta > Hymenoptera > Ichneumonidae > Ophion > Ophion ellenae. The sequence goes on from OY723385.1 coordinate 65,791,609, forward strand.
AGTAGATACCAAATTGAATTTGAGAAACAAAAGAAATGTGCGAAATTGCAATTCAAATTGTAAAACATTCTGAACGCAGTTGCTTTGGGAGTCTGCATAAGCCTCGAAATTAAAATAAAAAAGACGGTTTTTATTGCATAGTTCTATACCCTAGAGTTTTAACTTTGATTTGCAACAATGATTTTGTAAAAACTCCCAAAATGTGCCGAGTTGTGACGTTGTGCGATGTACTCTTTTCTTCTTTGACGTTTTTCTCGAAACTATGTTTCATGAAACGGCGTAAGTCCTATCGCAAAATTTAATGAGATGGAATCGCATCGTTGGAATGCAATGAAAATCACTATTTTTCAATTGCTCGAATTTCTTTTGACAACTATTCGTTACGAAAATCCCTCAATGTTTTTTTAAGTCACTCATTTAGAGATCGACAATTTAAATCTGTAATAAAAGATTTTGTTGAATAAGAAAAATAATGAAATAAAATAATTTCAAAAAAATGTCATTGCATCGCAACGATGCAAACTTCGAGACCATAAAATGTCTAATTCACTTCAAATTCGGACGGAGCATAGTTTATGACATTTTCTACCGTACGACAAGGTGATTTTTTTTTCAATATGTTTATCCATTTGTTAACAACAAATGATCGAAGTTGTTTTTTTAGTCGAAAATCGACCATTTTTCTACAGCATTCCATTTTCGTAATTTCCAAAATCTCAATAAATTATCTGGTCGTGCGAAATTTTTATTATAAGACGAAAAGCATATTTTTTTATTTTTTAGATCACCTTGGGGACCACCTTGTTTAAATGATAATAACTTCATTGTTTATTAATATTTTTCAATGAAAAAAAAACTCATACTCGGCAAGACTATGTGTTAATTGCATATAAAACCACGACCTCGTCATCCGAATACTGTTATGAGAAAAAAATATTGAAAACCGAACTGTCTTTTCGGCGCTTATGCAGGCCCCCCCAAGATACGGAAAGAAAAATGTTCACGTAACGTTCTATTAAATTACTTTAAGTCATCTCAATCAGAGTTCGTATTAAATCTGAATAAAAATGGAGTTTCAAACACTCAATTTTTATTGAAATTGTTCGAATTTTCTCGGCCCAATCAGATTCAATTAATTCAATTACTGTATATTCAATTAGATGCGAAAAACAAATACATCGAGGCTCGACAAAAGTCCCATCGGCCGAGAACTTTTATCCGAACCGAATGAACGATCGAACGAATTTTTTCAACGGTACCAATTATTTGAAATTACCGTGCGGGAGACTTGGATACAATTTTTCGAAGTAAATTTAAGGTAAGTGAGAGCCGTCTCGTTTGAGAAACGAGGGAGAGTAAGATTCCTCTGGATCCCATGCCAATAGCGCAGACGGAGGCAAGGCAGATTTTCCTCGGCGATTGCGTACACGCAATTACGCAACTTCGCACGAGAGGTAACGCGCTCAGGATTGTGTGGCGTTCGGTAAGACCGTGTGGGAAAGGAACTTCACGGGATGAAAACTTTCGACGCGAAACCACGAGAGTTCCTGCACACGTGTGCATAAGTGTGTATCATACAGGGTGACAATTACAACGTGGTCACGCGTTTTTTAAGGGTCTTGCCCGAAGTTCACGCAATCGAGAAAAATATTGTGTCCACAGATTTTTCGAGTCCTCTATGAAAAAAAAATATAGCGTATTTTTGTGATGAGTAGTTTTCATAGTATTTGCCAGAAAAAAGTTTGAGCATATTTGAACAAAAAAAATCAAATTTCCATTTTGGATACAGCAGAATGAAAATAATTAAATTCCGAATACGAAACACTCCGGAAGAACTTTTTGTGTGTACTGTCATCGAGAAAAAAAAGATCAAAGATGCATTTTGAAGTGGAAAAATGGAATTGAAGGAAGTTGGAGCGTTAGCCACAATCCAAGATAAAATTGGAAAAAAATATATGTTATTGTCTAGACTATACTGAGACTTTACGATTAAAAAAAAAAATTTCACCACAAAATACCAGAGATAAAAAATAGTTTAATGTATGTAATTTTGCGTGCGATTAGATGAGCAAGACGTTCATGCTGCCGGTCATGTAATTTTTTTGGTTATGTAGCACGAAGATAAATAGTTTCGAACAACGGATCAACGCAAAATAAATTGTTGTAAACATTTTTTTAAAACCCATCTTGCCCATCGTAAACAATATATATTCAATATTGAACCATCAAGGTTTGATGAAAAAAAAATGCTCAAACATGCGTTCTAAAGTGGAAAAATAATTCTAAGGAGGTTGGAACGTCAGCCAAAATTCAAGAAATTTTTTTTTATCTATATTTCATTGTCTAGACTATACTGAGGCTTTACGAATTTTTTGAATTTTTTTCGCCACAAAATACCAGAGATAAAAAATAGTTTAATGTATGTAATTTTACGTGCGGTTAGATGAGCAAGATGTTCATGCCTGTCATTTATTTTTTTTGGTCATTTAGCACCAAGATAAATCATTTCTAACAACAGATTAATGCACACTAAACCTTTGTGAACAATTAAAAAAAAACTATCTTGCCCATCGTAAACGTAATTTTCAATATTGAACCATCAAGGTTTGATGAAAGATTACGAATCTTGACTGGCGAACAGAGAGCTTTGCTACCAACCTCAATGACCGCGAAGTTGCCATATTTCAACCACACTTGATATTAATAAATGGTATAATCAATAATCTCGTGACATAAATATCAATAGGCACAAATGACTTAAATATTCATTCTGAGTTATAAAAATATTCGCCGACGCAATGTTTTATTCATAATAATCATTGATAATGTTATACTTATTCAAGTTGGTAGTAACGCAAAAGTTTTTCTTATATACGTGGTAAAAATATAAAAATGCATAATTTGCCCTTTATTTATATATTTTATTGAAAATAAGCATCTACAAAATCAATCTATACCTCGTATGCATTTCTTTGAGGTTCATAGAAAAGAATAATTCATAAACCGTAACTTAAAGGTTTCAACCTCCTTAATTCCATTGAAAAAAAATGTCTTGAGGAGTGCTTCGTATTTATAATTTAATTATTTTCATTCTCCTGTACTCAAAATGGAATTTTTTCAGAACGCTTAATTTTTCCAATCAAAGACTACTCGTCACAAAAAAAGCGATATATTTTTTTTCGAAGAGGACTCGCAAAGCAATGAAATATCATAATTTTCCTCGATCGCAAACGTCCGCGCCTGACCCACTGGAAACATACAGCCACCTTATAATCGTCACCCTGTACATACGCATAGGCGAACGCTTGGCGAAGAGGAGACAAAGAAAAAAGCGTCATATCATGATCGCTGCGCTTTTTTTCTTCCCCCTCCTCCCAAATGGGATCGAGCGAGATGAATTATCGGCGATTTCCTTAGGACGTTTGCGACGCGTCGAACGACGATGACCCCGGACGTGTCTGACCAATGCCGGACTGTACCACTTGCAGCATCGATTTTTATCCAAATATTGAATACAAAATTTTACACGCGGCGGCTGTTCGCGCTATTTACTGTTCAGGGTTTTTTTTGGAACATAGATTCCAGATTCGAGGTCGAAATAGTAAGAAGGAAAATGGCCGCGGTCAGACGACTCACCAAAGAGCAAAGAATCATAGGAGGTCAATGAAAATTTAGTCCAATTATCAAATTCTTGATGATTAGTCCGAGAATTGTTCAATTTCAATTAATCAAATTATCCAATACCCAACTATCAAAGTTGGCGATTTCCAATTTGAGGTTAAATCTGTGAATTTCAAAATGTCCGCGGCATGGTAGCCGAAAGCATCATAGGAAGTCAATGAAAATTCAGTCCAATTATCAAATTCTTGATGATTAGTCAGATAATTGTTCAATTTCAATTAATTGATAATTAATCAAATTATCCAATATCCAAGTATCAAAGTTGGCGATTTCCAATTTGAGGTTAGGGGGGATTGTCTTTTTTTCGCAAAATTTACCGCTTTTTGGGAACTTTTTTGTGAAGAAAGTATACAACGGAAAACTTGTGAAACTTGGCATATAGTTTTATTGATCTGTTGACTACATACAAAAAATTTTTTAAACAATTTCATCAAAAAATCCCCCCTTAAAGGCGTTTTTCTCGAAACAGCTTTTTCACAACTGGTGTGCACGATTTCTCAAAAACTATTCAACCGATTGCCTTCAAATTTGGACAGAATGCTCAGCTGACATCCTTTTATCGTTTGATGAAGCAAAAAAGCAATACGTTTAATAGTTTTTTATTTATAACAAAAAATCGATCAATTTTTTTCGAAAAATCGATACTTCAAGTTTCAAAACGTCACCAAATCGTCAATTTTTTTTCCCTTCATCGAACGATAGCTATATGTGTCTAAAGTAAAATGCTTTTTGGGTTTTTGTTGCAGGATGAACGTGAAGGCTGTAATCGTGCACACCATCAAAAAAGGACCATCGCGCGTCGAGGGGGGTGGAAGGCGGATTTTTTGATGAAATTGTTTAAAAAATTTTTTGTATGTAGTAAACAGATCAATAAAACTATATGCCAAGTTTCACGAGTTTTCCGTTGTATACTTTCTTCACAAAAAAATTCCCAAAAAGCGGTAAATTTTGCAAAAAAAAAGACAATCCCCCCTTAAACCAGTGAATTTCAAAATGGCCGCGCCATGGTGGCCATTCGCGACGGAAATTGATACTCGCGGGTTTTCGAATCAGTAATCGCGAATTCCATCCCAAAATAGCGGCGGCAATATGGCCGACCAAAACACGAAAAATCCATCGGACGTCGATAAAAATTGTTCCTCGCAACTTCTTCGAGCCACTGTCTTTAAATTTTACCCGAAAATGAAAAAAAAATCAATATGGCGGCAAATAGCCAAAACAAAGACCGCTGAAAATGATTCGACCTCCCAAACAGAAACTCCGAATATTTCCGAGCATCATCCGTCTAAATTTGCTCGCAAAATACTTCGGAAAATTCCAACTTCTTTCAAAATGGCGCTCCGAGCGTGGGTTCCACTTCCAAGTGGAGGTGATCAAAGGAATTTTATCGACGATCAAACGCCATACATACGAACCCAATTTTTCGTTGCTCTCGACGCTCGCGTTCGATGAATTTCTGTCGGTCTGTTGAGGACTGTGCGGATTCGATGAGGACTGACTCGTTCTTCTCCGCGCTTTGTCCTCGGCCCTTAATTTGTCCCTGGTGGGTGGTGAGGCGCCGCTGGCCGGTTGATCGCGATAGGCGCGGGTCTCGTTCGTCGGTACCATCGGCGGTTTTTCGGAGCCCACCACGAGAGCGCCCGTCGAATTGACGATCCCGGCGTTATGCGAGTTCGTCAAGGTCACGCAACATGACCCGAGGCTCGTCGCGCTGCTCTGTTGCGTCGAATTTGCCGCCCCGTTGCAATTCGCGACGATCGTACTTGTCGCGTTGTTGTTGTTTCTCGTCACTGCAGCGTTGTTCAACGGAACAAGCGAATTGCCGTTCTCCAAAGGCCCGGAACTTCTCAGCTGCGACACTTGGGCGTCCCTCGACGTAATCCGGATCATACCGTTCACGTTGTCGCTCGTTACGTTTCCGTTCAGGGCAGGGCTCGTCGTCGCCGATGTCTCGTCAGTGTTGCTGCTGCCGGTCGTTCGCGCCGATGACGGGGACGTTGACGAAGCGTTTTGCGCCAAGCTGCTGGTGCTCGTGGGCGACGACGTCACGAAACTCGATGACTTGCACACTTCTGGTACGTTGCTCTCCGTTTTCCAACTGCTTCGTGGCTCCGAGCGACAGCTGTTGAAACGCGGCCTCGGTGGGTTTGGCGTGTTACCTGTGTGGGTCAATTTTTGTTAATATTGCGCTAGTTGGAATCATTTTTTTTTGTTTTTCGGCGGTTATTTATGTGTATATCGTTGAAGTCGAAGGAATTATCCGAAAAAAACGCGGAGCGTTTCTGGACCGAGATTCGAACCCGGGACTTTCGATTGCCGGCCGAGTACTTTGACCACTGAGCTACGCCAACCTTACCAGCGTACCACACTCTTTTCGGGTAGGCTATACCGAGTGTCCCATTTTTATCTTTTACCTGATTCATCTAAAAAATACTGCTCCGATTAAGTACTGTGGATAAAAAAACTTTTCGGTTTCAAATGGGGACGTTCAACAAAAAATTCTCTTTTTGTCCAAAATTTAAATTGGTGACGTGTTTTTTAAAATGGGAACATGACTTTTGTTCACCAAAAAAATTGTCAGGCCAAAACTAACTTTTGAAGGAAAATTTTTGTCGATAACGTTCATAATCTTTAGGTTAAAAACACTATTTTTTAAACTATTTTAGGTTATTCCTAAAGCAGTCTTCATCATCCCTAGTGTAAGTGAGTTTCTTCGAATTTCATTGACTTGGTTCGATAACCCAAACGTTTGATAACGTCACTTCCGTTATCAAACAAACCAAAGTGTAAGTGTACGTGTGAGTTTGTTTGGGTTTGTTTGATAGCGGGAGTGACGGGCCACAGAGAACTAATCCTCGTTCGGGTTTGTTTGGGTTATCAAACAAACGCAAACAAACTCACATGCACACTTACACTAGGGATGTTAAAGACTTTACCTCCTGGTGGTACATTCTGTTTAGCGCTAAAATAGTTTCAAAAATGGTGTTCTAACCTAAAAATTATGAACGTTATCAAAAAACGTTTCTTACAAAAGTTGTTACTTTTGCCCTGACGAATTTTTTGGTGAAAAAAGTCTTGTTTCCATTTTTCTTTAAATGTCGGCCATCTTAACGTCGCCATTTTCAATTTTTGACCAAAAGAGATTTTTTTAACGTCCCTCTTTGAACCGTAAAAGTTTAACTAAACTACACTCAATACTTGATCGAAGCAATATTTTTCGAGATAAATCAGGTGTAAGATTAAAATGCGACACCTTGTTCGCGATCGTCACATTATATATACAGGGTGGATCAATAACTATTAGCACCTTGGATATCTTCGAAACTATAAGGTTCACAGAAATATTTGCTGAAAGGAAATTGCACAGTTCGAAAGGGGCCATCCGATAGCGATAATAGTTTTTGCGCAGGTACTTCGGACATTTGAAGGTCAACTCCATTTTTTTAAACGGATCGGTTTTTTTTTCTGTATCATGAAAGAGGAGCTTGAAACGAGTTCAACGACCTATAACCTACAACATTTCGAAATCGTTGGATTGGACGCGGCGGTCCAATGTCGCGGCCAGCTCGTTCCCCAGACCTAACACCTTCAGACTTCTTTCTATGGGGAATATTGAAAGATAATGTGTACAAAGAAGTACTAACTACACTTGACGACATGCAACAAAGAATTATTACAGCCTGTGCATCAATAAGTTCTGACCCTGTAAAACTTGCAAGTCAATCAATCGAAAAAATAATCCAATGTTGCATTGATACAGATGGTCGTAATTTCGAACACTTACTAAAAACGTAGTAATTTTATTTACTACCGAAACTGTAAGTATTATCGCCTTTCTGTACTTTCTGCGACCTTCTATGACCTTATGTTATAGGTCGTTGAACTAGTTTTAAGCTCCTCTTTCATGATACAGAAAAAAAACATACCGATCCATTTAAAAAAATGTAGTTGACCTTCAAATGTCCGAAGTACCCCCACTTACAAAACAAAACTATTATCGCTATCGGATGGCGCCTTTCGTACTGTGCACTTTCATCTCAGCAAATATTTCTGTGAACCTTATAGTTTCGAAGATATCCAAGTTGCTAATAGTTATTGACCCACCCTGTATATATATATATATATATATATTTATGAAGTTTTTTCATAAATATGCTTTTTTAGTTTCCGATAATTTTTTTTTCCTCTTTTGTGTATGTACTTTCTTCGCGATTTTTATACTCGTTTATCATTACTAACCCTAACCCCATGTCGTTGTTTTTAGCACCCGTAAACCTTGAACATGGGTTATTAGCGTGCGACGCTTATTCAACTATGTTATTCTGTAAGGAAAAATCTGAAAAAAATCGTAGGTCTTCTGTGGACTTCTCACTATGCGATAGAATTGTTGCCAGCCCCGAAAATCCCTTTTTCAATAAACATTTTCATCAAAATTCAGAGGCATGCTCAAAGTTGAAAGATTTGGCATGGACACAAACGACCCAAGGGATTCCAGTTCAAGGGATTAGGGTTAAGTGCTCTGTTAACGCGTTATAACTCAACAACGTAAAAAGTCTTAATCGTAGACTTCATAGTGGGTTTTAATAAATTAAAAAACATGTATTATTTAGTTTTTTGAAAAATTCAATCAGAGGGCTAGTTGTGAAGCAATAAAGAGAATGTGACAGACATGTTACATTGTGTCGCAACATTCCTTTACGATCCTTTACGACAAGTGAACTTCAAACAAATTTTGATCCAACGACGCATGAGTTGCACTAAAAAAAATCACAGAATGGTTTCTAGCCGTCGTGTGACATTGATTTAAAAATGCATCAAATTCCAGTATGGGATTTTGCGAAGAATCAGATTGTCTGATACAGAACTATCACACAGTGATATAGAGGATTAAGCAACAAATCACTGACCAACTAAACACCAACGTAAATGCCTTAGATTTTTATCAAAAGTTGAAAATAGGTTTGAGAGGATCAGTCACTAAAGTTCAAATGACAAAAAAATACTTATACTAGTCCAAATGACCCTCAATTGCTTTTAAAAACTTCTAAGAATGTAAATATGCAAAAGAGACAAGAAATAAAAACCTATGCTAGAAGAAATCTCAAAGAAAAATGTTTAAAGATCTTTTTTTTGGAAATTAAAGATCATAGAACATACACGCAGGTGATTCGAATAGGTATTGATACGTGCCACCTAGATTTTCCCTGTAGATATAGGTGCCACGTGCGAGACATAGGATACCCCCTGTAGATAGGTATATCATCATGCCTTCGCACCTTCGCATTATACTTGTTTTATTCATTTATAAATGATCATAAGAGCAGAAAAATAAAAACCTACGCTACAGGATAACTCGAAAAAAATGATTAAAATTGTTTTTTCTCGAAAATTAAAAAAGATCGTAGAACCTACGTGGAAGTGATTCCCATGGGTATTGGTAGGTGGCACCTAGATTTTCCTTTTGGACGTCACTTTTTGGTCCACTTTGTATGTATATAGGTATACATACATATATAAACCAGATGAATCACTTGGAATGAGACACTCGGGATTTCTATTTCTCCAATTGGAGTTAACCTGGATATCAACTTGAGGCCGCCACTTAAGAAAAACGAAACTAAGACGACCGAAATGTAGATCTTGACGAGACCCTTTAAATTTTGTCTCTAACTTTTTTTTCGGGCAAAAGTGGAATAATGTGGGCACATAAAGAGGCTCATACAGACGGAACAGATCCAACATGGCACATTCATAATTTGAAGAGAAAAAACGGTATACTTTTTTTACTGAAATCAATATTCCCAGGACTTTTCGAGTATCTAATTTATAGTGACTCACCCTACATATGCCTATGCGGCTGTGAGTCTACTTTTTTCTATTCAAAAGATTAATTTTTTTCTCTGAATCGACATTCGGACAGATGTGAATACGAAGTGGAAAAATAAATCAAATAAAAATTGAGACATGAAATAAAGAAATTGCTCGTATTATTGTCCCGGAATTGAACATTTTAGAATCTTCACTACCAAACTCCGGACGAAAATTCAAAGTTGTAACGTTGACGAAAATTTGCAAATAAAAAAGTAGCGACGCATGTCTCGAGTTTTTATCAAAACTCTGACTACGCGATTGCGCAAGTCTTGGGTGGAAAAAAAACGAATTCGACTAGCAAATTGTAAAAAAATGCAATCAGGAAGTAGTTCGCCATTGTTCGAATCAATTGAATGAAAATAAATCTCCAATTAGTTCGAGTGTCAAAGTTTTTGTAGCTCAGTGAAAGTTCTCTGTCTCCATCCCCCTTTTCGCACTCTACCCATTCCCCCCTCGCCCTCTCTCTCTCTCTTGTACACGCAATTTTTTTCGTCTTCCGTTCTTTTCATTACATTATTATCCGTGCGGGGGTCTGTCAGCGAGTGTGGCGTAACGAGGCTAATCGTCCAATTAGAGTCAGAGTCGGAGGTCTCGACGAGAGGGAGATTAGGATAACGAGGCGATTATTATCTCGCAGTTTCGCTTGTACCGCACCGAGGTACACTATAGTGTTCCAATGATAAATTTTGCCGCGACCATAGCAGCGACCAAGTCGTAAGTCGCAGTAAACGCGTTCGAAACTTCGCGAACAATAATTCTAACATATCAACGGGCCATCGATCGTTACACAAGACACACGAGGACGTTTTCACCTAATTGCAATTATATGTATGTGTATATATATATATATATATATATATATATATATATATATATATATATATATATATATGTATATATATATGTGTGTGTGTATATATATATATATATATATATATATATATATATATATATATATATATATATATATATATATATATATATATATATAGGGTGTTAGGAAAGTCGATGCAAAGCCTTAAGGGGGTGATAGGTCGTAAGGAACATATCTAACCTAGGTTACCTTAGTCCAAAGTCTAAGGATTCCGAGTTATCATGGTAAGTATGATTTTTGGAAAAATTTTCAAAATTAGGTACTAACTCGTTTACCTCTTATGTTAATGTTATTTTGTTGAAATCGCATTAACGTACGAGGTATTTTTATTTTTTGAAAAGTTTTAAATTATTCAACTCGTCCCATTTAGTAAGTTGTGTGGATATGGATGACTGTATTGGTGTTTGTCGATTGAATACACATTAATCTAGGTCACAGTAACGGGTATAAAATCATGTGCGAATTTACAATGTTTTTTTTTGTATGAAAAAGTGATTCACTCATAAAATTAATTACACATCTATTTAGTATAAATATCAGGCTGTTAGAAAATATATATATATTTTTTTTTCGATGTACAAAATGGCGGACTACTAAAATTTTCTTTTGTTATCTTTTTTTAAGCGCTCTGTGACATTCAGCATCCACAATTTTTTACCTAGAACAAAAAACAGAAATTCTCGTCAATCTACATTAGAATGCCTAGACAAGTACGTATGGAATTTAAAAAATATTGTTTGATTCCAAAGTCGTAGGTATTTGAACTTAAGAAATGAATTTTCAGTGAAAAATTTCGTTATAACTGCTCATAAACTGCTCATAAAATGAAAAGTTTTCGATTAATCAGAAATTCCGTACGTACTTATCTGCGAAATGTAATTAGGAACATAACTTTAAAATTTGAAGTAAATCGAGTAAAAATTGTTCAAGTTATTTGTCACGCCAATTGGGAAAAAGCTGTTTTGAGAAGTTTCGAGTAGTCGGCCATTTTGTACAACGAAAAAAATTCTAACAGCTTGATATTCATACTAAATAGATGTTTAATTAATTTTATGAGGGAATCATTTTTGCATACGAAAAAAAATTGTTATATTCGCACATGATTTTATACCCGTCACCGTGGCCTAAGGCCTTAAGCTAAGACGCAAATAAGTTTTTAGTTGCCAATTATTGTCTGTTTGAACGAGTTAGTACCTAATTTTGGGAAATTCTCAAAAAATCATACTTACCATGATAACGCGAAATCCATAGACTTTGGACTAAGGTAACCTAGGTTGGGTATGTTCCTTACGAGGTGACCTATCGCCCTCTTAAGGCTTTACCTCGACCTTCTTAACACCCTGTATATACATGTATAATGCTTTCTCATCAATAAGAACAAATTATGTGATAATTAATCCGAATACTATTTATTTTTAAAAAATATGCCGTCATAATTGATCTCCTTCAATTGTCAAATTTCTATTTAAGCCAAATCGTAATAATCATCGAGTCGATGTATATGGAAATCTAATCCAATCGATGTGTTTGGACAAACTGTAATTTCCAATCTAAATCTAATTGAAACTAATCGACTGGATGTATTTGGAGAAAAAAAAAAACTTTTTTTTGTTACTTAAGACGGGACACCACCCGTAGCCATTTTTTAAGATTTACTATTTTCTAAGCCCCCGAATATAAGTGAAAATTTCGCCAAAATTATATTTCGTAACAAACAAAAGTGCACTTTTTTGTAACACCCCTCATTTTGATGAGTTTTTTTTTCGAGAAACGTCTACGTACAACGAGAACTACATTTATATAGATTATAAAACATTCGTATTTTTATTTTCCAGGCCGATCATTGTCAAGTTATCGATCCGGCCGTTGGACCAGATTTTTTACAGCTCTTTTATACCTCAGTAACGTTGTTAATTTTTCATTTTTTCAAATCATTATTCACACGCAATGAGTTCAATATATGCTTATTAACATATCTTTTTCCCAAATCGCAAATAAATCATCTAGTTAACAAAAAAAATCGGAAAAAAAACGACCTCTTTCGGCCCATCACAGTGCTGTCCTGCCTTAAGGGGTCTTCTCACTGCAGACGCTAAAAAAGGCTATTTGAATGAATTTTTTGATAGGTTCATATTATAGATATTGATATAAAAATTTTTACACTTAATAAATACACTTTCGAAATACATTTAGAAATTCTTGTATGTATTTATGTAATCCAAACAAACTTTAAACGCGTTTTTCTCGAAACAACGTTTTTCCACGGTTGTTGATAAAATATTCGAAACTACTAAACCGATCCTTATGGAATTTGAACCACATATTCTTTACAACTATAGCTATAGCGCATATCAAGGATTTTCTTAAATTTTAATATTTACTTTTTTTTGCCAAAAACGGTGAAAAAAACGTTTTTTTTGTTATTTTTTTTTAAATGTATTTTTTAATGTATTTTTGTAATGTATGTATTTTTTAATGTATAATTTTTCTCAAATTATGTATACTTATATTTTATTTCGTATTCATATGCCCACATGAACAAAAATAGCCTCATCTTTAAATGGACATATATGTATTTACTTTTCCCGAGTTCCAACCTATGTCCTTGCAGGTTTTTACATATTAGCCTTCCCAATTGAACCCTTTTCTATCACTCCCTACCCGCACTTGGCCAATCCAACCTAACATCCGTTGCGTCCAGAAATTCGACCGCCCATCCACCAGTGTGTCGGTTCATATGTGTACTCGTCCCACACACAATCAGTCTCATTCCGGCGGGGACAAATTCCGAACGGAATTATACCGAGCTGTAGTCGAATGCATACACGACCGAGGTCGTCTATCATTTTTCTATTGTTTTTTTGTCGTTCCGCATAAAGTTTGGTTTTTCCGTTGTTTTCTTGCATCGCTTTGCGTATAGTGTCGTTTTTAAATTTTTTTTTAAAATTGATTTCACCCGAAAAAATTGATATACTTACTTCTTATCGTCGGGGTGACTTGAAGTATCGTCGTCTGGCCGCCCGGAAAAGTAGCGTTTCGCTTGTGACGGCCCTGAAACAACATTTTCTTCTATTATTAATTGCAAACCACATGGAAGGAAAAGAACATTCGGAACATTCGGAAGTGCCTTAAAACAACGAAGTACCAATTGTTTCGATCACCGATTTTTTAGCAATATTGCCTGATCTCAGCCACTCAAGGGGATATCCCACTCTGTAAACTTGAAAATATCGTTTCTTTTTTAATATTGTTATAGTATGAACTTTTCATAGAATCATGTGCGAATTTAACAATTTTTTTCGTATGAAAAAGTGATTCACTCATAAAATTAATTACACATCTATTTGGTATGAATATCAAGCTGTTAGATTTTTTTTTCTATTTACAAAATGGCCGAGTACTAATATTTTCTTTTGTTATTTTTTTTAAGCGCTCCGCGGGCTGACACTCAGCGTCCACAATTTTTTACCTAGAACGAAAAACGAAAACTCTCGTCAATCTCCATTAGAATACCTAGAGAAGTAAGTACGGAATTTAAAATTTTTTGTTTCATTCAAAAGTTGTAGGTATTTGAACTTAAAAAATGAATTTTCAGTGAAAAATTTCGTTATGACTGCTCATAAACTGCTCATAAAATGAAAAGTTTTCGATTAATCAGAAATTCCGTACGTACTTCTCTGCGAAATGCAATTTAGGACCATAACTTTTGAATTTGAAGTAAATCGAGTGAAAATTGTTGAAGTTATTTGTCACGCCAATTGAAAAAAAGCTGTTTCGAGAAGTTTCGAGTAGTCGGCCATTTTGTACATCGAAAAAAAATAAAATTCTAACAGCTTGATATTCATACAAAATAGATGTGTAATTAATTTTATGAATGAATCACTTTTTGATACGAAAAAATGGTTAAATTCGCACATGATTTTATACCCTCTACTGTGGCCTAAGGCCTTAAAACCAACTATTAAAACCAATATTTCACAAGATCGTGTCTGATATATACCAAAACTTTGAACTCGATTATCTCGAAACTACATATCTTGACACGGCGGGATTGATATCTTGAGTAACTTTCACACCATTGACTTGAATTTGCACAGTTAGCGTTCAAACACTAGTCATTTTCGGTTCACGATCGCATTTTTTTCATGGGATGAACCATTTGTTAATAACAATGACTTCAGCATGCTGTTTTTCAAGAGAAAAATGAGGTTTTCTTTGGAGAAACTGTCATTTTTCGTATTTTTCGAAATTTCGAAAAGTGTATCGTGAACCCATAGCCAGTCGGATATATTTGAAGATTTTTTTATTTATTTCGTTTCAGATTACATTTGAGCCTGGTAGAGATCCCGCCGTTTCGGGCCTCGCCGCTGGAGGACTGCAACGCCAACTGCAGCACCACGAACACTTTGAAAGATTTTCTTCCGAAAAAATTACATTGTAACCACAAACATGTGTACAACATGCTGGGAGAAAATTAATTTATTTCAACCAATGTGTTACTAGAAAAAAATGCATCATTCTGACCTTTTGAATTGGGCTTCCAGAGAGAAATACCCCCTTAAAACTCTTTTTCTCCCTCTCTGTCTCTGTCTCTTTCTCTCATTGTTCAAAGACTATTTTAAATGCTGCATGATCAAAAATTCACGACTGAAAAAACACACTTTCGTAAACTGTGAGTACGGAATGACGTAAGAGGGGAGGTAATGTATTCGACGCGGACGAGAGAGGCCTAAACAAAGTGAAATTATTTTTACAGCCTCCTTAGTATGCAGCTGCATCATCGACTCCGTATGCCAATCTCACCGTTCGTCTTTTGTGCCAATAGACCGTGGGCGACCGTAATAATACGCAGCAAAGATACACACATACACACACACACACACACACACACACACACACACACACACACACACACACACACACACACACATACATACATATATATTTATATATATATATATATATATATATATATATATATATATATATATATATACATATATATTTATACTAGAGATAATTTAGCCCTAAGGGCCGGGCCCAGCTTCCTCCCAGTGTGTTTCGATGCGACCGCGAAAAATTCACGAGTACCAACTCAACCAAGGACTTGCATAATTCATGGGCATATATATCTATACGTATATATGTACTCATAGGTACACTCGTGAGGCGCACGCATCGACGAGCAAAACTTGAACGCGAACTAAACAACTATGCGCAATAGGTTGCTCTACAATACCGCATCTTTAGTACCACTAATTTTACGTTGTCTGAAGGTTTTTCATCGTCCTGAACAAAAAGAAATATATATATATATATATATATATATATATATATATATATATATATATACTGGTTCGCGCTATTAGCACGTTCGTTCTCATTTCGGATTGGAATGGAAAACAAGGAAAGAGGAAGAATTAAAAAAATAATTAAAAAAAAATAAATTGAAATTAACAAAATTAGACAAAAATGAAATCGAAATGAACAAAATTTGCTTTATTTATTTTATTTCTATGCTTTATGATTATACTTTGGATAATAGCAAAATTTTCGATCGCTTTGGATAATTGCAAACTTATATTAGAATAATAAAATGTATTTTATGGAGCTATATAATAGTATCGTCATAAAATAAGAAATAAAATTAATTATATTATTCTAATATAATTTTGCCACTGTCCAAAGTGATCGCAAGCTTTTGAGCGATACGAAAAAATATTACGAGCTACGCCGCAATGATTTTTATTCGTGACAAATTTGGTTAATTGCAATTTCATTTTTTTCAAATGGTTTTTTCCCCCGAATCAGCCCAGCTGTAATACATTTTTTAATCTTCCCTTCTCCTAGTTTTTTATTCCGATCCGAAATGAGCACGAGCGTGCTAATAGCGCGATTTAATACTCCGGCTCAAATAATTCAAGAACGTATCGTATTAAGGTCTATGACCCGCGATACGTTTGGTCCTTTTTACATCTATGGGCCGCGATACGTTTTGTTCTTTTTCTTTTTTGTTTCTCGTGTTGAGAGATTTTTGCCAATTCGACGACGATGTGTCGCAATTAATCAGCGCGTGAGAGAGAGAAAGAGAGAGAGAGAGAGAGAGAGAGAGAGAGAGAGAGAGAGAGAGAGAGAGAGAGACGAGTGCAAAAGAACATCCGTGACGAGTCGCCGTTTCAATTTAGAAATTCTTTACGGCTTAGATTTCTTTTTTTTCTCGTTTCATTTGTTCTCGATGACTTACGACGAATTAATAATGTATATTGCTGTGTGTGTGTGTGTGTATATATATATATATCGATCTATGGTTTATCGAGACCGTGACCCAGAATCCGCAGAAACGATTTACAATATATCCGTTTGCTTTTTTTATTTTCAAGAAATTATGGGCTCCCGTCGTCGTGGGTCGTCGACAAGACAACACGATGATTTTTCAAAAGATAAACCAACCAACGCTCATAATAAGAATAATAATATTAATAAAATAAAATAAAGAAATAACGTAGAAACGAAGAAGGAGCGGGACGTATCTGAAAATGGCAAAAGAACGATCTAGCGTTTCCTGCACGTTCACCCCGTCCGTCTTGAATTTATACGTGTGAGCGTGCGCATAAAGAAGCAAGAAAAAGAGAAGTCTTGTGCATCGCCTTGGCCTCCTAACGCCTCGTGAATAAGTCACGGAGGAGCGAGAAGTATGTACTACGTCTGCGTGATCGTTTCTACACAAGTAAATTAATGAATATGTATACTGTACGCATACCCATGGGTCGTTAAACGCCGACTGAACGATCTGATTTTTTAAACCATTTCTTTTTTCGGCCTGCCTCAAAGTGCCGGGTGGCGTGCAAGCCTTGATTGGGATTTCTCGAATTCCTGATCCAGGTACGCAAAAAAATATATTCGAATATAAATTTGTACAGGATGGCGCGGAAAGTGACGTGTGAAAGGAGAATCTAGATGGCTGGTTGGATACCTATCCGAATCATCCCCATGTACGTTCTGCGATGTTTTTTTAGTTTTAGAGGAAAAAAGCACTTTTTTATATTTTCTCGCATTTGCCGGGAGCGTAAGTTTTAATTTGCTCCTCTTTCGTGCATGTGCTTTCCTCTCGAAAGTTTTTAAAAGCAATTGCGAGTCATTTGGACTCTTATGAGTATTTTTTTTATCGTCTGAACTCACCGAAAAATCAGACTTTTGTCGGAATTTATTTTTGAGAGTACTATAAGAGCAATCAAAAGGAGGTTTGGGGGGTTTGTTATGAACGTGGTGACGTATACAAAAAAAATCTATTAAAAAACAAAATGGTGACTCAGTCGTAACTACACTGAGAGCTATTTTTTAGGCGCTCTTTTATAGATGAGCATATAGAAAAGAAGAAAAAATCGGCATCTATATCCGTTCTGTTAGAGAAATACACACGATTATTAAAAAATATGGTTTTTCTTCGGAAAATGGCATAATTTTTAATACATTTGATTTATTCGCTGTAAATTGGCCTTAATTCGTTTATAAAAACGAGAATAGCTAATGGATCATAAAAATCATGTGAAGTTCTCTGAAGGCGAGATATACATTTACAACAATGAAAAAATCGATTTTTTTGTTTTTTCTTTAAACGATAGAACTATATATGTAGAATCTAGGTGCGCAACTAAGTTCCCGGGTTTCACACTTGGATGGCGCTAGCGACAAATGTAGTCGGCATACAGGTCTGAAATTGGGTGTCTTTATAGCTTGGACATCTGTTAAGAATACCCAGGCGTAATATAAACAAATATCGCAGCACAACGACCTTTTCTCTAACCTCGAAAATGTTAACGTTTGTGCCAAATAAACAGCATTTGCGGGAAGCATTGCTTTTCTGCTTCAACCTAAAAAAAACAGCAGACGAAGCACGTCGGTTACTTGAGGAGGCCTACGGCGAACGTATACCATAAAAAACAGCGTGTGAAGATTCGTTCAAGCGGTTCAGAAGTGGCGATTTTGAGACTGGGGACAAGGAGCGCTCGGCAAGACCGCAAACATTTGCGGACGCCGATCTGCAAGCGTTATTGGATGAAGATGACACTCAAACAGAAGATCAACTTGCCGAGGCATTAAATGTGACTCGGCAATGTATTTCGAAACGTTTGCACGCCATGGGAAAAATTCATAAGGAAGAAAAGTGGGTGCCGCATGAGTTGACTGAGAGACAAATGGAAAATCGAAGAGCCACTTCCGAAATGTTGCTTTTGCGGCAGAACAGAAAGAGTTTCCTGCATCGAATTGTTACTGGCGATGAAAAATGGATATATTTCGAGAATCCCAAACGCAGAAAATCGTGGCTTTCACTTGGCGAAGCGTCAACATCGACGGCACGGCCAAATCGCTTCGGAAAAAGACAATGCTCTGCGTTTGGTGGGGCCAGAAAGGAATCGTGTACTATGAGCTGCTGAAACCGGGCGAAACTGTCAATGGGCATCGCTACCGACAACAACTAATCAATTTGAACCACGCATTGCTCGAAAAACGGCCAGAATGGGACACGAGACACGAACGTGTGATATTGCAGCACGACAACGCTCCGTGCCATCGCAGTTCCATCGTCCAGGACACCATAAAAAGACTGAAATGCGATCTGCTACCGCACCCGCCGTATTCACCAGACCTGGCCCCTTCAGACTATCACTTGTTCCGGTCAACAGCGCATGGCTTGGGTGGGCTACACTCGGTCAATTACGATGCAGTACAAAATTGGTTGGACGAATGGCTTCAGTCCAAAGACGCGTCTTTTTATCGTCGCGGTATTTATGTATTGCCAGAGAGATGGCAAAAATGTGTAAATAGCGAGGAGCAATACTTCGAATGGACCATTTTTTGTATTTGTCTTGAAATTTTCGATTTTTTATTGGTAAAAAAAAACCCGGAAACTTTGTTGCCCACCTAGTATATTCCCAAAGTTTCAAAGCGAAATTCGAAAAACTTCAAACGTTCAGTCAGAACACGTATAGTTTCCATGTGACGGTGATGAAAATAAAGAAAATGCAAATTTAAGACAATGTGCATTTACCAAAAAAAATCAACATCTCACGCAACATTTCTGTAAAATGCGGATTTAAAAAGTAGTTTTTTTTTCCAATTTTTCAAAAACAATTCTCGTTAAGTGGACGGTACCAATATTATCAATATTTCTACCAAGTTTCAACTCAATCGGCTTAACAGTTTTTGAGTAATCCTGCACGCCAATTTCGATAATGCAGTTTTGAGAAAAACGCGTTTCAAGTTGACGCCCGATCCGAATCCGAGCGTTGAGGCACAGCGTTGACGGGCTGTAACGTTTGAAGTTTTTCGAATTTCGCTTTGAAACTTTGGAAAAATATTCTACACATATAGTTCTATCGTTTAAAGAAAAAAAAGAACAATTTTTTTATCGTTGCAAATGTATATCCCGCCTTAAGATTTTCATCCTTGGAATGCAACGGAAATTATTTTTGTTCCGAAATTTCCGTTGCCACATTCGAGCCCCAAAAATCACGCAGACACTTTTGAGGATTCTTATTCAGCAATCTATAACAAACCTGCAAAATATGATTTACGATAATAATGGAAATAAGAAATTTAAAAAAATTTCGTTGCATTCCAACGACGGAAGCTTCAACCCCATCGATACGAAGGACCTAGATTATCATTTTGGTCGGAACTTCTCAGACCACCCTGTACATATATTGAATTCCTTTTCGCTCCCATACATTTTGCAGCATTTGTCACAAATGGCAATAATTTTCCTGATCGATTATTCCATCGAATCCGATTCGCCAGAATCTATAAATAATCACGCTGCGCAGGAATGTCATTATTTTACAGATTTTGTCGAGAAGAGAGTCGAAAGATTCTCCTTGGGCCTGTTCTCCGGGCTGTTTCACAACGGTGGCTTGCATTTTCGGTAAAGTGCACGGTAAAGTCATCCGTGTTGGGGATCCAAGTGATATATAACGCAACGAGTTAACTCGCAAGTTTCAGTATCTCCTATTTAAACATCAAACACGAGACGCTCTCTTTACTTGGACAAGGAGACTGGAATTTATGGCTCCTTACGAGGAAACCAAAAGCTATATCTATACACAGACATATATGTACAGTGCAATGATATATATATATATATATATATATATATATATATATATATATATATATATATATATTTATATATGTGTGTGCATACTACAATATATGTATTTTTTTTTTCCTCTGCTGTATTGAAGTGAAAAAAAAAGGTATTGCGTAATTTTCTAAGGAACAGCACTGAGCAAGCAAGTTTCGAGAGCTACGTCGTGTTCGTTTCGAATTTTCATCATATTTATTGCATTGCGTAAATGAATGAGGCACGCGATCAATTTTTTTTTTCGAAATTATTATTATTATTAATACTTATGTTCCAATGATAAAGCGAATAGAATTTTTTAAAGTAAATAGCCATTTTCTATAATTTCTTTTAACAAATCTGTCGTTAAAGTTTGCATCATTGGAATGCGATGAAAGGACTTTTTTATTTTAGTTTTATTTTTCCCATTTTTATTATAACCCATTCTTTGTTTTCGGTTATTGAGTTCGTAGATCTCTACGAAAGATAGGAAAAAACATTTGAGCGTTTTTCGTACCCTAAGCCGGCGAAAAAAATGTGAGCAATTAAAAAACGTTATCTTTCGTTGCATTCCAACGATGCAAGCTTCAATGTCATTAAAAAATTGGCAACAATAGAGCTCCGCAGTTGATCACGAATTATTGCAAATAATACGAGCTATAATAGGTAATTTTTATATTAAAACAGGATTGACATTGTTACTATTATTATCATGATCATGATAATAATAAAGTTCCATCATTCTTGTTATTTTATTAGATATTATTGTTATATGACTATATTAGATATTATTAGTATATTATCATCATCATCGTAATTATTATTGATATTATTAATATTATCATTATTATTAGAATTAAAAACATAATTTCCCATTAAAGTGTCAATAATTTAAAAAAATGTAATTAATTATGTATCACTCATTTGAAAATTCGCATTAATAATGTCAGAATGTCAGGGTCAATCATTAATTACTGTATCATTATTACGTGCAATAGCAAATAAGGGGCTGAAGTTTGCATCGTTCGAGTGCAATGAAAATTTACATTTTTCCTAATTGCTTTAATCTCTTTTAGCAGATTTTTCCTACAAAAATCGTTCGACCATTTCTCAACATGATCATTTAGAAATCTAAAATGTAACTGCAAGAAAATCTTTTTCATAATAATAAAAATAAGGAAATTAAAATATAAAAAAGAACTGTCGTTGCATCCCAAAGATGCAAACTTCAACATCGTTAGTAAATAATGAATATTATAATTAGATTTTCACTTGCAAGTGACACAGGATGAGGGGAACGAAGAGGAGGACAAAATCGGAAGATGTGAAGGAGAAAAGTAATCGCCGAGACCCCGAATTTTTATATATATATAATCTTGAAACGATTGAGACAACACTATGAAAGGAATGCAAGGGTAAGTTTCCGAACCACCCCATCCGATCGAGCTGAAATTTCGCATAGACCTCCCTTTTAACATTTTAAGACAACCCCGAAAGGGATTTTTGGCGACGCGCAATAGTTTGTGGGTTTGAATGTAGGTTTGTTTGTTTGGGCAAAAAGGGAGAGCGCAATGACATATACAGGTATGAACGGAGACGTAGCCGATATAGATATAGTCAGCGCGCGTTAAAATAAATAACTTAAAAATTCAATATCTCGAAAACTATTGCGAATGGCCAAAAATCCCTTTAGGGGTTGTTTTAAAATATTAAAAGGAAGGTTTGTGCAAAATTTCAACTCGATCGGCGAGGGGGGGTGGAGGGAGGTCGGAACCTTATCCGAACACAACAAATACGTGCCCGAAACAAAAATTCGACATCGTCCCTTGCCCAAAAATAAATCAAAAGACAAAAAAATTACACCGCGGAAAGTTTTCAAAAAACATCATACGCTGCAAAGTTGCGCGGTACGAGCGTTCAATTATTTCATCCGTAAAAAAATCGACCTCGATGCACCGTTGAGAACGGAAAAAAAACAATTTCGATGAGCCCTAGTTTGTCTTGCTTTGTTTTTTTCGTTGCTTTATGGACATTTTTATTTTACGCAAATTCCATTCGGGCGCAAAGTAAAACGAACGTTTACCATTTTTTTTTGCCATTTTCTCTGTGAGAACATGTTCCGTTTTTTGTTTTCTTTTTTCTATCGTCAGCATCCGGCGATTTTGTTTGCATTTACCTTGTTTCTCGAGTAAACCTGAAGGACGTCGGCCCACCATCTCGTCTCCTCTCTGCACGTGCCCTTGACGAAGGTGACACCCTCGGGCGAAGTGATCGCCAGACTGTACGCATGTCCTGTCACATCCTCGGCGGCTGCGACTTCCAACACGCGGGTCATGTCGATCCTCGACTGAGGCACCGTTTCCGGCTGCGAACAATTTTCATCCAATATAAAGGCTTGAATATTTCGAAAAAAGAAAACGTAAAAAAAAACATATTCACCTAAACAAACAATTCAAAATTTGTCGAATCAAATGATAATTTAAGAATTGTTTGTCAGATTGTAAATTACGTTTAACTGTTGCGAGAAAAAAAAAGTGCAATGAGAATTCGAAGATATACGATCGAGGCCACTTGTCGAGTACGGTGAAAGTGTCGCTATCTCCTGACGTGAAAATACACTTACTGGAAAACCTTCACTTTGCGATACAGTAAAAAAAAACGATAAAGCGAAGTGGACGACGACACTTTTCTCCTTGGTACAGTGCGACCATGTATTGTTGAGAAATATTATGGGAAAATGTATTTAAGGGGTTAGGCCACTCTAGAGGCCGAAAAAAAAAGCTTTTTGGGGATTTTTTTTTTCGGAAAAACCACGTAATAAATCGAGATTACAAAAAAGGGTGTTTATCATACATATCAGTGACTGTATACAATTTTTTTTTAAGCGATTCATTTCAAAATGGCGGCTGTGCAGCGTTTATCTCAAAACTGCATTTTTTAAGTTGGCCGGAAACATAACTCAGACAATTTTCAACCGATTCACTTGAAATGATGAATATATCTTGAAAAATACATTGTCTATGGAAGTACGTAGGATTTTTTTTTAAATATTGCATAGTTAATTTGTTATTAACAATTATCTGACGCAGTTTTTCACTTTCCAAAAATTTGCCTAAAAAATCGTCAGATAATTGTTAATAACAAATGAACTATGCAATATAAAAAACATCCTACGTACTTCCATAGACAATGTATTTTTCAAGATATGTTCGACATTTCAAGTGAATCGGTTGAAAATTGTTTGAGTTATGTTTCCGGCCAACTTAAAAAATGCAGTTTTGAGATAAACGCTGCATAATCGCCATTTTGAAATTGATCGCTTTAAAAAAATTATTGTATACAGTCACTGATATGTATGATAAACACCCTTTTTTGTAATCTCGATTTATTTTGTATTTTTTCCGAGAAAAAAAATCCCCAAAAAGCCGATTTTTTCGGCCTCTAGAGTGGCCTAAGACCTTCATATCGATTACAATTACAGTAGAACCTCGATTGTCCAAATTTTCGGTTATCCGAACGCTTCGGCGCCCTATCCGAACGTTCGATTATCCGAACTCAATGATGGTATTTTTTTCTCAGTTAAGGTATCGCCCTAAGGTATCCCCCTTTTTATCTCCAATAAAGCTATGCTCTAACACTTCGAGATATTTTCAAAATATATTATTGCCTGTATGTAACTTCATAGATCAGATCGTATATACATATAATACATGAGAAACAGCCCTGGGATGGTTCGAAACCCAACCACAAAATAGTCCCACACAGCGGCTGTTCTTGAAACGAATTCGAGACTTAGCGGCCAAGAAACGCCCAACTATTATGCGACGACCAAAAATTCATCATTATTTTAAGCCGCAATTGTTATTTAACTGCATAAATAGTGGTGGTATAAAAATTGAAACGTTCTTCATTCTTAGTTGCTATCAAATAAAGTATTCAGGGACGTTGGATTAATAAAGAGAATTTTCGATACTATTTATATTATACGAGTTGATTTTCCCGGAAATCCAACATATATTTTCGATTAGGGATCGTCCATTAATCACGTGAGGTTTTTTGGCCACTTTTTGAGGCCCTCCCTCCCCCATGGTGATATGTGGTGAGGTTTCTGTTATCCAAATCCTCCCCCCCCCCCCTATTTGAGCCTCACGTAAATTATGGACGACCCTACATCACCATGGGGCAGGGGGGGGGGGGGCTCACAAAGTACCAAAAAACCTCACGTGTTTAATGGGCAATCCCTTATCCGAATTTTTTATTATCCGAACAATGTCCAGTCCCAATTAGTGCGGATAATCGAGGTTCTACTGTAGTAAGAACAAGAATAACAATTTTAAAAAACTTGGTCCCAGCACAATTCGTATGATTTTTTATTAAGGGGTTACTCCCACTTGCGATTTTGAAAAAATCGATTTTTTTTTATTGCATTTTTTTTAAGTATAAGTATCTGAGAATATGTCCTGAAAATTTCAAGTCGATCCGAACAAAATTGACTGAGATATGAGCGTTGAAAGAGAAGAATCCGCGTTGAAAGAGCGTTGAAAGAGAAACTTTAAACGCGTTTTTCTCAAAATGGCATTTCTGAAGTCGGTGACCAAGATTACTCGAACACTAATGAACCGAACTTCTTTAAATTTTGCAGGCTTATTTAGTACATAAAAATGTAGTGTTTAATCGTTCGATTTTCTTTTTCGAAAAAAAAAATGGCCGTTTTATAGCCAAAAAACGGCCGTTTTTTTTCGTTAAACCTAGACCTATTGTCCATGCACAAACGGCGGCACCTTGTTTAAATAATAATCATTTAATTTATCAATAATTTGCCATGAAAAAAAACTCGAACTTAGCAAGACTATTTGATAATTGTGTCTAAAATTCCGTTCTCGTTATTCCAATACTCTCATCAGAAAAAAATATTGAAAATCGACCTGCTGTTTCGGTCCCACGCTTATGCAAAAGTTGAAAGGCAGATGTACTCGAGGTACTGACGTACTGACGATTAAAATTAAGACTTACTTATGGGGATAGCTTTGTGTAAATGAAACGAAATTTGCTCATACGGTCAGCTTTGGAACCGAAATAAATTAATGAGAATGCATGTGCTTTCAACTTTTTCCCCTAATATCATGTGATGTTTACATTCCACATTCCCGTTAGCCTCGGTAAATGATGCAAAATAAAGTTCGAAATAAAAGAGAGGCTTTGCATCCCGATGCGCAGTTTTCATGAAAATACAGTATACCCACACACACACACGTATATATATATATATATATATATATATATATATGTATATATACTACTATATACTGAAATTTCAGTTTATCAAAAGTCCCACGGTTTTCGAGATGAAAATCATCTGCTTTTGGTTTCTTGCGTGCCATTTCTACAAATTATAACTTTTTTCAGCCAGTTTTTTTTTTAAATACTCTTGGTTATTTGTTTTATCTAGTAAAGTCTTCTCTTTAACCTTAAATATGAAGGAAACTTTATGAAAAAAGATCTTATGCAGAATTTTCATGCAAACCAATTCGAACATTTGACTTCCATAGCCTGCAGTGCAAAAAAAAATGTACTACGCATATCGTGCCAAATACTTTGAAAAGGTGCTTAGTTATTGTGGATTCATATCATTTGTAGAAATGGCACGCAAAAACAAAAAGGAGATGATTTTTTTCAAAAAATAACATAAAGCCCAAAATCTCGAAAACCTCGGGACTTTTACTAAACTGAAATTCCAGCATATAGTAGGACATGATCTGACCTATCGACAGTTGCAGGATTATCCATTCATAACAGGACACCCTGTAGATACACGCACACATATGTATATACAGGGTGTCCCAGAACTGAATGCGTTCCTTGAAATGGGGGGTTGGGGATGAAATTCTGAGTCGATTGATGCATGTGTGGCTCTCAGATCAACCCCTGGATTATTGTTAATTTTTGAAGGTGGGCGCACCTGATTGGTCCGCCTTTAAAAATTAATAATAATTCAGGGGTTGATCTGAGGACCATACGCGCTTATATAAATCGACTCAGAATTTCACCCCCAACCTCCCATTCCAGGGAACGCATTCAGTTCCGGGACACCCTGTGTATACGAGAATACTTTCGGAGAGTTTCGCGCTCTCCTCTCATCGTTTCGTGCTCCGTTGATGTCCTCGCATCGCGACTAATCCGACTGGAATTATCGTCTTTTGTCCGTAAATACAAGACGATAGGAGAAACCTTCTTCGGCGTATAAAATGAAGAACACGACGCAAAAAAAATTTCTCTTACACGCAACTGAAATCCGAATATAATGAAGGGTGAAAAACGAGAAAAAAAAAACAAACGCGAAAATGGTATTTAACAAAAAAATAGAAACTCTACAGTACGGCGGTGGTTATGCGACATTGGTAGTACACGAGAGCCCGCGTGCTCGGGGGACACATTTCTTCTGTCATAGCTTTCCTTATTAGAACTTAGAAAGTCGAGAGACGAGTGTGCGCGCGCGCTTGTCGTTGTCGCATCGGCCGGTGCGCGAGCGCGGGCTCCGTGGATTTCAGTAAAAATTTCTTCGCCGACCGATCACCGACCCGACACGTTTGTGTGGAATATACACTAACAGTGGCCAGAGAAAAACGCAAAAAAGTGATTTCAAAGAGTTTTTTGTTGTTGTTAAATTCAGCACAAATTAAAAACAAACCGTTTCAGGCTTGTCGAATCCGAATTGAAGATCACAAAATCATTAATAGCATTATTGGATATTAAAATAATAAAAATCGTCTTAAAAAAATAGAATTCATTCGAAAAAAATAGAAGGAAAAATGGGCCCACGATGAGACTAGTCTTAAAAATCATAGAATGGGTCACTCTATTTTGGAGAATTTTTTGAAAAAATAAAAAACATTTAATCATCTTCATAAAAAATAGTTTTCACTTTAGAAGCAAAGAAAACCTTGATATTGTTAATTGATAATTTTTTTCATATTTTTTACCGAAAGTATGCTTCAAAATAAAAAAAAAATATATAGTGACATTTGTCGATATCTCAATTAGTTCAGAAGTTATCAGCGTTTGAACGTTTCTAAAACTTCTGAAATCGACATTGTTTGGAAAATTATAAGTCCTAAAAGAAAAGAGATAAAAATCTACAAATTGGTGTGGATATTCCTTTCACGGGGTATAATTTTACAAAAAAAAAATCAGGGAAACCAAATAGGTCGGGGTCACGGGCTAGCTGAAATGGCGTGGAATATTCCATATATATATATATATATACACCCGGCTCTGTGGGTGTGTGTAGACATATATTTATGCCGTTCTTCTCAAAATACTTTGAGACCGTAGACAATGAAACCGTTAGATTTGCTCTGTGCAACAATTTGGTACAGAATAAGCGCCAGGAAAATATTTCATTTTTTTTCTCCCCTCTTTTTTATTACATTCTCGACTGTCACGTTGATAGTTTCGTCACGGTTGGACAAAGACGACCGAGACGAAACGCAGTTGAGTGTCGTGCCTCCTAAACGTAAAATCTTTTGTATATATATATATATATAAATATGGACGCACAGTAGTACTCTAATAACTCAAGAAAGAACCACAAGACGACCTGCTTTCACAGTCTTTTCTCTCCTAATTTGTTCCTCCTTTCTTTCTTCCTCTCTCTCTCGCCTCTCTCTCTCTCTCTCCCTCTCTCTCTCTCTCTCTCTCTCTCTCTCTCTCTCTCTCTCTCTCTCTCTCTCTCTCTCTCGCTCACTCGATTTTATGAACGCGAGAGAAATAGTGTTTCGGACCATCAAGCGGTGACAATCCACCACTGACAGGAAATTTGTCCTACAACAGACTGTAGGACAAATCCGCAATTTCTAATCACTTCTTCCACCGTTCTTCGACTATTAATTTTACACCAATGTCCTCTTTATCTTCATTTTTTCCGCTCCCATCCGCGCATCGACGCACGATACAGAAACACGGCATTTTTTTTATCGATCTAATCCCGCAACAGAGAATGCATTGCGGAAAATGGAATTTCTTCAGCCTGAGACTCACCGTGAAAAAATGGCGAAAAAAAAATCAATTGGCTGCCCCCTGGCACACTTTGTCGGGAAAAATCGTTTTTATTTCAAGCAGCAGAGAAGGCGAGGGGGGCGTGAGATTGCCAATGAGGAAAAGTAGGCTGGAAAGTGCAAAACAATTGCGTCCAATCATCGAGGTGAACGATCAATTAGAAATGTAGCACATAAAATTTTTCAAGAAAAGGTATTTTCAATCCTTCTTATTTCCATTGTTATTTCTCCTATCATTAGAAGAAATAGAAATGAAATCTAAGAAATAGTAATGACGGACTCATTATATAATTCCTTATTATTTATGTACTCGGGATTTTAATAATTACACGGGTATTTCAATACTCAACAGCCAACCGACAATTTCAACAATAACATTTTCCCTGAGGGGTTAACAACAGGTGTTTGTTGAGCCCGAGGAAAAAAATATATATATATATATGTATATGTACTCAGGAGAGGCAAGTAAAAGAGAGTGAGAGAGATCGACGCGGTTCCTCGTGACCCGGTTGCGGTCGGTGCACAGCTTCAGAGAACATGAACGAGAGAGAGAGAGAGGAGTGCTCACTCCAAGAGATAACATCCGCTCAGGTTATATAAAACACGAGTTGTCGCACCTTCGCAAACCCACCGGTATGTACGTATAAATATATAAATTATGTCACCCACACAACGTATAACATAATATGTAGCATAATAGAATTAAATAAATAATCTTTATTACTGTGGTTATTAATATATTTCGATTATCGTCTTTTTTTTTAATTCCATGTTTATTTACTATCGGTAAGTGTGATATAATATATTGCGCATACGTTGAATGTGTCTGTGTGGGTGGGTGCGTGGGTATAGTGTGCATGTATCTCTACTTATAGTAAAACTGTAGGGTCCTTGCGTTTGTTCGTTCACAACTCGAGGACTACTGAATCAATTTCGATGAATCTACCTCGACCTACCTCGGATCTACCTCGAAACCTAACTCGAAGTTGGGAACCGGATTTATGCTAATGAACGTTACGCTGTGCAGTTAATTATAATAACAATAAACGAATGTAACACGGATGATGATAGGAAAATTAACGAGCATGGGCGGTGAAACAAATGAAGGAAAAAACGAAGAAACAAAAATTGACGAATAATCATGAGTTAGGTGTAATGTTTTATTTTCTTTAAGGGTCTTTGCCGTTCGTTATTAGAATCAAAAAAAAAAAACATATATATACAGGGTGTCCCTCTTATCTCTGCCACCCGAAATAACTCGGTAATTATCGAGGTCACAAAAAAATGTTCCGGACGAAAGTTGCACGGTGTGAAGGCGACCAATTTTTTTTATTTCGGTGAAGGCGCTGACGCACAGTGAAGGTCACCTCCACTTTTTTTAAATGGAATGGTAGATTTTTCTTTCAACCACCTTGTGGATCACCTCAAGCCGCATAAAAAACATTAGTGGGTCAAAGTCGTTCAAGGTCATTCAAGGTCACCTATTGAAATGAAATACAAATCTAAATATCTGGGATCGCTACCAAATATTTGGTAGTGATCCGAGATATGAAGATTTGTATCATCGATGATAACCTTGAATGACCTTGAACGACTTTGACCCCCTAATGTTTTTTATGCGGCTTGAGGTGCTCCACAGGATGGTTGAAAAAAAATGTACCATTCCATTTAAAAAAATGGAGGTGACCTTCACTGTGCGTCAACGCCGCCACGGGCATAAAAAAAAATGGTCGCATTTGATGGCCCCCTTCACACCGTACAACTTTTGTCGGGAACATTTTTTTGTGACGTCGATAATTACCATCTTATTTCGGGTGGCAGAGATAAGAGGCACACCCTGTATATATATTATTATATCTTTATTGATATATCTATATGCAGAAAATATATTCTCCTTACAATGTAATAACGGAAATTATATCAATAATGCTATATATATATACTTCATTATTATATATGAATTATAATTTTATATTTAATTATTTAATTATTTATATATAATAATAATTATTAAAAAAAGATTTTTTTTATATATTCTCTATATATCTCTATATTCTCTATATATATTTAATTATTATTATTATTTTTATCATCACTAGCATTGTTATTATAATTTCCGTTATCACATTCTGAGTAGAATATATTTTCTGCATAGAAATATACTCTATAAAGATTTCATAAAAATAAACCGTCTCGATAACCGCGATGTGTATTACCCCCCCCCCCCCCCCCCTGCCGTCTTCGTCGGACGGTCGGATCATCAACCGATAATAAAATATTCTCCGAACGTCTGTCCCAGATCGATTGCGGGTCGAAAACGATAAATCATATACGTCGAATCGAAATCGTGTGTACACCTGACGAGACCGACGAATTAGCATAACACACCCGTAATAATATGTAAATCGAGATAATTCGATGTATCAATGGGTCACGATATTGCAAATCGCTTTTATGTACGTTCGCAAGTGTGTGTGTGGGTGTTAATACGACTGATAACGCATTACATGCTTCACGGCGATAATTATTATCAATATTGCAACTCCGAGGAAAAAAATTCCGTGAACAATCATTGCAGCGGTGAGATCGATGTGTTTGTGTCGCGTGGACGATTTATGCTACCCAGGCCCGCTATTGCTACTGATCTACCTCAATAAATGGTGTGCTTTTTAAAGATGCGGAACGAATCATATATATAGTTTTTTTTTTTCACTGAGAAAATAAATATACGAGAAAAACAACGATGATAATTATGAATATGTATTTTTTTATTCAAACCGTAAATAGCGGTGTAAAAATTTATGTAAAAAGGAAATTCTATCAATGATTTTACGTGATGTTGACGTTTGCATCGTTGGCATGGAGCAAATTCTCTTTTTTTTCATTTCTTTATTCTCTTTTATATATCACATGTGTTTCTACTGATTTAAGTTACACATTCCCAAAATAAATTTTCTCAAAAACGTTTCACTAATTTCCGCAGCCTGAATGTGCGAAAAAATTGGACTTTACAAGAATTTTTTTTTTTTTTCATTACATCGATGCAAACTTCATCGCCATGATTTTTATCCTGTTATTTAAGGTTTAAATTTTTTGCGATTCTATTTATAATTAGTATGAATATTTTTCTCGTTGTTATGATAATTTAAGTGAATTTAAGTGAATTAAGAATAGAGAAAATAAATACAATAGAAAAAGTTCGCTGCAAAATTTTGAATAATTTTTCGATGTATTAAAAAAAACATTGAAAGTTGTGATCATCGGTTATTCAAAAAAAAATCATTGAACGTTCACAAGAACGAGAAGATGAAAAAACTTGGCAATTCTTCGTCTAAAGTATATATATATATATATATATATATATATATATATATATATATATATATATATATATATATATATATATATACATATACATATATATATAATTTTGCCCAACGTGAGGCGAGATAGTACGTGACGGAACGCGTTATCCCAAGCTCAAGACCTATAGAGTCCAAGCCGCGAGGATTATTGTAACCCTAACGACTTCACCCCTGCACGGGGCGCTCCGCGTCGAATCGCTCCAGAAAGAAAATCTACTGACCAAAAATTACAGTAAAAAAAAAAGGAACCCACAAACACGTTCACACAACAAATTTTATCAAAACAAATGAAACAAAAAAGTTCAACACACAAGTCTAACGAGCAAAGTAATCGCAAATCGTCCACTAACATACGTATCTCTGGCCACGATTTCGACACACCGGGTCCATTTGACAGCAACCCTTTGGTTGTTTGTTGTGACAACTCGTTGTTGTTGGTTTTTATTGAAAGAAAATAACGCATACACTTTTAACACTTCTAAACGTGCACTGAAAAAAAATATTCGTTCATCCATCTAAAATTCAGTTGGTTTAACAAAATGTATCTTTGAATACGTTCAACTTGATTTTTGGTTGGCATAAAACACGTTTTGTCAATCTAACTGATAGTTTTAGTGGTGTGAACTGTAGCTTATTTAGCATGTTTGAGCAACTGTTAAAACAACAAAATTTCGAGACACCAAAATGCATTTTGCACATTCAACGATTTTCTTTTCTCAGTGTGTCTAATGAAAGTTCGAAAACTATAAACTCAAATTGTTGTAAATGATTATTTGAAGATTCCCAATTTTGGGAAAGGGAGCATTTTAGGTAAAATTCATCTGGGTCAATACAATATGACCCAGTGTCTCAAGGAGAGGTCCCCTGCAGAAATTGTCGTAGGGATCCGATTTTGATTCCCATACTTGTCCCTATTTCCTCATAGGGATCTAATGGGTCATCGTATTGGAACCCTATTCTAAAACGTCACGCTCGTACCTTAGATTCTAATTGGGATTCCCCAGTGGAATCCAATGTGCGAATCTTAAAGGATTGCCACATTCTCGAACATAATCCAATACGCTTCCTGCTGGATCCGATCGCATTCTGTTGAATTTTTCAAAATCACTTGGAAAATCACTTAGAAAAATACATCTTAGAAATTGATTGAAATTTCATCACCGAAAATGCACTATAATTGTCACTTTTTATTTATTTTACTGCACTTTGACATAATGTTTTCCATTCGAACGTGATAAGAATTCTCAAACGGCGTCCATAGCGGACAGTACAGAATCCAATTGGATCCCAATGAGGACTCCCTATGTGCGGTGTCCCTAACAAATCCCAATAGAGATTTAGAGTAGTTACATCCTGGGACGCCCCAACAAATTTGTGCACGGAATCACGAAAGAATATTTTTTTCCGGAGATCCACCAAATTCCGGTCTAGAATTTCAAATAAAAAAATTCTCAAACGACATCAATCGGGAAATAGCGCGGAATCCACGTGGATTCCAATGTCGACTCCCTACGTGCGGAGCTCCTATGAAATCCCTATAGGGCTGTGGTAGGATCTGGGGACACCCAACAGATTTCGGCGCAGGGTTAAGGGGTTAGCCACAGTAACGGGTATAAAATCATGTGCGAATTTAACAATTTTTTTCGTATGAAAATGTCATTCACTCATAAAATTAATTACACATCTATTTAGTATGAATATCAAGCTGCTAGAGAATATATTATTTTTTTTTTCGATGTACCAAATCGCCGATTACTAATATTTTCTTTTGTTATCTTTTTTTAGACGCTCCGCGGCGTGACATTTAGCATCCACAATTTTTTACGTAGAACAAAAAACAAAAATTCTCGTCAATCTACATTAGAATACATAGGGAAGTACGTACGGAATTAAAAAAAATATTTGTTTATCCAAAAGTTGTAGGTATTTGAATTGAGTTGTCGGTATTTGAATGAATTTTCAGTGAAAAAATTCGTATAAAACTGCTCATAAAAGGAAAAGTTTTCGATTAATCAGAAATTCCGTACGTACTTCTCTGCGAAATGCAATTCGGAACATAACCTTTAAATTTTAAGTAAATCGAGTGAAAAATGTTGAAGTTATTTGTCATGCCAATTGGAAAAAAGCTGTTTCGAGAAAAACTCGTTTGAGGAGTTTCGATACCAAAATCGCAATGGTTGTAAATGATTGAAATTTATATCACTGAGAGATTAATTTAGGATGCATTAACTGTCCAAAAATTAATCCGTTTCACCACATAGTTCCGGAGATTTTGAAGGTTCAAGTTGAGTTTTGTTCGAGTATTATTAATGAACCAAATGGAGACATCGCTTAATTTTTTAACACGGTATTCCTGACACTAATCGCAGTTTTATTCATTTTTTTTCATTTAAATCGAAGCATTGTTTTAACCCCTATAGCCCTATAACTAGTGTTTACGAAGTGCCACGTGCCATAAAGGTTCAACGTGAACCTTCATCCATTTGGTAATACACGTGGCACTTCGTAAACACTAGCTATAGGGCTGTAGGGGTTAAAATAATGCTTCGATTTAAATTTCAAAAACTGAACAAACTGCGATTAGTGTCATGAATGTCGTGTCAAAAAATTAAGCGGTTTTTCCACTTGGTTCATTAATAATACTCGAACAAAACTCAACTTGAACCTTCAAAATCTCCGAAACTATGTGGCGAAACGGATTAATTTTTGGACGGTTAATGCATCCTAAATTAATCTCCCGGTGATATGAATTTCAATCATCTACAACCATGTCGATTTTGGTATCGAAAATCCTTAAGGGGGGATTGTCTTTTTTTTCGCAAAATTTACCGCTTTTTGGGAATTTTTTTGTGAAGAAAGTATACAATGGAAAACTTGTGAAACTTGGCATGTAGTTTTATTGATCTGTTTACTACATACAGTAAAATTTTTAAACAATTTCATCAAAAAATCCGCCTCCCACCCCCCTCGACGCGCGATGGTCCTTTTTTGATGGTGTGCACGATTTCTCAAAAACTATTCAACCGATTGCCTTCAAATTTGGACAGAATGCTCAGCTGACATCCTTTTATCGTTTGATGAAGCAAAAAAGCAATACGTTTAATAGTTTTTTATTTATAACAAAAAATCGATCAATTTTTTCGAAAAATCGATACTTCAAGTTCAAAACGTCACCAAATCGTCAATTTTTTTTCCCCTTCATCGAACGATAGCTATATGTGTCTAAAGTAAAATGCTTTTTGGGTTTTTGTTGCAGGATGAACGCGAAGGCTGTAATCGTGCACACCATCAAAAAAGGACCATCGCGCGTCGAGGGGGGTGGGAGGCGGATTTTTTAATGAAATTGTTTAAAAAAATTTTTGTATGTAGTAAACAGATCAATAAAACTATATGCCAAGTTTCACAAGTTTTCCGTTGTATACTTTCTTCACAAAAAAATTCCCAAAAAGCGGTAAATTTTGCGAAAAAAAAGGACAATCCCCCCTTAAAGTTTTGGGTACTCTATGGCCGTGGGCTTACGTTATACGCTCAAAGTCGGTGAAAGAAAATGTCTTGCTATAAATCGAATAATAACTTATTCTTATGATGATAAAGCACCGTTTTAGCGAGAAAAAAATCGATTTGTTGAAAATTCTACTGGGCCTTACCCCTTGAGGTAGTACTAACGGATTGACTAGTCAACAGAAAATCTATAAACTATCGAATCTGAAAACAGCAAAATATAATGTATTTGGATATAATAATAAACATGATATAGAAAATAATTATTCGATAAATGCATGTGATAACTGTTTGTATTATAGTTTGGTAAGTGAAGTAAAATCGCAATCAGATGTCACTTGAGTTGTCACAGGCTGCCATTTCGTAATTCTGGCAATATCCGTGGCAACGCTGTATTCACGTGCTTCCGATACATGTCAAGCATGTGTTTCTTTACCGTATGTGTAATCGTGTGTTGTAGTGTATGTGTAATGTGCACATTGTAACAAGAGAGATAGCAGACGCGGCTAGCGAACGCAAAAATGAGTCGATTGAATCGATGATATCTGCTCGAAATGTCCCGTAATCTATACTTTTTATGGGACATACGTGACCGCGACAGTTTTCTCGTGATTCGTCGCTTTTCGCATAGCTCTGATCTAATCGGGAACTATTATTATTTCCATTCCAAAGTTCGATCCGCACGGATTCCCTATGTGGTGCGGGTTAAATGCATTGATTCCGTGAATTAATTACTATTGTATCTAGCCGGTAAGGCCTGCAGAGTTTTTTGCGAACGTTATTTTTTATGTCTCTAATACAGCATACAAAAAAAAATCAATTTTTTTCCAATGAGGAGGTTCGTGCACGTACTACGTTAAATAGCCCTTGCCTTAAAGAAACGCATTTCTTCAATTGAATTGAACGATTTATGAAATAATCCTGCCAGTATCCACTTACGTGGATAGCCTTCAGGAAACATTTAAAAAATGTTTAAAAAGACGGGAAAAATGCATTGTCAGCGTCAAGGACGTAAATTCGAACTGGAATACCTCGTACATGACGTGGAGATGTACATACGTATATACACATGCATGTGTATGTGTATATATATACATATATATATATATATATGAGCTTTATACGAGCCAACGAGAATATTCAACTGTGTGATGCTGGATTTTCTGTCCAGGCGAGATGGATTTACGAACTGCCCATAGCTTTTATAGTACAGAACGCATAGCCACACATGTTGTACAAAATGAGGAAGAGAATATGCGTTAAAACTCTCCTCATATGTATGTTTATGTATATATATATATATATATATATATATATATATATATATATATATATATAAAATGTAACACATAAATATCTATATACGTACGCATAAATATAGTCTATCCATGTGTGCGATGATTTGCACGGTGCACGATAACTTATTTCCTCGAAGTATGCGGAAAAAGCATCGCGTTACATCCAAGACACGTGCGCGTCTCGAGACTCGCGCAATATGCAAGTGCAAACATTCTTCCTCGACCTCGCGCGGAAGTCCAAGAGAAGACTGAGAGTGCAGAGGAAGGAACGAAACAAAAACGACAAGGCGGATGCTTCCCGTCTCTCTCGCTCGGTCTCTGTCGTGATGCAGTAGACCGCGAGGTTTCTCGAAGGCAAAAGACACCCGTCAACAATTTCCATATTGCAAGTTGTAAAATTCGTCAAAAAAGACAAATAAACGAAAAATTGGACATGCGTGAAGGATTCGGGCGCAAAATTGGGCGGTTAGTGATCTTGCAATTTTTTTTTTACGCGAGCAACGTATATGAGCACCATTATTCTCTTGCCATACAGGTACCTCGACTTTGCAGACATTTGAAGTGTTCGGGTTCTTTTTTATTAATCTGGATGTTCCATAAGGCTCCAAAATCTGTCGAGAACTGATATCTCAATGCTTTCCGTCTCTGTACGACTTCATCAATGTTACGACACGCCAAGGATACAATCCGTTTGGTATCTCCATACATATACAGGGTGTCCGAGAACTAAATGCGTTCCCTGAAATGGGGGGTTGGGGGTGAAATTCTGAGTCGATTGATATAAGCATGTGGGGGTCTCAGATCGACCGCTGAATTATTATTAATTTTTAAAGGCGGGCCAATCAGGTGCGGCGGCCTTTATAAATTAATAATAATTCAGGGATCGATCGGAGACCCATACATGCTTATATAAATCGACTCAGAATTTCACCCTTAACCCCCCATTTCAGGGAATGCATTCAGTTCTGAGACGCCCTGTATACATAGAAAGGGTGTCTCAAAGTGACCTGACATTTTCGTTTATTAATAAAACGTATTATTTATTTGAAAAATACGAACATTTTTATTTTAATCTAAGGTGCAAACGTGGAGGTTACGTGTGGAATACAATATCCGATAAATGGCATAAACGGCATGGACTTGGAAAACATATTCTTTCAACAAGATGGCGCAACCCACACTGCGGGCGAAACAATGCAGTTATTGCAGACGAAGTTTCATGGTCGTGTTATCTCGCGCCGCGGCGATGTGAATTGGCCATCAAGATCAAGGAAGCAATGGGACGCACCATTAATTAAATTAGTCCGCAATTATGCTAAAACGTTATTGAAAATTTCGTCAAAAGAGTAATTTGCATTTTCAAACAGGGACGAGGCCGCCATTTATCGGATATTGTGCTCCACACAGAACCTCCATGTTTGTACCTTAAATAAAAATAAAAATATTCGTACTTTTCAAATGAATAATACCTTTTATTAATCAATCAAACTGTCAGCTAATTTTGAGACACCCAGTATATATGGAAAATTACACACTTGTCAAAACCGTCCATCATTATCCATAACTCAGCGTATGATTTCTTTTTTTTTTCGACACGTAGTCTCTACGCGTACGTCTATAAATAAATACTAAATCTACTTTGTGTCGATCATAATGTCAGGGAGTTGAATATATATGTCGACACTGACATTATGATCGACTTACATATATATGTAAGTCGATCGTATGTATAAGTCGCGCTCTGCGTAAAGA
Organism: Ophion ellenae; assembly: GCA_963210295.1. Classification (NCBI taxonomy): domain Eukaryota; kingdom Metazoa; phylum Arthropoda; class Insecta; order Hymenoptera; family Ichneumonidae; genus Ophion; species Ophion ellenae. The sequence goes on from OY723385.1 coordinate 65,830,125, forward strand.
TCTAGATTCGACGGAGCCTCCATGTTGGCACGTTACTGAATCCTTTGAATTTTAGGCCAATGAGAAACGATTGGAGAGTCAATCAAACATGTTTTATACATAGACGGGTGTATGGTTAATCTATTGAGATGAAACTGTAGAAGAAAGAACTGCGAAAAGGCGTCCAAGAGAATGGGCGAAGGAAAAAGAGAACGAGGAGGTGGAGGGAAGGAGGAGGTTGCCTGTCGATCGAGAGATCGACGATCCATCGATCTCCAAGCTCCACACGTGTCCTTGTTGAAAGACGTACCCACGTCGCGCCTGCGTTATATATTTACATGCATACAGATAGTTTTTGGTATTCTAGAGTTTATATCTTTTATTTCTTGTGACGCAATTTTGTAGATATATATATATATATATATATATATATATATATATATATATATATATATATATATATATATATATATATGGGTGTGTGTGTGGGTGTGTACAATTAAAGAAGGTTTGAGAAGTATTGGGTCATCCGATAATCAATGCCGTGTTGTTTATACTTTTATTTTTAAAATTCAGATTTAAAAAAATCTTTTTGAAGGGCTGCACTTACTTAAATTTTTTTTAAATATTGATCTTTGGTTTTCGACGGTTTCTCAAAATATAATATTGCATAAATTTTCTTTAAATATTGCAAGTCGACCCGTTCAAGATTGAGGACGTTATGGACGTTTATAAGTAGGTCCCGCGAACTGGCGAACTTTGAACGCGTTTTTCTCAAAATGACTTTTTCAAAATCAGTGACCATGATATATCAACAATCACTGAACCAATTAAATTTGACAAGCTTCTTTTACATATAAAAAGCAGTGCTTGAACGAAGGAACTTTTTTCGATGCCATTTGTATCTATCCCAATTATAAACTTTTTTCAATACAAAGATTGTAAAAAATACTTAAAAATATAACCTTCTTTGTGAAAAAAACCTGTACTTTTTCTTTTTTCCTGCTACGAGTTACGTGCAACCGATTAATGAGAGTGTATTCTCCTTTATTTCCTGCAACGCTCTTCCATCTTTCTGGTAGACTTTCAACCTTTTCGAAAATTCACCGGACCGTGACGAAAAATTAAATTGAAAAAAAAACTCTACTTTTTATGGGATGACCCAGGAACATCCCCGATTTCCAGTGCTTTCGGGCCTAGTTCTTCCTATCGGACCCCAATTCGTGTTTTCCATATTATTTCTCAAAACAGGCGCAATGTTGAGTATTTTTTATGCGACTTTTTTGCGACAAAAGAAATCCTCCATGGAAATTTATGTATGTAAAATATATGAAGAAAATATATGCTACATATATATATATATATATATATATATATATATATATATATATATATATCGGTCGCATATATAGTGACGAAAAATAGAATAATACGTATATATTCAGTATTTATGCACCAAATATATGACGCATATATGACCCATATATTTTCGCTATATTTTTCTGACCAAAAAAATATATGCTACGTATAAACACTATATATGATGCATATATGAGGCATATATGACGCATATATTTTCGATATATTTTCAATCTATTTTTTTCTCAGAAAAATATATGAAAAATGTATGCGTCATGTATGACGCATATGTGTGTCATTTATGCTTCATATATGACGCATACATTCTTAATACATATTCCTGACAAGAAATATATGCTGTGTATAAACACTATTACAGTTAAACTTAATAGAACTTAAAACTTAAACTTAAAGAAAACTTAACTTACAGTTAAAGTACACTATTACATATAAACACTATATACAGATATGCTACGCATATCTGTATATATGTGGCATATATGTACCATTTATGCAGTATATATGTGGTATGTATGCAGTGTGTATGCAACATATATGCTAAATATATGTAGTATATATGCAGGGTAAATTCTACATATATCATTGATATATGATACATTGATATACAGTAATACTACGCATATACATCTCATATATAAAAACGTTACGAAAATTAGAATTTGGCACATATATGCAACATATATTTTCAATATATGGCATACATTTCACATATATTACAATTATTAATAAAATAAATTTGCACTATATTTTTGCTTATATCAATTTCCATGGGGGATTTAAAAAAAAACACATTCTATCGTCGTAGCTTAAAGAAAAAACAACATTTCGAAACTTGCGTTCGGGATAAAAATGTGCACGAAAAAAAGGGAAGCAGAACTCGTCGCATCGTTCGAAAAGGCAGTAACGAAAAAGAAATGAGCGATTTTACGCGAAACGCTCGGTGCGGCTGCAAGTACGGTTGTTCGCGTGTAATTCCGAGTTTTATGTGTCGTACAGGTATTCCACTCGGCGGACGCTCCTGAAGATCAGGCAAATCACCTGTCCCCTCTGCGTCGCGGTTTCGAGGTTTCGTGTTCGTTTCTCTCGGGCACATGACTCGGAGTCTCGCGCGATGCCGACGGGAGGCGCGCATCCTCTCGCATATCCCACGGGAGATATGGGACACCAGGAGAGGAAGAGAGAGGAAGAGAGAGAGAGAGAGAGAGAGAGAGAGAGAGCTGCTTGAACGCGCACGCCTGCAGGCATGAGAGCGGCTCCTGCTCTCGAGATCTCTCGAGATCGTGGAATTCACGATTGCGCAATCTTCGCGAGCCGGAGAAAGAGAGAGATGAAGAGGATGGGGAGTGAGGGAAAAAGAGAAATATTCAATTATTATAAAAAAAATCCGTTTGCAAAAAGCAATAATTAAATAATCAAATTTACTACGCAATTTCCCTTTCGCAATTTTTTTTGAGTCCCACATTACAGTTTAGCGGCGGAAAAAGTGGCCAGTTAATTGTTAAGGGGTTACGTGGGTTTGACAATTTCAAAAAAAAACATTTTTTTAAATTTTATTATCTAATAGTACAATGTTTACATTCCGAAAATGCAATATAAAAAATCGATTTTTTGAAATTTTTAACTGCGTATAACCCGTTAAGTCAATCGGAAAGACCGGCCGGAAGCGATGCAGGTAATCGCATTTTTCTCAAAACACTATTTTCGAAGTTGGTGGACACGATTTCTCAAAAACTAATGCACCGATCTTATTGAAATTTTGCACACTTCTTCAAAATAGCATTGACGAGTGATTGAACGAAGGTTTTTTTTCGATTCCAACTAATTTTACACGGCTATACGTGGTGTAAATTGTACCAAAAATTGAACTATTTTGCATACAACTCTGCTGAAAATTCAAATTTTAATTTTTAAAAAATCTTTCGTTCAATCACGAGCTATACTTGTCTACTAACAGAAAAAAATTGGTTTTTTAATTTCAGATAAAGCTATCATGAGTTATCCTGGCCACCACGAGGACACTTCTGTTAGGGGTCTCCGAAAACCAGGTCCGACCGGCTGAATTTCCCCAATTTTTGAATGAAATATTTTTTAAATATTGTTGAAATGTTGCTCTTTTATGTGCTTCATTTTAAATAAAATAATTTATATATTATATTTTTTTTAATAGCAAAAATATGGTTTTTTTGGCTTTTAAACCCACGTGCCCCTTAATCCATTCGGTTTGATTGGTTTAATTAATTCGATCCTGGAGTATTGTTCTATAATACTACATTATAGAATAATAAGAAGGCGGGACACCACTGTGTCGGGTAAGAAAATTGAAAATTATCTTTCGGAAGCTGCCATTTTGTTAATTTTTGAAAAAAAAGCTTCGATTAAGGACTATATTTATTATTAAACTAATGATTTTTTTTAATTTCAGATGATCCAGTAAAATTTTATGATGGTCACTGCAAAGCACCACATGCCGAAGGGGGTCCCCGACAAAGATGGCGATATTTTTATAAATCATCAAATTTTTTCTTTGAAAATTTGTACAAGTCAAGTTGAAATCTAACATAAAAAGTCTGTGTAACCACTTTTGTAAAATAAACTTAATTACTATAGAAAAAAATTATTGAAAATGCTCGTTTGTTCACGCTTCTGACTGCATCTCACTCCTCAAATACGCGAAGTTTTGTGAACATTTTTTCTTTCGAAAAACTGCTACGTTCAATGAAAACTGCATTTATATATATTATAAAACGTTTTTATTTTCATTTTTTAGACCAACCATTGTCAAGTTATCGAACTGAACATTGGATCACATTTTTTATACAGAGGCTCTATTATACATCAATAACGTTGCTGCTTTTGATTTTTCTCAAATAAAAATTTACACGAAATAAATTCAATGTCTGCTTGATGACTTGTATTTTTTTCCAAATCCCAAATAAATAATCAAGTAGACAAAAAATTCGATAAAAAACGGCCTTTTTCGGCTCCCCACAGTGGTGGCTTATTTCCTTATTTTCCATCTATCCTCCTCCACTTTCTCATTTTTTTTCAACATTACCTGCACCGATAATAATAATCAATTACAATCATACAAAAATAATAAATTCACTAAAATGTTCACTAATCTTGTGTGGAAATCCAAGTAGACAAAGTATGAATACTGGATTCATCAAATATACAAAGAAAATAAAACCCGTACATCGGATCTTTCATCGAAATTACCAATCACTAGATTCGTTTGTATAATTTGTTTTCTTTCACTTTACTATTCACCGATCAATTCGACGCTTCTATGCATATGCGCGTAAAAAGAAAAACAAGTAAAAAATTACTCGTTTATCTCACAATCAGTGGGAGAAACGAAAAGTGTAATTCTTCGATTTATCTGTCGATCGGAATATACTCGTGTATGATTCCTTATGTAATATCGCGTATCTCTAATACACAGCTATGTGCGCTCGATTACTAATCGCAGTTTGGCGCGAGTGTTTCGAGCTAACGTGTAATATAAGCGGCGCGATTACGATATATATATATATATATATATATATATATATATATATATATATATATATATATATATATATATATATATATAAAGGTATATACACATTGAGAGGTGCGGATAGCAAACACACACGTATATATCTACATCTATATACGTATGTATGTATGCCGTCGTGAAACATCGTTAACCTTTTGAGATCATCCTCGCATATAAGATCGTCCCCCTCGTGACGATACGAGAACGTACAATCTCCGTGAGTTTTCCCGGGCAACTTTTGTAACCGTGCACAGCGCACTATGTCTTCGTATGTGTGTGTGTGTGTGTGGGTGCGCATGTGTGCAACGTAAACACCACTCCGCGATAATATCATTTGCAATAAGCTCATTCGGAGTTCGCGAATCAATACGGACGTCTCGGAGAGAGGCTCCAATGTGTACTGTTAAATTAGACACGAAAATGTATGCATTTAAGTATTTGTGCGTGTGGACATATTATTCAAGCATTTTATTGTTAAATATTTGTATATTTCTATTATATAATATTTTATTGTATAACATTTACAATATAAATACATACAATATACCAGTGTTGGTTTTTTGCGATTATATATTAATATGTCATAACTATATATTATCTTATATTATGTGTATTTTTTGTTATATATTACGTGTAGTAAAAAAAATCCATTATTTTTGCCTCCAATTTCATGCAAAAATTATGGATTTCTTTTTAGTACACCACATATATATACATATATACATATGTGGATTTGACGTTTATAATGTTGATATGCAACGACAGCTTCCTCCAATTACTTATTTTTATTATTATCGCGAATCATATTTTTGAGACTCAGTTTGCAGATCACTGAATACATTTTTTTTAATGTCGTCATTTTCATAGGTCAAATCGACGGAAAGAGAATTGGGAAATTCAGAAAAAAATTCTCATTGTCTTCCATTTTTTGTAAATTGAAGAGAAAAATCTCTTCGTAAAATTCGTAAATACGTTTCAGTCACAGCATAAATCGGCCAAGAATGGCAAGAATTTAAAAGGCGTTATTTCCATTGCACTCCAACGATGCAAGTTTGAACATCATATTATAAGAGAATTGAAATATATGTATATACATCGAATGGCGTTCAAGTTTGCATCGTTGGAATGCCATGAACATTCTTTTTAGTTTGCTCATTTCTTCGCTTTTGTCGAATCCTCAAGCTTTTGTGTAAACTAACGTCGTAGATCTCTAATACGGATGTGAACAAATAGTTGAAGAATTTTCATAGCCCAATCCGGCCGAAAAAAGGTAAGGAATAAAAAAAAAGTTAAATTCCGTTGCTTTCCAACGATGCAAACTTTAACAATATTATATGTATGTATATATACACACACACACACACACACACACACACACACACACACACACACACACACACACACACACACACACACACACACACACACACACACACACACACACACACACACACACACACACACACACACACACACACACATATATATATATATATATATATATATATATGTATATGTATATGTATATGTATATATGCGCACACACACATATATGCAGTCGAGCATCTGCTCTCATTCGTCGTATTGCCATACTGACATATAATTAGATAATTTTCTTCATGACGTACACGCGGTGCTAACCCTTCTCCCCGGCACCCTCCCCCCCTGCCCCGCCCACCTTATCGCTGTCGTTGCTTGGCGTCGATCTGTTTTTTGTCAATCGACAAATTACTCGCCGGGACCTCGATTCCCCTTGAGAATCACGCCAACCTGACGTCGTATGAGTCGTTCCGTGCAAAATCCACGTGCCCACGACGAACGAGGCAAACTTCATTCATTTTTATTATTTTTTATTCGCGGTTTGAGACGAAGTGACTATAAAAAAATCCGAAATGATGGATTCACAAAGAAATTATTTATACTTATGCATGGAGAAAATGAATGATTTATTTGTAAACGTGGAAGATAAATTATTCATTTGTAGAGGTACATTATTTAGTTGCGCACGTGAAAAATAAATCATTCATTTCCACACGTGAAAATTATTAATTTATTTATATACGTGGAAAATGAATTATTTATTTGCACACGTGACAAATAAATGATTGATGGTATTATTGATATTTTAGATTATATTATTGATTTGTTGAAATAAGTTATTTATTTTGATTCGTGAATTATTAATCATTTACGTGGAAAATCATTTCTGATTTAATTGATAATTAATCAATACGTGAAAAATATATTTTTTTTTATTAATAAAGCAATTATTTTCCATGTATAAAAATAAAACATTTATTTCAACAAATCAATTATACAATCTAAAGTATCAGTAATACAATCAGCAATAAGCCCGTGGAAAATGTTTTCGAAAATTGCATAAGCGTGGTGCAGTTTTTTCTGCATTATTACAATACTGAAGGTTATTGTGCATCTTATTTTTTTGGTGGGGGCTGGAACGGCCCATATATGTGTATAACAAAAAATAATAAGATCGAGACACCGGCGTAACGACCGATCGAGCTAGAACTTTTTTTAAAATAATTTACTTTGCTCCCTCTGTGATTTCTGTACCCGTTGCGTTCTTCTCCTCGCGCTCCCAGTCGCCTCTCGCACGCAACCATAAAATGATACCTATCCCTTTTTCTTTTAAATCCTTTTCAACGTTGCACTCGAGCACTGTGTGTTTTTATTCCTTCTTTTCCTTCGACGCAACAGATCGAGCGGAAATATCTGATTGTCCCATTAATATTTTTATCGTTTTTCTCTTCTACTCGAACCATAATGAGTTATCGACGTTTAGACGATAAAAATACTTTGCGAATGTAAATCCCTTCAAAATTCAATCGGAATTTTCTTTGAGATCGGCAATTAACCTAAAGAATAATAACTTCATTGCTCACCAATATTTTGCAATAAAATAGATCTTAAACTTCGCTGGACTATTAAGTCATTCACTTGTCATCATCCATTGTTTCTTCTTGGCAGATTAAGACTACGAAATTAATCGGTTTTTCGAACTTTTTTCAAGTTTCTGCTACCTGAATCTGCAAAGAAAATACTTTACGTGATGACAAAAATAAAAAGAAGAAAATTTTCGTTGCCTTTCAACGATGTAAACTTCAAGATTGAACATAGATATATAACCAGGCACACACATGCACATACAGATCTGTAAAAATAAAATAAAAAGAATTTTAATAAGCACATATTTATATGCTAAAGCTTAAGGCAGTATTGTTGTCTAGAAATTTGAAAAAAAAATCGTTTTTCTTTTACTCTAATTTTCTTATTCTACAGACCCGAAGAAGAAGCTCCGAAAAATCGTTTCTTTTTTTAATTGCTTAAATCAATAGATCTATCTAAGAATATATTTACAAAGTTACAGAGGCAAATCGTAAATATTTTCGACGATACAAGGCCAAAAGCAGAGAAGCGATTGATTTTTTATATTGATATTTCCTCGTATTGAAAACTTTAAAGCGGGTTTCCTCCAGTTTTCATTTTCACGATTTTTCCAAATTGGCGGGCGTGATAGCAAAAAAACTAAACGACCTATTGAATCAAACCAAAATTTATTTTCTTCGGTATGAAAATCTCTTCTAAGTGAAATAAAAAAGTCGTTGAAAAAGTATTTTTAAACAATTTTTTATAGCACGTTAATTTTTTTTTAACAATTTTTTTTCAAACCTGAGAAAGGTTATAATTTCACGATTTTTTCAGCTTTTTCTTAATTCACCCAGAAGAAAAATATATGACAATTGACATTTTTTTTGGTTTTTTGTTTCAGTCAAGAATTACGAGCTGCATCTTCCCCGCGGATTGGGGACTGCAGTGACAAGACACACATGGAATAGGCTGATAAATCTGCAGTCATTTATTGTTTCGTGTCGAAATTTTTTTTAATACATTTCAAATATTCATGAAAAGATATCTGAATTTTTACTGGGCTCACTCGTTTTTTCGCTTCTAATAAAAACCCCGAAAAAACGCTTTTTTTGGAACTTCTAATTCAGACTCCCGCCTTAATGATACTCATGAAATTATCCGAGTTATAGAAATTATACGGAGTAACCGCGTAAAGTTAAACGCGTTTTTCTCGAAGCTATGCTTTTTAAATCGGCAACCATGATATCTCGATAACCATTTGGCCGATTGAGCTCAGATTTCCCGTACACCTTAAGAGGGGAAATAACATTAAGCGAGGAAAAATTGCTGATTTTCATCACTTTTTTTTAAGGAACTATTTTTTCACCATTTTTTAGGTTCCAGGTGTGTTTTATTACTACTTTTGGCTATTACATGGTATTTTTTTATTTGATTGATCGCTAAAAATCGCGGAGGTGTGGCACGGTCTTCTAAACGGGTGCAACGGATGTTGTCAGACGGCGTGACACGTAGCATCGGCGGGATTAATCTAAACAAAACCCACGAAAATTCTCCTTTCAATGACACTCATACGCAGAATATGAACCAAGAAGAAGTGACAAATGTTGAAAATTGATGAAATGGTACGCCTTAAAACAAAAAGACTGAATTTTCCGAAAATAATCGCTACATTTCGCAATAAAAAATACTTTTTTTTTAGTTTTCAAAAATATTTAGGTTCATGTTTTAGACAATAAGATTAGAAAGATTCATACCAAATTGCATCAAAATCGATCTATAAGTTTTTTAGCTATAGGGCACGCCACTTTCGAAAATGCAGTTTGGAACATCGTTCCATACCTCCGCACTTTGGAAAGATGAATTTTTTTAAAATACCCATGTAACAGTCAAGAATTGTAATTAAACATACCCTAAGTGAAGTAAATGGTGAAGAAATATTTTCTTTTAAAAAGGAAAAAAAGGATTTTAATCCTTTAAAAGAATTAAAATCAGCCATTTTTTTCCTCGCCTAAATTCCTAGCCTAAAAATGGCCTAAATTCCTCGCCTAAAAATATTTTCCTCTCCTTCATCGCAAATCGTAGCATAAAAAAAATATTTGTACGCACTTTTTAAGGATCAATAAACATGTGTATTATTTTTTTTTCTTATTTTTTAGTTATTCCATTCTAAAAGTCACCTCAAAACCAGCGCTCTGGACAGCAATACTGTCTTCAAATGAGACTATAAAGATCGTTTTTAAGAGCTGTACTAATTCCGACAAAGGTATGCGTTAGAATGCAAGGAAAAAAAAAATTGAACGAAATATATAACGGGTTCAAAATATATTTTCCACACACACATATATATATGTGTGTGTGTGTGTGTGTGTGTGTGTGTGTACACATGTGTACTTGAACGATATAAAACACATTGGGACACACGCAGCAGTCATTTCGCAAGCGTTCCACTTTTCTCAATACGTTCGCATATGCAAATCGTGCGAAATGATACCTTCGCGCCTCCGTGGACAGTAGCAGGCAGCAACAAACAGCAGGCATCCCGCGTGTAACACGTACGCATACATAGGCAATTTCAACTTTAATCAGCGAAACAATGCAAATAACCGCGCGCAACACTAACTTTTCATTGCGCTTGCGTTCAACGCGCTAAAAATGAGTGCGCGAGCCACGAACGATCACGGCAATACGAGTGACGTTCAAATTTTCGGCGTGTTGCAACGCACTTCTTTTTTCATTTGAGTTTTCGAATTTTTTCTTTTGGCATATTTGAGTTTTAGATTTGTAATGAGGGTTTTAAAAACCGTTTGTGTCATTTTCTTAGCCAAAACTATTTGAACGATAAAAAATATTTAAAAATCATTGCATTCGACCAATGCACACGTCATGATCAAAATTTGGTTCGAAATTTGCATCATTGCAACGCAGTGGAAGTTCAGTAGCCCGGAATTTTTTCGGCAGATTTAGGCTATGAAAAACACTTGGAATTTTTTGAAGTCTTCAACCGAAATATACAGCTCAAATTTGCAGGATGAGTTTTTGGATGATGAAGAAAATGAAGACATGGAAATCAAAAAAGAATTTTCATTGCCTTCGAATGATACAAACTTCAACGCAGTATCATAATTTGGTTTGAAGTGACCTCTATATAACTGCACTGTACATATACAAACACATGTGCATATATAAATATATATATATATATATATATATATATATATATATATATATATATATATATATTTATATATATATCAGGGTAGCACAAACTGGAGCTTAATTTTTTTCTTTTTTCTCACTATCCAATTATCTTCTATAAAGAAGAAGAAAAATTGTCGCGAAGGTTGCAAACGATCCAAAAATACTTAGACATCGCTCGAACCTCCCAAAAAATTTTTTCGTCCACTTCTCAGCCTTATACTTTAGGCTTTATAATTTAAAAATTAACATTTACAAACATTTTACAAAGCATCAAATTTAAAAATTAATTAATAATTTTAATTAAAATTAACATTTACAAACATTTTACAAAGCATCAAATTTAATAATTAATTAATAATTTAAAAATTATAAAGGGATAAATTCATGGATGAGGAGGGGACGAAAAAAATCGATTTTTAATGAAAATTTTAATTTTTGGGAGGCTTGAGTGACCTCTAAATATTTTTTGACCACTCGCAGCTTCAGCGAAAATTTTTTTTTCTCTTTACAGAAGATAATTAAATGGTGAGAATATATATATATATATATATATATATATATATATATATATATCAATGTACACACGCATATATACTTCATATATGTACGTGCCAGATATCTCGGAGTAAATAAAGTACGAATGCGTCGTCGTTCAGTTACAAAATGATCGAGAGAACGCGGGGGGACACAAGTTTTCATTGCGTTATATTATACTTATCGCCTCTGGGTGCGCACCATTAATATATACATATATATATATATATATATTCTTACACAAATATGTGAGCGCCCATACAGGGTTTATCGTGACGTAGGTGTATCTCTTTCCTTGTCCCGTAGAGTTCTGGTTACAGGTGCGCTCGTCATGTTACGAAACTTCACGAGAGCATGAATAACTCTCGACAGTCCACCATGCCCTCTCTTTCTCTCTCTGTCTCTATCTTTTATTATTATTATTATTGTTATTATTATTTTATTATTATTACTACCTCTTATTTTTTTATTATAGTCGCTACTATTTTATTCATTGTTAATTAGTTTTGCGATTTATATTATATCCGGGCTCGTCACGGTGTTGAAGCTTGCATCGTTGGAATGCAACGTGATATTTTATTTTACTGAATTTCCAAAATTTTCTCTGACAGATATAGTAAGTGGTTGGGCGATGGTGAATATTTCGAAATTCTCGTTCGTCGCTTGAGGCAACTCAAATTGAAGAGGAAGGTCCAACATATGGTGCAGAAATCGCAGATTGAAAGTAAACTTATGAGTACAACGATAGAACTCGTGGTACAACTTTTGACGCGTTTTTCTCCAAACTATGGTTTTCAAAACGGTGTACACGATTTCTCGACATCTAATAAACGGATTGACTTAAAAGTTGGTACACTTACTCAGTGTAATGGTATAGGGTGTCTCAAAATGGGCTGACGTTTTAATTTATTGATAAAACGTATTATTTATTCGAAAAGTACGAATATTTTAATTTTAATATAAGATACAAACATGGAGGTTATGCTTGGAACACAATATCCGATGAATGGCCGCCTCGTCCCTGTTTGCAAACGTTCACTCTTTTGACGAAATTTACAATAACATTTTGGCATAATTGCAGACTAATTTCATTAAAGCCTTAGGCCACTCTAGATGCCAAAAAAAGGCTTTTTGCGGATTTTTTTTCAGAATAACTATTAAAAAATCGAGATTACAAAAAAGGGTGTTTATCATACATCTCAGTGACTGTATACAATAATTTTTTTGAAGCGATTAATTTCAAAACGGCGGCTGTGCAGCGTTTATCTCAAAACTGCATTTTTTTTAATTGGCCGGAAACATAACTCAGACAATTTTCAGCCGATTCATTTGAAATGTTGAATATATCTTGAAATACATTGTCTATGAAAGTACGTAGGATTTTTTTTATATTGTATAGTTCATTTGTTATTAACAATTATCTGACGATTTTTTAGGCAAATTTTTGTACAGTGAAAAATTTCGTTAGATAATTGTTAATAACAAACGAACTATGCAATATAAAAAACATCGTACTTCCATAGACAATGTATTTTTCAAGATATATTCAACATTTCAAGTGAAGCGGTTGAAAATTGTCTGAGTTATGTTTCCGGCCAGCTTAAAAAATGCAGTTTTGAGATAAACGCTGCACAGCCGTCATTTTGAAAATAATCGCTTCAAAAAAATTACTGTATACGGTGATATGTATGATAAACACCCTTTTTTGTACTCTTGATTTATTTTGCAGTTTTTCTGAAAAAATCCCCAAAAAGCCTATTTTTTCGTCCTCTGGAGTGGTCTAACCCCTTAATGGTGCGTCCAATTGCTACCTTGACATTTTAAATTACGCGCAATTTAAAATGTCACGTCATTTTGAGACACCCTTTAGTTTAGTCTTGAACGACGTTTTTCTTCTTAGTATTAAAAAAAAAATAGTTATTGACAATAATGAGGTCATTCGTCCTTGAAAAATTGAAAAAAAATTCCAACTTTTTTTAATAATTGAAACACGATAACCAAAGAAAGCTCGGTCAAGTCTTAGCCGATATTATCTATGAACAGAAACTCATTTTTTTTTGTTTCAGATCAATCGGGCGGCCAAAATCAAGTAGCCCGGTGAGCCCCTCACGTTTAAAGGTCCTTCACGACATTGTTTATAACTTCTTCAATTATTACATTTTTTAAATAAAATTTATTACACAGCTTTGTTCATGTACATACAAATGAATGTCCAAACGATTTTTCAATCATCTCACCTATTCCTTTAAAATTAATTTTCTTGAATAACCCCGATTTTCGAGCCGTCACACTGTCCTACCCCTTGAGCTATAGAAAGCCCACAATCATTTTCTAGGCTCCCTATTGAGCGATCCACAACCCAAATCTATAAAAACCGATTTTCGATACTAATGAAAATACGAATCGTTGCGTTCCAACGATGCAAACTTCGAGCCTATGGCTCGTTTCTCTTACTTTTATTTCTTCTATGCACATTAATTATGACGTTGAAGTTTGCATCGTTGGAATGCAACGAACATAATTTTTTTTTTTTTCAATTCACAAATTTTCTTCAGCAGACTTAAGCTACGAAAACGACGAATTTCTTGTTTAGGATTCTTATTTATCGTTTTACACCAATCCGCAAAAAAAATGTCTTGCATAATAATGAAAATAAGAAATTCAGAAGAATGTCCGTTGCATTCCAACGATGCAAACTTCAACCCCATCATTAATTTTCGTCATCTATGCGCTGTCTTTTGAAAAATTTCCCCATGGCGTGATGGGGCATAAACAAATGTTCATTTCTCAACGCCACCACCCCCTCTCTGTCTCGCTCCCTGCATTCTGTCTGCCCTATACCGTTGACAACATCGCTTCAAACTTGTCTGCTTCACTCAATAATAATAATAACAATAATAATAATAATGATAATATAAATCTCTTACACTGCTATACAGGTACGAAATAAGCAGGATAAAGTGTCGACCAAAAAAAAAAAAAAGAAACGAAAGAGAAAAAAAATCCAGCGAATAAAAAGCCGATTAGTCCGGCGCTCAAACTGTCAAATTGCCTCTCGTTAAACGCGACAACGACAACGAGGGATAAAAATATATCGCGATCCCGGCCGATCGTTCCCCGTTGCTGTATTCTCAGCGAATCATACGCACGTCCTCGTGTGTGTGCGTCTGTATATAGGGACAAGAGGGGAGCCCCCCCCCCCTCCTCCCGCGGGTGACGAACGATAAGATCTTCGATTGATAAAATCGTGTCTGGAGTAGCGCAGCGTGGCATAGATATTCGCCGCGCGTATACGATATCATCAGACGTATTTAATGTAGTTATAAGTACTACCGTACATAAATACGATAAGATACACACTCATAGACCGATGCAGAGGGAGGCATAGATAGATATATAGATATATAGATAAATAGAGAGAAAGAAAGAGAGAGAGAAGCGCATACGTATAAAAGTACGAGAATATAGTGGAGCGGAAATCTCGAAGGCCGCGGATTCAAGATTATCATAGAAGACCGTAAACTCTCTGTGCATACAACAATCCTATAAATAAGTGACGGACACGTATGTATATATATATATATATATATATATATATATATATATATATATGTATATATATATATATGTGTGTGTGTGTGTGTGTGTGTATATATGTATATATATATATACATACATATACACGTATGTATGTATGCATATGTATATGTATATATATTTGTGGGTGCGCGCGCGTGTGTATAAAAAATGTAAGGAGCGTCCTTAAAACAGCTGGATGTGCTGATATAATCAGCTATAAATAGACATGAAGGATTCGAAAGATACTTTTCGTTCAAAATACAAAGTAATTCTTTAGATAAGTGACTTTTCCAAAAAACGGCTACTTTTTGCTATTTTCTCATTTATTGGGTTATAAATGATAATGTTCAAATTTTTTACGAGCAAAAAATCTTCAAAAATAATTTCGAATTTTTCAAAAACCCAATATAGGCGTCGAAATGTTAAAAAAATGCGCCATTTTATCACGTGTTTCCGCAAACTTCAAAACCCTATCACTTTTTATGGGGGGGGGGGGGCGGTGAATTTCAGCTTCTCCTGACTGAATATCATCATTTATAACCCGAAAAATGAGAAAATAGCAACAATGAAATGTTAGGCTCTTTTTTCGGGAAAGACACTTATGTGAAGAATTATCAAATATGAGGATGAATCTATACAGGGTGTCCTGATATGAATGGATAATCCTGCAACTGTCGATAGGTCGGAACATGTCATACTATACGCTGGAATTTCAGTTCAGTAAAAGTCCCACGGTTTTCGAGATAAAAATCATCTGCTTTTGGTTTTTCGCATGCCATTTCGACAAATGATAACTTATTTTGGCACGGTTAAAAAAAAATACTCTTGGTTATTTGTTTTATCTAGAAAATTCTTCTTTTTAACGTTAAATGTTAAGGAAACTTTATGAAAAAAGATCGTATGCAGAATTTTCATACAAACAAATTCGGAGGGTAAAAAAAATGTACTAAGCATATCGTGCTAATTGCTTGTAAAAATTGCTCCAATTTAAACCATTCTTTCTTTAAAAAATATCCCTATATTCATAGCACTAATATATATATATATATATATATATTAAAGAACATTTTAAGGAACATGATCTCGACATAACGAAACCTCAATATAACGAACTTTCCTAGAGACTCGTTATATCGAGGTGCGACTCTATATATATATCATTGTTACATATTTATCGTTACAGTTTTCTGAATGAAGAGTTGATTTTCGGCACAGCCCGGTCAGTGACTTTCCTATAGATGAGCTTTTACATTTATTCAAAGGTGATTGTGAAGTCACTGAGGCTTGAATAATGTTGAGCAAGAAGACGTACACTATTTTGACGACGGATTTCGTATTCAAATGTATTTAAAATTACCTTTCCCTCATATGTGTGGGTATATATACATATATTTATATTTATTAGTTTGTGCATAGATATACATATATAAACACGGATACGTAGAAATCCACGTATATAACGTTCTGTTTAAGTTATATCCATTCAATTGCGTAAGAAATGATCTGGGCAATCTCACGTGGCTACCTCGTCACCCCATCGATCACGATCTGCCTCCAAGATAAATAAATAATAAAGCAACGTCGATATAAAGAAAAGTTGTCGATACTTATGTGCAGTATGTGTGTATCTATGTATATGTTTATATATATATAGGGACACACACATACTGCACATATGCATCAACGACTTGGCTTCATATCAATATATATATATATATATATATATATATATATATATATATATATATATATATATATATATATATATATATATATATATATATATATATATACACACGTGTGTATACGAATCGAGTCGTCGCGTAGTATCATCGATCGTATCGACTGTACGTTTCGTTTACAGAAAACCGTAGAGCGACTTATCAATGAAATCTTTTCATTGTCAT
This sequence comes from Ophion ellenae, assembly GCA_963210295.1. Lineage (NCBI taxonomy): Eukaryota > Metazoa > Arthropoda > Insecta > Hymenoptera > Ichneumonidae > Ophion > Ophion ellenae. Next base: position 65,847,132 of record OY723385.1, read on the forward strand.
TATTGATATTATCATTATTGTTATTTTTGTTTATTTTATCTTAACTTCATCGGTTCTCAGCGATTATCATTTTCGTTAACTGCGGAAATTTGCGTATCGTTTCAAGCGAACATTTTGAGAACGATGGAGAATGAAAAAAATTTAGTGATTCACTCGCACCCATTTTCGCAAGTCGGACCTTTTTATGTTTCGTTTTTTCTTCGTTTTTCCGTAATCTCGCGCATCGCGTTTACTTCCTGGACGTAAATCCACTTATGGAGTCAATCGTTGTTCGTGCGTCCCGCTATATAAGCTAATTAGGGGAATAATCGCATTAGTGCCCCGCGGGGCTGTATCATGCGTGGAAGCTTATTTTTCCCTTCTTCAGTCCCGATAGGGTGGCTGACACACAACACGCCAAGGAGGTCGACGACACCGAGAGGCAAGAGAAACCGAGATCGTCGACGTCTCATTTATTGTTTCGCAACGTCAATTTATATTGTCGGCTATCGGGACATCCGGCTGTTTAAGGCAGGTGATTAACGTTTTTACTTTATTTTTATTTTTATTACTATATTTTATTTATATATTATGACACAAACGAGGAAATGAGAATGAAAGGAAGAATTTTTGTTGCATTCCATGAGACGTTTCTTAAGACCATAAACATTCGGGCAAACATTTATGGTCCATTTGGTTCTGTTTCGGGTTGGGTGTTCCCCTTACCACTTTCTTCGGAATATTGACAGTCATCAAGTACCTCGGCGGTTTGGAACAAAAAACATGTTATGGGGTCTGGATAAGCTTTGGAAGACTTTTTCGCCTAAGCATTTTTTTTTCATTAGTCATTAACCCTTCGAGTGCACACTGGGTCGTTGTGACCCAGTGATTTTTTTTCGTGTAAGTACGTATTTTTCAACGTATGCCCCATGTTGAACGAATGTTTTGGAATTTCGTTTTAGTTTTCGTCAAAAAATAAATTTAGGGCCATAAAATATGGATAATTTACTACAAAAAACGTCTCTACAAAAAAAAACAAGAAATGCATATTTACCGGATCACAACAATTTGAAAAACGCCTCGGATCAGATTGACCCAAGATGCAGTCATAGGTTGGCGGCGGAGGTGTGCACTCGAAGGGCTAACAATAATAACGTCATTTCCCCACGAAAAATCGAACAAAAAAATCAAGAAAACAAAATGTCTTAGATTGAAACGCGATAGCAAAAAAAGCTCGGTCAAGTCTAATATCATCCGTATCATCTATTTTAAGCAGAAAGGTGTTTATTTTGATCCGGATTAATCGGGTGGGCGAAATCACCTACACCGTTGAGTCCCTCACGTTCAAAGGTCCTTCACGAGATTGTTCATAACTTATTTAATAATGAATATTTTCTTATGCAATTTGGTACACTACGTTGTTTACGTACATACAAATAAATGTCCAAACCATCTCTCATCTTACTAACTCCTTCAAATTTTTTTTTCTTGCAAATAACCCTGAACCTCGCGTGTCACAGTAGCCTGACCCCTTAATTGCCTGTAAAATCCTGATTTTTTAATCCCGATACTCTAGTTAAAAACAAAAATTCACCGACCTGTTTTTCGAGCCCCAAGCTTTTGCAGAGACCCGTTTTCCGAAAAAGATCCCACGCCAAATAGTTACCGCGAAATCGACCAACCGTAAAACAAAAATCTACAGATATTACGCAAAGTGCACCTATTTCATCGCATTGAAAATGTAATCATATTTCTCGAATAATAACAAACAGGTACATCTAGATGAGTTGGTTTTTATTATTTTTCAAAGAATATTGATACATTGATGTATATAATTGGTTTTGTTTGGGTTTGTTTCGGTTTCTTTGGGTTTGTTTGTGTTTGTTTTGCGTTTGTTTGGGTTCCTTTAGGTTAGTTTGGCTTTGTTTGTTTAGGTTGATTTGTATAATTTTCGTAATATATTTGTAATATAATTTTTGTGATATATTTGTAATTTAAGTTGTAATATAATTTAAAAATTCATAACACGATTAGAATTGAGCGGGGAACATCTTTGGGGCATTTTTCAACCAATCACAGGCATTCCGCATGTCGCAGCCCCCCCCCCCCCCCCCCCACTACAACGCAGTAGCAGTGGAGTGGGGGTAGCGAATGTTTCGTGTGACATTCTGCCAACTGTTTGTCGACAAACATATAACAGTTTTAAATGCATTTTCAATACTAAAATCCGCAACAACTACCGCCAAGAAACAAATTTGTCCCTGTTCGTCGTTACCATTTCGTTCTCTGCCCAGAGTTTCTCTCGTTCCATTCGCCGCGCTTGATTTTTTCGTGACTTCCAGGCCGCTGCGTTTTCGCGCGCAAGGAGCGGAAAGAACGCGGGTTAACTCGCGGAGGGTAGACAAAATTGCCACCGCGGAAGAAAAGTGAGGCCTATCTCGGTATTATGCTGTGTTATGTGTGCGCGTGTGTGTGTGCACGTGAGACAAGGGCAAACGTAATAAAGGTGCCCAGTGCACGATTGCCGCGCTCGCGATGTTCCCCGACGAGGTGCACACACACATACACACACTCGCGTACATCATCGACCTCTCTTCCTTCCCTTCATCCGCTTCTGCGGCAGCACTTTCGCTACCCCCCCCCCCCCCCCCCCCGAGACTCTTTATTCCCTGCACGCTCGCGCATATAACGTTCCAACTTTTCTCTTTTCTGCGGTAAGAAATATATTTTCTTTTCACTATATAGCACGCTGCACATATATATGTGCATACGTAAAAGAAAAGTATATTTTGAAGTCGTTGTGTAAGTGTAACGTTGACTATGAGGACATCGGGCTGTTTCGAGGACGATCCTTGAAGTTGATGGTCTTCAAAATCACCTTTCCCCATGTACAAACACACGCGCACACACTGTCTTCCACTCTGTGTAGCGGTAAAATGAGATAAGGGGTTTCCAGTCCATTCGCGCAGCAAAGTAACTCCGAAGGTGTACCTTCGAAAGCGAGCCTCCTCTCCTTCTTTGTAATGTCCTTACATGGTGCGCAATGTAGCTCAGAAAACCTACGGGAGGTGGTGCACGTTGAGCACTCGTTGCAGCGATTTTCGACGGTGGTTGTCTGCGAAAATTGTTCCAGTCGCGCCGAGGAGCGCGAGAGCAAGAGGCAGGCTCAGGGGGTACGGGAATAGGGAGGGAATTGGTCAGAAATCAGGGAGCAAATATGAAGACGAAGAGAGAAAGGGAAGGGACTTTTTTTGGGCAGCCGGTTGCAAAGGGATCGTGAGACTGATATGGTTGTGGGAGGTTGCAGGGTCGTTGTAGAATGGTGGATGAGTGCATTATTGGGGGTCGCGGATGAATAGCGCATATCATGAGCAAAGTTGTGGAAGCGTGAATAAAAGAAGGACATTTTGTTTGGGTTTGACATGGACGGTATGGAGAACGGGGAATAGAGTCTTTAGTCTGACAAATCGAAGCGGATCCCAAATATATTTAATTGCGCCGAGACACGTGCAAATAGAACATATAGGCTGCGGCGCAGGGCCGGCTTGGATTTTTTAATTTTTCCTTATCTCTTGACTCGATCGCGAGAGGTAGGATGAGCGGGTCTCGTCCTTCTGAATTAGAAACTTGGGTACCTCTTTTTTTCCAGTTCGCCTTCGCTCACGAGTCTCCTCTTCGAGTTGAGAAGACTGTGCAGCTTCGAAACTCGCCGCTGTAAAGTCTCTCCGCGTAATTACAGGTCCGAACCGTGCCTGGCTTTCATACTGTGCGCGTATGTGTATATATACAAAAGCGCGGGTTCTGTACAGGGTATTCCAAAAGTCGCGTCAGATACTCAAGCATCGGGTAGATCGCGAAATTCTGAAGAGAAAAGTCCTGAAGCACTTTTCTCTCCGCCACTCCGTTCCTTAGATATTAATTAAGTAGCATTGCAGCTAATCCAACGCGTCGGCCATCCCCTCCACCGCACTCGAGCCTATCCGATGCGACTGGAGGGGGCACGGGCGCGCCTCCTCGCTGCATCGCAGCCGGTAGCCGCGCGGGGGCGTAACCCCTCAGCCGCACACCGGATTGGTTATCACTGATTAGTAAATATCTAATGAACGGTGCGTCGGTGAAAAAAATTAGTGAGGACTTTTCGCTTTGGAATTTCACGAACTTTCCAAAACCACGTCGATATTCAACGCGACTTTCGGAACACCCCGTATCGTGCACATTTACCCAGTGGTTTCGAGAGTGGCTGCCGGTCCTGGAGTTTGCGAGAGTCGCGAGCCCGGCCGTTTCGATCATCAATCAATAACACACGCCCGGGATTGCGCCATCGAGAATATGCTGTCGCTCTCTTCTTCTTCCTCCTTGCTCTTATGTTTAATCCCATTTCGTCCTTTTTTAAATCGTCCACGAGTCGTATTTTACTCGATGGCTTGAAGTATCGATTCTTGATAGGTGTTTAAAAAAAACACCTTGCACGTGACGTTAGTCGATCTTGAAGTTCAACCTCGAATATTTATCGGAATCTCGACTTAATTTTTGTATTTTGGAAATTACACTAAAAATTCGGCCATTGCAATATTCGTATGAGAAAATATATGTCTTTTAATATTTAAAAAAATGAAAAAAGAAGCCAAGACACATCATACATTTGTTCTGATTAAATCACGCTCATCGTGTTATCGTGTGCACGGACAAATTTTTGAAAATAATTATATTCTTTAATTCACTTGAGATATTAAGTGGCCGTGGCGTTGATACATATCGTCTTAGGAAGTTCTTGGTTCCAATTAGCGGTTGGGCGAGCGTGCAATTCTGCATACGTGCGCGAAACGAAGGAAGAGAAAAAGCAACCACGTACAGAGAAGGGAAAAATGAGGAAAGGCGCAGGGGAGACTGGCGCGCGGAGGGGTGAGGGGGGGATGACGGATGAAAAATTCTATCGGCAGTCCCCGTGGCGTTTCTCGGCTCTCTCTCTCGCGTGTGTCCGCGGGACATCCTTGACTCTCGTGCAATGCACATTACACACACGTACAATCCATTCCATCAAAAATCATCGACATCCCGCGAGCCACCATCCCATCTTCCATCTCACTATCGGGCACTGTCAGACAATCAGATTTTTTTTTCAGTATCTCCGAATGGCTACCACATTTTCAAGTTAATTTATTCAACGAATCTAGACAAATTGAGATGGGATTTTTTTTTCATTTTTTCCAAATCACAAACCCAAGAATATCTTGAATGGAGTTTGGACCAAAAAAGGTCGTAAATTGCAGAACACTAGGTGGAGAAAAATGTAAATAAAAAAAAAACACTTTACGATCAACTTCCCCGGCGATTTGTGGTAAAAAAGTCTCATACACGAGTGTACATAATGTCCACACATGGAATTGCATACCGCATGAGTCTGGAGTACGTATGTGTGTACCATTGGCACAATACGTGCGTGTCTCTGTGTGTGCCTAGGGGGCATCGATGCCATGGTGGAAGCACGCCGCGTTAAAGTATCGTTAAAGCGTCGTTAAACGTAGTGGCAGGCGATTAATGCCTCGGGGCGCCGCGAATCGAAACTCTCGCCTGGTCTCGGAACTATTCATGCGCTGTTCATAGGGTGTCCGGGCCGCCGAGTGGCGCCAACTTTGAGACTATTGACTCTTCAGGCCTCGCGCCTTTTGACAAGACAAACAAACGCCCTATACAAATATCGGACTTTCTCGTATTGGTTTCTCTCCGATTGATCTCTTGTTCGACAGAATTTGTTCAGGTCGTTGAAAAGTTCAATGTGCGAGTAAATCTTTGATCGGCACAATTTAGACACCCTGTGTGTCGGCAAAGAATTGCACCGATACGGGCTCTACGATCACAAACATACAGATAAATTGAGAAAAAAACAGCAATAGTGGGAGGGAGAGGAAGAAAGGAAAAGACAAAGAGAGAGACAGACGGACAGGCATAGACCGAGAGATTGATTGATTTATTTATTTATTAGTTATGCCCTAGTTGGGCAAAGTTTAGGGCAAAGTTGATAGTAGCACAATGAAGTTTAATTTCGACTCTCTCCAAAGGCAACACACAAAAATTAACGGGAGATATACACCTAGATGGTCGAGGTCGAGGATTTAGAAGCTATGAACATTCCGTCAACCGTAGAAGACCTACACCGCTTTTCAAATCGGAACCCAAAATTTCTCGAAAACCAATCAACCGATTGCCTTGAGGTTTTTTGTGGTTATTCTATACACCATTATCTAGTACTTGTCATAGGATTTTTTTTTTCGTTACTTAGTTTTTGTTTTATAGGCAAAATAATAACTAATTTTTGGCCCAAAAATCACTATTCATGTTCAAACGTCAGCCATTTTGTCATAAATCGATATTTTCAAAATCGGCTATGACAAGTACTAGATTATAGTATCTAATTTAATAATCTTTTTGGTTTTTTTTTCTGATGATTTTTGAAGAAACACCAGTGGGTACCGTATACGCAGATTTTTTAACGACGCACCAAGGATCATACAATATCCTTGTATATTTTTGATATTTTTAAATAAAGAATATTAAAGATATTCTTGAATGTATATACTTTTATATAATTAAAACCCCAATCCGAAATTTCTAATAGTTTTCCTTGAAAAAACTCACAAAAATTACCTTTTTTCCGGCTCCTAGGTGTATATCTCCCCTTAAGCACGGAATTTAAAAAATGCGGGTAATGAAAATTATAAGGACCGTCGGAAAAATATGCCTAGAAAATCATACCGACGTATACAAAATCATACAGAATTATTTTAAAAATTGAACACAATCGTGCATGATAATGCAAAATTGAACAATTGACAGTGGTAGATGGTCAGTCGGGATCTGGCTCCGGAAGTCCCTCGAGTTAAGAGTGCATGGCCGATACTCAGAGGGGTGACCGCTTAGCCGTGCATCGGCTGGCGCATCAACTTGTCAGCGAAAGGCCGATACTTATGAGACCTCGGTGTAGATACTTGAGCAAAACGTCTATGTACCAGAAAATCAGAAGAACATAGCGCCGTAGCTGAAGAGTTATTCTCACTTTGGACGCTAAAAAAGGCTATTTTCATTAATGTTTTAAATAGGTTTATTTTACAGATATTGATATAAAAGTTGTTACAATTAATAAATACACTTTCGAAATACATTTTAAAAAAATTTAAAATATATTTATGTAACCCAAACAAACTTTAAACGTTTTTCTCGAAACAACGCCATTTTGTTATTTTTGCATATATCAAAAATCGTGTGATATGCGTTATAGCCATTAAGGTAGTACCTCTGCGAAAATCTCAACCAAAAGTTTACATACCATGTTCATGTTTAAAAGATTGATAATTGGTTTAATTAGTAATGAATAAAATTAAAAACTACGCAGTATTGACTCGGTACTAGTAGATAATAGGATGGATATCATTTATTGCCGTAAAATATATTTTGTATTGTGTTTTTGATCGACCATTGCCAGTAAACTTTTTGCCGGGACTGTCCAGGCTTTGCCCCGATTGTTTTTTTTCCAGGCTTTGCCAGGCTTTGCACCAAAATTGTGAAGGCTTCACATGGTTATATCTTGGAAACTGGATGGTGAATTATTCTCATTTTTGTTCACATTATTCGTGATATCTTACTGTAGCTTATCCTCGTTTTTTTATCAATTTCTTAATTTTAGTTTTGACGGTAGAATTAATGATGCTCTGTTTGCCCATCATAACGCATTTGTTACGTGTAAACCAAGCCAACTTTAAGTGTAAATATCTCAGGTTTGGGGTGGTCAAACTTATTCAAATTGTACAGATGTTTGGATAATGTATTAAATAACGTATATGTCAAATTTCAACCATTTTTTAATTCAACTTTTCTGAGGAGGTACTACCTTAACATACTGAATCTAAAACCGTTTGATTTTTTCCATCTCCGAGATTTCATCAACAGCGCAACCTACAATTTTATTAGGACATTTTTTAACTACCATTTCGTCTACCATCGTCTATGAATAGTGACTCAAATGAGCAATTAAAAAAAATGTATTTCAAAAGAGTATTTATTAAATGTAACAACTTTTATATCAATATCTATAATATAAACCTATCAAAAAAAATCACGAAAATAGCCTTTTTGAGTACTTTGCGATGAAATAAACATTTCTAAAAATCAACCACATTAAAGATGCTAAGAACATTAATTTCCGGTAATAATAATGCAAACAAGTTATAAGTAAATTGGTGAAAAAAAAAAATTGGTCAACAAATGTCTGGTGAACTAATATTTTTATTATAAAATGAATTCGTAGATTTTTCTAAATAGGTATGATTTTTCTAAGAATTTTCTTTCTATTTTCATTTTAACTTTTTCAATTTAAAAAAATGGATGAAGAGTCACAAATTTTCAATATGTTTTCGGAGCAATGTTCCATATAAAATCCAAGAAGTGTCCGGGGCATTGAACGAACAATGTCATAGGTACAGCCTCTGAAAAATTCCAAAAACGGGATTTTCGAAATAGAGAGAAAATACATATGACCTTTAAAAGGTCATATGTATTCAGAAAAATATCAAAATTCATTTAATGTTACAAAAAATCAAGTTCACCGGAGATTTTTTGAACAAATTTGTGTTTAAACAATTTATTTATAAATTTTTGGCATTCTCATTGTTCAAAGCTAATGTTATTAGCATCTTCAATACGGTTGATTTTTTTCAGATTTTAATGTTATGGCAAGTACTCAAAATTCCCACCGAAACTCCCTTTTGGTAGGGAACTTGGTACTTAGGTGGGTCAGAAAATAGCATTTCCCCAAAAAAAATCCATTTGATAGGATCACCTTTTGGCTATATACTCTGCATTGTTTACAAAAATATTCCTTAAATTAAATGAATAAAATTGAACAGTCGGTCGGGCGAGCGGTAGCAGCACCATACTTCAAACTTGAATCGCGTTTTTCTCGAAACACTGTTTTCAAAGTCGGTGGACATGATGTTTCGAGAACCACTTGCTGGATCATTCCCAAATTTACAGGAGATACGATGAGAAACATTTAAAGGTCGCTGACGATCTCACTTTTTCAAAATCCATCTTCATTTTTCAATAGTTACGTAAAAATGACGACGTTTTCCATAGATTTTGTACACTGGGGTTTCAATTCGTCGCCGCGTTGTTAAAAAAATTATTTAAAAAATCGACGATCGTCAACGATTCGTATTTATTGTTAACTTGAATAACCCCTTTGGGTTTTTCCATTTCGGATGGACCGTTCAAGCTAGAGAGTGTCCGCCGCCAAACGTCGCGGGAAAAATTAATCATCTGCTGGCGGTCATGTTTTTGTTGTTTTTCCGTATTTTTTAGTAATTTTTTTCGAAGGCTCTCAATATATGTACCTTTGTGTTAAAAAAATGTGTTTCCTTTTCACCAGAAACATATTCGGAATTTTGCCCCTTTTTGGGGCCTCTAGGTAGATGTAGCCCCTTAAGCCGGCTGTGGACGCAACGAGAGTTAGGTTAGTTTAGCGAAGTATGGGTAGGGATTGATAGGAAAGAGTTCAATGGGAAACGATAATACATAAAAATCCACAAGGGTAATCGTTGAAACTGTAAAAATGCAAAATCAAACAAATTCATATCGAATCATACTAAGTCATACACTAATCATACAGTGTCCTACAAAATCATGTACAACCATACATAATCGTGTACAATCATATAGAACTATACAAAAATATAAGGCAATAAAAAAAGTCGCAATCGGAACCTAACCTTAAGACGTTACCCCCACTTGTAGCGCAAAAAAAAGGCCTTTTTCATGAATTTTTTTAAAGAAAACTACAAAACTTTTTTAATCGATCAATATACCATCTTAAAGAACACATCTTGAACAACTTTCAGTAATTTTTTTATTGAAAAATATAACATTGTTTAGTGGCAAATGGCCGTCAATGAAATAATGTTTTTATATACACGGTTTGCGGTAACCAACATTGCGGCGAAGTGGATCATCTGAAAAAAAAATGCGGATGGATTTAGTCAAATATAAGTATAAACTAGTCTTTAATCGAAGGATTTTAAAAAATATTCATTTTTCACAAAATGGCGGACAGTCAAAGTTAATGGTTCGATTTTAACGAAAAAAACGGCCGTTTTTTGGCTATAAAACGGCCATTTTTTTCGAAAAAAAAATCGAACGATTAAAGACTACATTTTTATGTATTAAATAAGCCTGCAAAATTTCAAGAAGATCGGTTCATTAGTGTTCGAGTAATCTTGGTCACCGACTTCAGAAATGCCATTTTGAGAAAAACGCGTTTAAAGTTTCTCTTTCAACGCTCTTTCAACGCGGATTCTTCTCTTTCAACGCTCATATCTCAGTCAATTTTGTTCGGATCGACTTGAAATTTTCAGGACATATTCTCAGATACTTATACTTCAAAAAAATGCAATAAAAAAAATCGATTTTTTCAAAATCGCAAGTGGAGGTAACCCCTTAAGTCATGAAGTTCGCGGCATGGAGCCTGAATAATATCAAGTACAGAGCAAAAGAGGGGAGGCGAGATATATTTATTGATTTTACAATATGTGAATGTATAGAGATTTTAATGAGACACTTATATCTGCGACAATGTAGAACAGGCTAGGATCGTTTGTGGATGAAATTTTCACTGCGGCTCGTATATCGAATACTATTTATTACACATTGGTATGTCTGTTATGAGTCCGGCGTATAAATATATGTTGGTTGGTGTAGTAAAACCGCGTAGGAATACTGTTGTTCTGCGCGTGTAAAGCCAGCGCTCTCTCTCTCTATCTACGCCTCTTTATATATATATGCACACACACATACACACACAGAGGGTGGGGAGGGGGAGAGGGAGAGGGAGAGGGAGAGGAAGAGAGAAAGAGAGAGAGAGAGAGAGAGAGAGAGAGAGAGAGAGAATCCGTAGACTCCGTTCCGCTCTATCGATTTCTAGGATCCCCGCGCGATCATGCACACACACACACTCACATTGAATCACGCGGTTGAGTATTTGCGTGGTCGCGGCCCGGCGGTTCCGTTCCGTTTGCCACGGCCCGAGAAGGCCGTGTAAGGACTCGCACACCGCGAAAACAAAGGTGCGCACACACACACACACACACACACACACATGCGCACGTGCGCGAACTTGCGGGTAGTTTCACGCATCTCGATAGATCGCGAACTGCGTGCACGAAGGCGAGTAGGTACGCGTTTGTGGACTCGTTTTCTATTTAGGACGAAAGATCGATCGTCAGTTTTCTCTCATTATTCCCCTCCCCGCGCGATCGCGGCCATTCGTTTCGTCTATTTATCGTGTGTCGGTCTCCGTGCACGTGTACCGAATGAATTTCAATTCGTGCGCTGCGGCTCGGTGTTTACACGAGCTTCACGAATGTCGCACGTTCGAGGCCGCGCTTTGGGCGTTGTGTGAAATTTTCGAAAAACACCAATACGGAGTTCAATGGGAAGGTCAAAGTGCTCAGGGCATATGAGGTATTCGAGCCGTTAAAAAGTATTCGGACCTCTGCTACGGCCGATACGGATCATCGAGTCAGGATTCATCGCGGACTTTCATTGTGTTACTTTCATTACGAGCTGCCGAATGCACGCGTGTGCGTGTGTGTGTGTGTGTGTGTGAGTAATTTTTCAGCATTCCCGTTGTTCTCGTGTCGCTCAACGAGGGGGCGAAAGTCTTTGGACGACGAGAAATTTCGCTTTTTCTTCATCGTCCGTCGTCGCACGTTCGAGAGACACATATACGTACACCGTTGACTGATGCATGGACGCTTGGGTGTCGGTGGTGCGTGTATTTGCTGTACACATACTTATATATATAGCACATACACGTATACGTGTATCGATAGTGCCTGCATGCGAATACGTGTACTCACGCATTTCAGTGAAAGTAGTCGATGAGAGTTGCAGAACTTGCGCGAGAGGGAATGCGTGTCCGATTGAAGTATACGTATATGCTGTATATATTAAAGAGAGTAGGAGGTTTACCTGCCTACCTGCATATCCGCAAAAGTAGCACCGTTGAGAGAGCAAAGAACGCTCTGCAAATTTGCTCTTCATTGATGTGTAGTACACGTCTATATATGTGTGCGTATGTTGGATATATAGAATTATTGTGTCATATATATTATAAATAATAAATATTATAATGGTAAATATTTACAAGTGGGGCTCCAGCTAGTGAAGGGGTTTTAAAAATGTTGTACCGAGTCGATGTATTGCAGGGCACTTTGTTTGTAATATTTAAGTCGGGGGAAGACAATTTCAACCCTTGTTTCAACCCCCAAACGCTTTTTTAAAACTTTTTTAAAGGTATGGAGGGACCGGGTTTGGTGACATCAAGTGGGTCAAATGACATGGGCCTGACACAAACAAACCCAAACAAAACCAAACAAGCCTAAACAAATAGAGTAAGCACACAGAAAACGTATTTCAAAAATCGAATATTTTCCGGAAATATATTTTTTTGTTAATAAAATACCCCTCCCCCATCGTGAAAACATATTTTCATACTGCAGAATAGCCCCGAATACGTGAAAAAAAAATTGGACCCGATTAGGGCTGGAGCCCCACTCGTAAATATTTACCATAACAATAAAAGGTGTGAGATAATATTACATGCTGTTGTATCTAGGTCTCTCTCTGTCTCTCTGGATCTATATATATATATATATATATATATATATATATAAAGAGAGAGGTATAGATATAACAGCATCTAACTTTATCTCACACCTTTTCTTATAAAATATATTATTTATAATATATATGACATATGATATATATGTCACTAATAGTATATCATCTTATTTAAGGCGTTTTCGTGTATCACAAAAATTATATACAAGACATTTGATATGCTGAAACAAAAAATGAAAAAAAACTTCAGAGTTCATTAGCCGAAGTGCCTCCGTCCGCTGAGAAACGCACAAAACAGCCTATACGGCGAAAGTAGCAATTTGGAGTCGTTTCGTCTAGTCGTACAAAAAATATACAACGACCTAACTGAAGACCTGCTATAAAAATGCCCCCGTGGGTACACGCGGAATTGAAATGAGGGCTTCCGTCGTGTGGACGACAGCTACTAAATCAATTTTGCATTCTCGTTTTTATAAACAAATTAAAGCTGGTTTTTCAGCGAAAAAAAAATTAAGGGATATAATGCCATTTTGCGAAAAAAAAATCGTCTGTGTACTTCTCTAGCAAAACTAATGTATATGACGATTTTTTTGTGCCAATCTATAAAAGTTCTGCATCCTGGCGCAGAGTGCCTAAAAATGGCTCTTAGTGTAGCTACGACTGAGCCGCTATTTTGTATTTGTTTCATAAATTTTGTTGTTTTCGTCAACACGTAGAATAAGCCCTTCAAACTCCATTTTGATTGCTTTTTTAGTATTCTCAAGGAAAAAACCCAAAAAATCTGATTTTTGGGTGAGCCAGGTAGATTATATTGTAGTTGGAAATAATATATTATTTATACTATTATATGTTATAGTGGGTTGCCCGGAAGGTTCGTGCCGATTTTTCAATGTGCCACCTACCGAAAATCGGCACGAGCTTTCCGGACAGCTAAATATATAATGATTTTAAAGGCCGACACGAGTGGATGAGCGGTCATGGTGTAGCTTAAGGCGATGTGCCACATGCCTCCGACCGCATCGAAATTTTGAAAAAAGAATTCTCCCAAACGGAACAACCGATTGGAATGAAATTTGTTGTGTGCATGCAGGACACTTGCTCCGAGAGGATGATGCCCTCCGTTATGCAAAATTTCCAAAAAAAAATTACAGTTTGTGGTTACCCTGCGAAAAATGGTGAATTATTAACCATTGCATCGCATTTTCGGTGATTTTCTGAGCGTCATCCTCTGGACCGTAAAAAAGCACACATTTTAAGCTTTGTTTCATCTGTTTTCATGAACAAATGGCGGAGAAAAGGCATTTTGAAATTTTTACATAAATGTAGCAAAAATGTATCGACTAAGCTCAAAATATCAGTTACCGGAGCAAGCGTTCAGTTCATCCGTTTTCTCACTAGCGGCGCGCAGCTCGCTTCGCCCTTTTTTACCGACCTCGCTCGCCTCCTTCCGGAACAATTTATTTTTGACAGGTCGAAAGCCTGAGCCATAACCTCGCACATTCGTTCGAAATATATTTCAAACGATGTGTAATAGTGTGTGATAGAGTGAAGTTTGTTTTCGTCGCGTTTTGGTGAGTTTTCTTTTGACGTGAAAAACGAAACGAGCCCGGTGGCCGAGGACGTCGCCTCAGCTCGCCGGCACACCTCCGACGACAAATCCCGACAAAGAAGTAATCGACGAGAAAACCGCAGCGGCCGATTTCACGAAGAAGATCGAGGAGCATAGTAACAGCGAGAAGCCGAAGGAGAAAACACCGGAAGGCAAGGTACGTACGTGCTATAACTTGATAACTTCAATTTACGTGCTTTGTTATTTGCCACGATCTTCCCTCGCATGGCTGTCCCGCTCGCCGATGTGTCAAACAGCCAAGGGCTCTGATGCAAGAAAACTTTCATCTCCGATGAAAGAGATAGTACCCTACGGTGTACCTGTACGGTAGTACATGCTACACGCAAATGTACGTGTTACTAGTATGGTACGGGTACACTGTGCAATAATAAGATATACCGGTTCCATATCCTCACCATACTAATGCTAGTACCGATACGGTACGCACACATATGGTAGGTACGGTACCTGGGCTATCATGTAGGAACCAGAACTCAAATAGCATCGGATTTACCATCTAGATGGACCATCGGATTTATCCAGTGCAGCAAGTACGTACTGCCGAGGATAAGAAACCGCGTCAATCGTCGCAGCTACAATATATAGTCCCAGTGTCGAGAGGATATCACCGCTGTCTCCAATGTCTCTGAGAGCACGAGCGAGGCTAACCTCAAGGAACAACATCTCGCCATGGATCGCACCACCAATCTGTGCAAGGCCTTTCGCTTACGTATGTACGTTTAAAAACGAAGGGCGAGGACGCTAGGGCCTTCTTGCGTTGCAATGGTTACGGCTACCATCATCTCATACTCAGAGTCGATGGGTCCAAACCTTCAGCCCAACAGAATTGAATGCCCAACAGTTGAACGTGTTAAGGTAGAACAAGCATGCGCTTTTGATTTTTATAGATTTTGTTCGAATTTTAACCAGACATTGTTCGTATAATTATGCATGTTTCAGTGAAATTTCAGAACAGTCGACTATGTAGATTCGGAGATAATGGGTTTTGAAATTGCAACTTTTAACACTGCAGGGTCGGCATTGAAATTTAGACAGAGTAATTTTTTGTAACACATATTTGTCCTCTATAAAAAGACACAAGGCAATAACATAATCAAGATAAAATATTAATGTTTATAACGCAAATATTTCTTTTTACGTTAAAAGTTTTCAACTTTAGGAACACGATAATTATCTTTTTTCTCAACATATTGAACAATACTGATCTACGGTGTTGCATAATGTCTTCTTATCATAGGGGACAAATATTTTTTACCGAGAGTTATTCCGTCGTTACTGAACGTCTTTAGCAAAACTGAATAGCAAAGACAATCCAAACTTTTTTCACTCGTTCCCTAACTAGTTTGCTATCTGATCATAATTTTTTTTTCAAAATGAATAATCCAATAGAATGGTACGCCGAATTATGTGACCTGACTTTCGGCCAATGCAGACCCTGCAGTATTAAAAGTTGCTATTGAAAAATTCATTATCTCCCAATCTAAATAGTCAACTGTTCTGAAATTTCACTCAAACTTGCATAATAATATCAATAATGTCTGGTTAAAATTTGAACAAAATCGATAGAAATCAAGAGCGCACGCTCGTTTTACCATAAGGGCTTACACTACTGTAAACGGCCAAAATTGAGTGATATTTCGCGATTTTTTTAG
This sequence comes from Ophion ellenae, assembly GCA_963210295.1. Classification (NCBI taxonomy): domain Eukaryota; kingdom Metazoa; phylum Arthropoda; class Insecta; order Hymenoptera; family Ichneumonidae; genus Ophion; species Ophion ellenae. Next base: position 65,863,062 of record OY723385.1, read on the forward strand.
GACAAATGAGAGACTATTAATATTCAACGATGTTATTAGTCAAATCTTCGAGTGACCGAAATGAAATTTATATTAAAAAATTATGCCAAAAGGTGACGCTGGAGCCATTCTGGTGAGGCATGTTGAATTTGAGACGCTTTGTGGCACGCAGTATAGCTGACGCAAATTTTATTTTAGAATAAAATAAAAAATTTCTATCAATTTACACAAGTATAGCTAGAGAAATACGTAGAGGATTGTGAAAATAATAATTTTTGTGTAATTGGGGAGCATTAAACCAAAAACTTGATTTTCGACAGAAAAAAAGGATTATCATTTCGTAAATTACTAATGTTATAACTAACTCATAGAAAGTCCCGTACGTATTTCTCTTTGGAATATTATTTTAAATGTGTACTCAAAATTTGGAGTGAAAATAATGAAAATTTTTGGTGTCATGCGGCGTGCCGTTTTGAAAAATTGTGTTTCGAGATAGACCAGCGTAACGCAGAGTTTCTTCTCCGTTCCCTGGTAGACTATGGACAAAATATTTGCGATGAAACTTTTCGAGGAGAATAAGCCACTGTCCGGGCTGAATCTCCGTCGTCTGATGACATCAGCACCCTACCCCTACCTTCGTGAGGCGAGCGGTGGACAAAGTGTATATGAATCGTGGTCGAGGTATTTGTTTAAATTTATTACAACGGACGGTAAGATGTCACAACCTTTCCACAGGGCAAGTCGTTAGCAACTCGGAAAGCCTAAAGTTGAATTGTTGTAAAAAATTATTGAAAACTTTCTATTTTGGGAAAGTCAGCATTTTATTTCAAATTCGTTCAGGTCAAAATGACGCAGTGTGTCAAGGAAGGAGAACACCACCGTCACTGCCCATTTTCGACCGTTTTTTTAGATTAAAAAAAACAGAAACCAATAAAATACATGTTCAAAAGAACTGTTAGGCTTTATCAGGTATATATTGAAGTATGTAAAAAGAGTTTATTTGGCAAAAGAATAGAAAATCGCGGTGTACGAGTTGCTATAGCACTACTGGTTTTCAGTCAACCCTCTCCATAGTGTTGAAGTTTGCGTCGTTGAAACGCAACGAAAGCTCTTGCTTACATTTTATTTTTTATATTTTTATTGTTATAGAAAATCTTTTTTTTAAGATTTATATTGTAGATCGCTAAATAAACATCTAAAAAAATAGTTAGAAGATTTTTGTGAGCAAGATTTGGAAAAATAAATTAAAGGAATTCACGAATATTAATTTTCGTTGCGTTCCAACGATACAAACTTCAACCTCATACTCTCTCCGCGGAACGCAGTAGAACTATCGTAAATTTAATCCTGGAACTAAGAGCGAAATATGTTTGTTAATTATGTTAGTTTTAGAAGTCAAATACAAGAAATTTTAAAATAATCATAAAAAAATCGTAACGAGTTGGAAAAAAAGTTCGTGTTTTCGACCATAATTTTTATGTACTACTCCAAATAATTAAAGGAACAGAACGTTTCTTCATTTTTTGGAGTGTTTTTTGAAGCGCTGTATTTATGTGAAAAATGGTCGCATCGAGATAAAAAAACCTTCGAAGCTTCAAGTTTCTAGTTTCGCGATTTTTTGGCATTTTTTTTTGTGAGCTGCGGTTTTCTCTCTATCATAAGAATAGCGGAGGAAAAAAATTGCCAAATTTATTTGTTTTTTTTTTCAAGGTTTCTAGTCTAGTTAATTTTTCTAGGCTAGTTAATTTTTTTCCACGTAACTCAATGTATAGGTCCGTTAGCTTGTTGATTCAGCTTTAATTTGGATTTTTGTCTCTCTACGTCAATTTTTTGCTGAGATATCCTACTTTAAATAAAAAAAGATCCTTTTGTCTTTGTTCATCGATATCTCAGCAACCAATGATTGCAACGGAAATTAAAGGGCAACTTTGAAAACTTGAATAAATTTCCTACCAGCCCCTTTCGTTGACCTTTCAGAAAAACATTTTTTCACCCTTAACATTAATTTGAAAAAAGGACAAAAAGTGACTTTTTATAGTTTGTCAGTAAATCTACTATTACCTTACAAATATTGATGGAAACACTAATGTTGCCGCGTTTTTTTTCAAGCGTAATATAGCCCCCTGTTAATTTTCAAATTGATCCATCGAACCGTTTTTCCGAACTCATTGATCAATGTTTTACAGAACAATCAAAGGCACAAGTGTATTGTTTCTAAGCACCGTGTAATCATCATCAAAATGGAAAGACCAATTTTCTTCGACTCTTTTCACAAATTTGCACTAGAAAGAAAAAAAAATTCAAAAAATCTCAATTCTTAAAAAATATTGCTTTTAACTTTGTAAAACATTTCAGGAAACAATACTGACTCATTTTTTACCCGATTCGGCCTTTACGCACTATAATTTCACTCATGTTTAATAGCATTAATTAAAAGTTGATAACCCTAAACTGTATTCAATAGTCGATCTGAGAACATTTATGCGATTAACTCTTGATATTTTTTACGAAGGTTATTAGGGTTCCAGAAAACATTTTTTTTTCAAACTAGGCATGAACAAAAATTGAAAAAAGTTAAAGTTTACAAAAACTTTAGACTAGTTTTTGTACCAAAACGTAGAAAAAAATTACCAAAAAAAGAGTAGTTTAAAAAAATCTTAATTGGTTTTTTCTTTGAAAAAAGATCAGTTTTAAAAGAAAGTTTTTTTTGTAACCCTAATAAACTTCGTAGAAAATATCGAGAATTCATCTCATACAAGTTCTCAGATCGACTAGTGAATACAACTTGGGTGTATCAACTTTTAATTAATGCAATTAAAGATGAGTGGCATTATGGTGCGCAAAGGTCGCATCGTGTAAAAATGAGTCAGTATTGTTTCCTGAAATGTTTGACAAATTTGAAGAAAAAAAAATTGATATTTTTCGAATTTTTTTTCTTGACCTTAACAACCGGGCAACGCTATTCTTTCCATCAATACTTAAAGTATTATACATTTCCTATAATATATAAAGTAGTAGTACATTTACTGAAAAACCATAAAAAGTCTTTTTTTGTCTTTTTTCAAATTAATATTAATGGTGAAAAAATGTTTTTTTTTCTAAAAAATCAACGAAAGGGTCGGGTAGGAAATTTATTTAAGTTTTCAAAGCTTCCCGTGCAATCATTGGTTGCCGAGAAAACGGTGATCGAAGACAAAAGGATCTTTTTACATTCAAAGTCGCATATCTTAGCAAAAAATTGACGTCGAGAGACAAAATAAACAAGCTAACTGATCTATACATGTATTTAACTGAAATAACATTCTCGAGCGCGTGGACCCTTGAAAAAAAAACCCCAAAAATTTGGAATCAAATTTTCTCTCGCTATTTTTTATTATTGCGCGATTACAGTAGCTCAAAAATTTGTTTTGACGACAGATCTCGCAACTAGAAACTTGAAGCTTCATGATGCTTTTTTTCATCTCGATGCGACCATTTTTCACATTGATACAGTGCTTCAAAAAACACTTTGAAAAATTGAAGAAATTGGATTAGTCGATTGGACGAAAATTGTTCGAGTTCGTGGTTGAAAGCGTGGTTTGGAGAAAAAAACGTGTGTGAAGTCAACGGTTAAACGACAGAGCTGAAGAACTTTTGTTTCCATAATCTAATCCCACCTTTTGGTCGAAAATAAAACTATTTTTAGTCGGTGAATTTCTCCCCTTAGATAATAGGCGTACAAGAGTTGAGAATTGCGACTACCGGCATGGCATCGCCGAAGACGCGTTTCAGCGCCGGAGACCCTATAAAAATAGCTCGAAAACCACGTTAAAACTGTTTTTTTTTGCGGCTATAAACGAATTTTCATCATATTTTTGGAGGTTATAAGGATTTGTTAAATGTTTAAAAAAAAATGTTTTTTCGAAAGTTTTCAACTGGTGTCCTCCTTTAAACATATCGCGATCGTAAAACTTCACCGCTGTTCTGTAGGGCGAGACTCCTGCGATCGTCATTGCTAGAAAATTCGATCCTTGGAGGAACTTGCCGAAGATAAATCCCGACAGAGACAAAAAAATTCTAAATGTATTTATTTTAGCAATAATTATAAAATTTCACCACTCTTTCGCACAGTGAGACTCGGTCGATCGCGTTCGCTCGCTCGCGAATTTGGTCGGCCGCAGCCAACCTGCCGAAGATAAGCCATGGCAGAGAAAAAAATGGCGAACGCAATTGTTTAAACAAAGAGCATTGTAAAATTTTTTAAGATTCCAAGGATTTTTTAAAAGTGCTTCCAACAAACCGATTTTTCGAAAATTTTACACCGATGATCTCTAAACAATTCGCGGTAGTAAAATTTTACCACTCTTCTGTAGAGCGAGACTTCTCCGATCGTCATTGCGAGAAAATTCGATCTTTGGAGAAACCTGCCGAAGATGAACTCCGGCAGAGAGAAAAAATGCCAAACGAATTTTTTTAGCATAATTAGTAATAATTTAGTAATAATAAAATTTTACCACTCTTTCGTAGAGTGAGACCCGGTCGATGTCGTTCTCTCGCGAATTTGGTCAGCCGCAGACAACCTGCCGAAGATAAGCCATGGCAGAGAAAAAGTGCCAATCGCAATTGTTTAAACAAAGAGCATTGTGACATTTTTTAAGTTTCCAAGGATTTTTGAAAAGTGCTTTTAACAAAACGATTTTTCGAAAAATTTTCACCGATGACCGCTAAACAATTCGCGATAGTCAAATTTTACCGCTCTTCTGTAGAGCGAGACTTCTCCGATCGCCATTGCTAGAAAATTCGATCCTTGGAGAAACCTGCCGAAGATGAATTCCGGCAGAGAGAAAAAATGCTAAACGAATTTTTTTTTTTAGCATAGTTAGTAATAATTTAGTAATAATAAAATTTTACCACTCTTTCGCAGAGTGAGACTCGGTCGATCGCGTTCGCTCGCTCGCGAATTTGGTCGGCCGCAGCCAACCTGCCGAAGATAAGCCATGGCAGAGAAAAAATGGCGAACGCAATTGTTTAAACAAAGAGCATTGTAAAATTTTTTAAGTTTCCAAGGATTTTTTAAAAGTGCTTCCAACAAACCGATTTTTCGAAAATTTTACACCGATGATCTCTAAACAATTCGCGATAGTAAAATTTTACCACTCTTCTGTAGAGCGAGACTTCTCCGATCGTTATTGCAAGAAAATTCGATCTTTGGAGAAACCTGCCGAAGATGAACTCCGGCAAAGAGAAAAAATGTCAAACGAATTTTTGTTTAGCATAATTAGTAATAATTTAGTAATAATAAAATTTTACCACTCTTTCGTAGAGTGAGACCCGGTCGATCTCGTTCGCTCGCGAATTTGGTCAACCGCAGACAACCTGCCGAAGATAAGCCATGGCAGAGAAAAAGTGCCAATCGCAATTGTTTAAACAAAGAGCATTGTAACATTTTTTAAGTTTCAAAGGATTTTTGAAAAGTGCTTTTAACAAAACGATTTTTCGAAAAATTTTCACCGATGACCGCTAAACAATTCGCGATAATCAAATTTTACCGCTCTTTTGTAGAGCGAGACTTCTCCGATCGCCATTGCTAGAAAATTCGATCCTTGGAGAAACCTGCCGAAGATGAATTCCGGCAGAGAGAAAAAATGCTAAACGAATTTTTTTTTTAGCATAGTTAGTAATAATTTAGTAATAATAAAATTTTACCACTCTTTCGCAGAGTGAGACCCGGTCGATCTCGTTCGCTCCCGAATTTGGTCGGCCGCAGACAACCTGCCGAAGATAAGCCATGGCAGAGAAAAAAATGCCGATCGCAATTGTTTAAACAAAGAGCGTTGTAAAATTTTACAACTCTTTTATAGAGTGAGTCTCGAGCGATCTCGCTCGTGACTTGAGATTTTAGCAGAGATCGAATTCGTCGTCGATGAGCGACATCGAGATGCCAAATAGTCTTCAAGCTTATTTGTTTAAATTACTTTAAAAAGAATGGGAAATGCTACCACCCTTCCAGCATCCGAGTCTCTAGCAAACCACGTTTGCTAGAAAATTCAACCATAAAGAAATTTCCACCGATGACCGCCGAAAAAATGCTGTCAAATATGAACCCGGCAGAGATAAAAATTCTGAACGCATTGGTTTAAATAATGAGCATTGTAAAATTTTACCACTCTTTTCTAGAGTGAGTTTTGAGCAATTTCGGTCGCTCGAAATTTTGGCAGGGATCGATATCGTTAATGATAAGCAGCATCGATGTTACAAATTGTGCTCGAGCTTATTTGTTTAAATGAATTAAAAAAGTATGGGAAAATGCCTGAGTCTTTTAGTTGTGGCCGTCGTCGAAAAAAAATCGATTCGATTGCTGCATATACAATGTAAAATGCAACAAAGTTTCACCGCTCTCCTGCCGAGCGAGCGCATGCTTCCAATACAAGCGTACCATGATCGCTACGCATAGTTGTGTGAATTGTGTGATACACACATAGATGTAAGGTGCTTGCGTACGACCGCGAACGGCGCGCGAGAATGGATTCGTTCTTTTTGCACGCGGTCGGTGTAGCTACATACACACACACACACACACACACACGCGCGCGTGCCAGCGATTGCCGTCTATTTGGCTTCGACGCTTCGTCCCAGTGCGAAGCATCGAGACCAAATTCGCGATCGCTGCGCTGTCCGTCGGTAGCGACTCGTAGCTAAAAACTACGAGATCTGCGCTACCGACGTAACGAGAGGCCGCGTCGAAATTTTCTGGCGTGTGGCACATGGCCTTAAGGCCTTAGGCCACTCTAGAGGCCGAAAAAATAGGCTTTTTGGGGATGTTTTTTTTTCAGATAAACTACAAAACAAATCGTGATTACAAAAAAGGGTGTTTGTCGTACATATCAGTGACTGTATACAATAATTGTTTTGAAGCGATTAATTTCAAAATGGCGGCTGTGCAGCGTTTATCTGAAAACTGCATTTTTTCAGTTGGCCGGAAACATAACTCAGACAATTTTTAACCGATTCACTTGAAATGTTGAATATATCTTGAAAAATAGATTGTCTATGGAAGTAGGTAGGATTTTTTAAAAATATTGCATAGTTCATTTGTTATTAACAACTATCTGACGATTTTGTAGGCAAATTTTTGGAAAGTGGAAAATTTGCCTAAAACATCGTCAGATAATTGTAAATAACAAATAAACCATGTAATAAAAAAAAAATCCTACGTACCTGCATGATGAATGTATTTTTCAAGATATATTCAACATTTCAAGTCAATCGGTTGAAAATTGTCTGAGTTATGTTTCCGGCCAACCTAAAAAATGCAGTTTTGAGATAAACGCTGCACAGCCGCCATTTTGAAATTAATCGCTTCAATAAAATTATTGTATACAGTCACTGATATGTATGATAAACACACTTTTTCGTAATCTCGATTTATTTTGTAGTTCTTTTGAAAAAAAAAATCTCCAAAAAGCCTTTTTTTCAGCCTCTAAAGTTTTCGGCCTCTAAACCCTTAAGGCGGGAGCCTTAATTAGAAGCTAAAAAAATTGTTTCTTTTTCGAGAATTTTTTTAGAAGGAATAAGGCAAGTGAGCCCATTAAACATTGAGGTATCTTTTCACCTATATTTAAAGTATATACTTTTTTTCAACATGAAACAATAAATGACTGCAGATTTATCAGCCTATTCCATGTGCGTCTTGCCACTGCAGTCCCCAATCGGCGAGAAACATGCAGCTCGCAATTCTTGACTGAACCAAATACACCAATAAAATTTCCAATTGTCATATATTTTTCTGCTGGGTGAATTAAGAAAAAGCTGAAAAAATGGTGAATTTATCATTTTTCTCAGGTTTGAGAAAAAAATGTGTTAAAAAAACACTTTAACGTGCTATAAAAATGATCTAAAAATACTTTTTCAACGGTTTTTTAATTCACTCAGAAGAGATTCTCATCCTGAAGAAAATAAACTTTGATTTGATTCAATAGGTCGTTTAGTTTTTTTGCTATCACGCCCGCCAATTTGGAAAAATCGTGAAAATGAAAACTGGAGAAAACGTGCTTCAAAGTTTTCAATAGGAAAAAATATCAATATCAAATCACAATAGGAGTGATAGGAGAGGGTTCAATTGAGAAGGGATACGTAAAAGCCCGCAAGGGTATACGTTGGAACTTAGGAAAATAAATAAAAATATAATTATTTTATACAAATAATAAATACAATAACTATGTTATAATGTATGCTAGAGTTACTATATATATATATATATATATATATATATATATATATATATATATATATATAACTTGATATAGAAAATACTATACCCGGACATGTAAAATATAAAACACATAATATATAAATATACAATATACAAATACATAAGAATGCGCTTAATTTGCGATCGGCAATGAATATATATATATGTACGAACGTACTTTATTCTTATTCGAGTAAAGATACAGCGGAGAAAGAGGAGTCTCGTAGACATTTAGCTCTCTTCCTTCACGACTTCTGGAGTAGTGGTAAGGCCGTAGTAGCAGGGACGAATGCAAGTGCATTGTCTTCGATCGACCGTAAATAAACTTACGGGGATATTCGTTCTTGTAAAAGAGAAAAGACTCTCCACCCTCGTATTGCCCTGTACCCCGCTGCCACCCGCGCTTGGACTCTCGGACACGAACAAAGAGCATCGAAAACCGTCGGACATTCGTCCGAGTTTCACGTGTTCGCTGTCAGCCCCAAGTTAAAGCCGAGTCGAGAAGGAAATTCCGTAGGAGGTTGCAAAGGATTCACTGGCGTCACTCTTCGCTACAAGGAAAGAAGGGCGTAAAGAGGTGCACAGACCGATTTCGGGTCTTTGAGGAGGACGCGAGGTCGGCCAAGTCCACGGAATTTGTTGAATTTCGATGCAACCGTTCAAAAGAGCCTGTTGGAAGGAGGACATGTCTGATCGTGCGAATGGTTGAACTCGGATCATCATATAGCCTGGGACTTGTAGCGATGGACGTGAAACATCATGCAGCCTAGGTCGTGGATTAACATGGCGCCTGGAACTAGGATCATTATCTAGTCTAGGACCTGGATCATCATCTAGCCTATACGGCTTCGATTAGCTTCTCGCCTATAACTGGATCTACATCATTATGTAGCCTATAACTGAAATCATCACGTAGTCGAGGACTTCGATAATCATCTAGTCCAGATATCGGATCATCTACTCTAGAACTTGAATCATCATCGCCTTGCCTAGGACTTGGATCATCATCTAGTCGGGGACTTGAACCATCATGTAGCTTAGGGCTTGGGTTATCATCTACCCCAGGACTCGGATCATAATCTAGCCAAGGAATATGATCACATTTACCCTAGGAATTCAATCACATCTACCCTAAGATTCGCATAATTATTCAGCCTACGGCTCGAACCTCTATCAAGCCTGAATTGGATAATCATCTAACCTCGAACTTGGATCATCATCTAGCCTATTCAACGCGCCTAGTTACCCCAGCCATGGCAACTAACAGCTTAGCTGGACTGGGCCACACCGCTGATCCTCCATTCGCGAATCACACCCAAGTCCGAACTGTTCGGACCTTGCGCCCACGAATCGTTCGGAATGTCTACTGCCTAGAGACCAGTCGCTGAGTGGAGTCATGTACAGGCGAAAATATTGGAAGAAGAGGATGAGGAGGCGTGAGTCGACGGGAGAGCCAAAAAACAACGAGCAGTGTCGTTCGCAACGCTTTTTGTGATGACAAGACAGTCGCATCCTAGTCCCGCAGGGTGTCGTCATCGTCGATGCTCGACATTGAAAGGGACACACCGAATGATCGAGACCAGAACGCAAAACCACAACAGCGAGGAGACCATGTGTGCGAGTGCCTGCGGCGCCGTAGCTTGCTCCACACGAGGCTGCAGTCTCTCGCTGCGGGGACACTCCAGCATGTGACCATCACGGCTACTTCAGCATCACCGCATTTTCTGAACAACCTTCCTGTCCGGCCGAGACAAGGACGAGGATTCCGAAACTTGGGCACACATGTGCCTAATACATCTTCCTAATACTTTGGGTTCTACCAACCCACTTCTCCGCCTCCAAGCAATATGATAGCGGATTGAGGGAATGTCTTTCAAACTCCAGTGATTGTTGGGCGCGAGTGCAGTCGCGCAAAAGCTGCAACAGACAATTAGAAATATGTGAAACGATCGTCCGTTCGTTTCCTACGTCAGGATAGCAAGAAATGTTAAGGCCCTGGCGATCCTTTCCACCGAGAGAAGGGCTTGCCTTCTCCCCAAGCCTGTAATTATCTACACAGCAATAATAACAACAATACCGAGGCTGAAGACGATCCTAGGGCCCGGTAGGTAAAAGAACACTCGAGCTCTATTCCTCGTCTTCGGTTGGAAATATTCCACGCTTTAACGGACTAAATTTTTCCAGAAATCCCTTGCGATCATCGATCTTTCCTCGTTCTTTGCGTCTATCGCGCGTAACCGAGGAGATAGAGAAGAAGGCGGGGGGGGGGGGGGCAGGAGGAGGCTCTTCAGGAACGAGCCTCTTCGATATAGCTCCTCATTTTTTACCAGCGGGGCAAAAAACTTATTCTCCTTCCTCTCCTTTGTACGCCGGATGCGCGGGGGCTCCGTGAGGCCATCAGCAACGTTATTCGGGATAGCGCAGAGTGGAAGGGATGTGGTATAGGGATTCCCGGCAGAGGCATAGTGATACAAGACGGGTTGGCTGAAAAGATCGCCAAGTGTTCAGTTCCCCGGGTGGAAGCGAGAGTAAGGTGGATGAGGGCACGGGGAGGGCGGGCGGTAGTCAGAGCTCGCACAACAACACGGTGCCGTCTTCGTCAGCAAGGGGGCTCCTCATTCTCGCTTCCATCAAGCCTACAGCCTCTCTCGAATCCTCCTGGTACAGGCTGGGCCAGAAGTTGCCTTGTAGAATAGCCATGTTTCTTTTTCCCTCAAATATTCGCAAGCAGTGAACCAAGACGTTTTCTCACTTCTTTGACGAACTGCCGAGAGATACCTCTCTATGTTCTCCAGGTTCCTGCTTGCTCGCTGGAACGTTGACAAGCCTCAGGCCCACTATTCCAGATCGGCCTGTCAACCTCATCTCCGACCATCGTCCGGCAGCGTCTCAAAGAGTTCCCTGCATTGTTCCCAATGTTTAAGTTCCTGTCTGCTCCTTTTTGTCCTCAGCGTCGTCATCATCGCCAGTCGAGGCAAAGAACGAGACAAAGTGGAAAAATTGGAGGTGGAGGAGGTCGGGCAGAAGAATACGAAGATTTCTGGGGAATCGGCAGAGATGCGGGCCCGGGCCGGACGAAAAGATACTCGGGGCACGCCCTACGAGACGACTGTCGAGAAGTTCGCCAAGACCCGTCTGCCGCGTGGATACCCGACGAAACGAGTTTTAAATTGGTCTTCCTTCGCGAAATAAGAAAGGGTGAACTTTCGGGGAAGGGGGAGGGGTGTTGTTCATTTGAATACAGCCCCGGACACGCGAGAAGAGTGAGAGGATGCCATCGGGTTTGTACGTATGCACCAGGTGTGGAAGGTACGAAATGGAGAATCCCCCGCTTCGATGCTTCGTCGTGCTGCCTCAAGGCTCTTGGAGCTACTACTACAGCCCCATTAACTACATTCCATCCGGCTGGAGTCACCCTTCCAAAAAAAACCCGGAAAACTAGATCGTTAAACTTCACCAGAACCTACTCACTGGAATCTATCATCAGTTTTCATTCACCTTTCAAAACCAAAGGGTTGCAAGAACAGACCGCGGGTTCGAGCACTCTGCTGTGACTGATCGACGAACGGACATAATCAGAGTACAAGGGTTCCAATAGTGGCCGAGGAAGCCAAAAAAATGACGCTATTCACCTTGAGCCTCTCGGCCCGAGCACATACATAAGTAAAAGCCCCCCCACGGCATTATTCGACGGATTCGTTCAGCTTTGGAAGCGAACTGTGGTCTTTGGAACGCCTTGTCGGGCGCCTTGGCCCATACGGACCTAGGATCCCAACAAAAAGAGCTGCAGAAGAGAGGGACCGGGGGGCTACAAAGTCCTTGAGATAATTTCCATCGCGTGCGTTGTCCCTCATCTTTGGCTCGCTTTCGTTGGTGGAACCGACAAACGGATCCTTCCTCCCGGTCCTTCAGCCCCCCTCACCATCTCCGGGAGTACGAAACTCCTTGGTGCTTCTAAGCCCCGGTTGTAGTGCCGGTCAGAAATTATGCGAGACAGGTGTTCGAGGAACTAGAAGGAAGTGTGTAATGCCAAAGACGGAGAGAGAGATGAAAGCATCGAAGAAGTGGACAAGGAGAATAAACGAAGGAGAGAACACAAAACCAGCACTCCAATATCGCTACCAACTTTCCTCTTCTTGTTGTTCCTTACTTTGGCGCTCCTTCGCTCCTGCGGGAGATTCGCGAGACCGTTCCCCTGAATTACGACAGCCCCCCTCCCGTGGCGTAGGACGCGAAAGAAGGAGCGCGAGAGAGGAATTCGTACGTGTATGACGGTGCATGGGTTACGTTATTATATATGGGTGTAATGGACACCCGTAACAGAGCGGAGCCTGTTTGGCCCATGTACCTAACAACCCTTCCAGGTTGCGGATATACGGTGTACGGTAAACCATGCGAGTAGGTGTGTGTATGTGTAAGAGCGCAAACTTTATGAAACATCCTGGCTACGAAAGGCTCTAAATAATATAAGTATAATCATATAACTATCTACTAAACACTGGTGTGTATGCACATGTGTACATTTGGGAAAGGTTACTTTGAGCCTGTTGTATCTATGTGATGCTGGCTATCAGTACCCCTGTCTGCTTCGAGAACAGTCCTCAACTTTGGTCTCAAGCGAATCGTTGATTGTGGGGACAGCATGGCCCTTGAAACGGCCTTTATGTGAACGTGCTCACATTCATCCAAAAATGACTTTGGAGACATTGGGGGGCAGATAATGTTGGGTATCGGGACAATAAGCTACTATGAGGTCGAAGTCGAATGTCCTCAAATTTACCTTTAGCCGCGCATGCAGATATGTATATATTGTAGTCAGTTAACTCGTCGTGCTTCACTCGCCACGTGCTCCCGTTAATTATTCAACGAGCGAATACGGGATTAGCAGGTTCCCGAGCTCTAAGCTCGTTTTATATCCAGAACGAGAGAGCCGGGGCTATATAATAACATTTCCTGATACACCAGAGGACACTGCGAGCTCTCCCTACCCTGCGCGTCTCTCTCTCGTTCTCTCTGCTATCTGCGTGCTGGATGATTATACATGCTCAGTTTTAAGTGACCAGTCGCATTGAACAACGTACTACTACAGGCTGCAAAGAAAAACAAACGCACGGTCTCCGGAATAAATGGTTCGCAACGGAGTACACAAAATGGCGGACTGAGTTAGTTTTTTAAGGTTACGAAGCTACTGGAAACTTGGATGTGTTGGTGTGTATATAAATGGATGATCAGACACGCACTTGAGCGCTTTTTGCACCGAGGAGTGCGGAAAATGATGATGAGATTGAAGTTTGTTTGGAATGCAATGAATACTTGTTCTTTTCTTCAATTGCTTGAATTGCTTTTGGCAGATGTTGGCTACAAAATCGGTCGACCTTTTTTTTTAACATTATTATCCCCAGATCTGCATTATAAATCTGCAAAAACAAAGATTTCGTATGATGATGAAAATAGGGAAATAAGAATGTAAGAGCTTCCGTTGGCTTCCAACGATGCAAGCTCCAACACTATAAGTGATGGATCTAGCTGATTCGGGATCCTACCGGACCACCGATCGAGGCTACCGTACGAGAATTTTCGAATAACGCGAGTCTGATGCTCCTGATGATAGGACAATGTCTTCCAATCGGACAGCGGCTGATTCACACCGCGTTGGTGAGGCCCTCACCCCAAGAAGGCCCTCACCCCAAGGCCTCTCCCCTAGATCATTGGTCGATTAGAAAATCCGTTTTCCGCCATTGAACATTGTTCCCGATCGTTGAATGAGATAACTCGCGGATCAGGTTTCTCATAGGAGTAACGTCTCCGAAGTGTGTCCCGGAGATTGATCAAAACGCCCACCTCGTTAAGAGGTTTTCTCGATTAGCATACGTCAATTGGCTTCACGTTAATGGCGTTATGCACCAGGGATCCCCGAGAGCCGAGTCTACCGAGTACGTATGAGCACGTATAGGTATACAAATGTGTGTACAAGCCTGTATTTAATGGCAGTGTGCGACGAATCGAATCGCATTGAGCAATGGCAGAGATAAAACGATGGGTAATCGAGCAAGAAGGTATGAAGAAAGCCAGCGAAAGAGCGGGAGAGAGGGATGCAGAGAGCGGTAGTTTCGATACCGGACTCGTCCTTGATGATATCCACGATGAATTCGTTGCTCCGGAATGGAGGGATTGCTCGAGCAAGGGATCGTGGCCGTTTCAATGTTCGAGAATAAAAATTCAATTAACCGGCCTGTCCCAGCTGATCAAAGGAGAGGAACTTGACAAAGAAGTGCTCGAGGAAAGGAAGAGAGAGTGCCAGTTGATGGACGAGACGCGAGCCCTCTCGTGGAATCAGATAACGTGAAAAGATTATTCTGAAAGGCCTCCAAGATATTCGGTAGGAAAGGGATGCTTCACCCGGACACAATGGATCCCTTCGAACAGCCCGGGAATAATGACAAACGGGGCTGTGGTATTTCAGGAGATAAAAATTTGCCCCAAAGGGGGGGTTCTTCTTCTCGGCCAGCATGCTATCAAGAGTCGTTCGCTTGATGGACTTGTCCGGTCTGGCAAAACTTTGGCGAAATATTTCGCGCAAACCTCGAGGGGCCCCATTGTCAGGATGATTGGTAGACTGTGCATTCGTCTTTTGCGAGGCGAGGCCCAGAATGGGGGCCCTCCATGGATCGTCGCATAGCCGAATACTCTTGTCTTCGAGGGTGATGGGGACTCCACGGGACATAACAGTGAAAGCATTCTGCGAAGAGACGTCGGAGAGGATGAGTGAAACACGCAGCGCGATAGGCCCGGGGCCCATCATCATCATCATCATCATCATCACAATCCGTCTCTTCTCCACTTCGTGGAATAATATTATGCAGGAGAGACGAAATAGTTTAGCAAAACCATGAAGAAGAGAATGACAAACGCCCCGAAGTTAATACGTGTTTGGAGAGAAGAAAGAAACAAATAAAGGATAGACACGCGAGACGTGTGATAAAAGGAGAAACTGTGGAAAGATATCGCCTGCGGGCCGAAGATTCGAGTCACGTCTCTACGTGATATCCTGCATCCTGAGAAATCGGACACACTGAAATCGTAGAACGGACGGACCGAACGGGAAGATAAATAAAAGAAAGATACAGGACGAAGGGAGGGAGGAGCTAAAAAGTGCGAACGTTCGCGCTCGGGCGCGATGAAACGTTTGAATTAATCCGACGCGATTGTCCTGTCGATCCTGCAGCTCACAATACCAACAGACTGTGGGCTCGGGCCACAACGACCAGCAGAGGCTAAATGAGAAGAAGAGCACCAATGATCAACAAAACAACGACGACCAATCTTTTTTTTTCTCATCCTGCAACGCGTGTCCAAACTTCTTTTGTCCCTTTCCTGCTGTCGGCTGTCGTTAAGGAAGCTTCCGCTTCGCTGGCTCCTCAGAATGATTTTTTTTCTCCTCCTGACGATTGCTGTTGAAGTTGCTATTTCGCTGCAGAATGAAGTATCGAATCGCTAGGAGTTGATCTGGAATCTAGGATCATTTATCTAGAATATAGGCGAGACGTGATTGGGGGTTACTGCATTTATCGCAGGACTGATGACGTCCTTGAACTGTCATCGAAAAAATTTGATTCATCCTCTGTTTCCACCATTTGAGACATCCGTGAAGTACTGTTCGTCGCACTTCTGGGCCGTTTATCGGCGATCATTCCTCAAGGGACATTCGTCCTTTAACTCGGTCCCATTCCAAATCAGCTGATTGAATTCAGGGATACAAGTCTAAAAGTGCCTGGCGAAAGAGGAGAGCCAGCACTTTGTTCGTTCCGTCCTCCAGCCAGCCCCCTTGCTCCTACTTCCCATTCGTTTCCTTTGTATCTTACCTTCGAGATATCCGTGTATACATATACAAACGTTTACATCTCACGACTTCTCGTACCGTTCTTCGGGGCACGTCCGTCTTCCGAGCCATGTGGACGGGCCCCCGTGTGACATGCATCCGCAGCGCAGCCAACGTGACCAAAGGGCCCCTACCCACCCCGGCCACCAGGAAGAGAGGAGGAATGAATGGTCGGTAACTGTGGCTGGATACGTGTGGGTTTTCGCGTGCGCGAGTGCGAAGGAGGAAGCATGACGTTGGCTGCATTCAGAGAGAAAGAGAGCGAGAGAGAGAGATGTGGCTAAAGAAATCGAAGAAGCTTGAGAAGAAGAACGGGAAGAGGAAGAGAACTCGAGGGTTGGAAAGGAAGAGGAGAATGTGGTATTCGAACCTCGTGGAGACCAGTCTTCCGGGTGTCATGTGTAGAGGTAATCGATCCTCCAGGCTCCGAATAAGTTTTTTCCATCCGCTTCCTCTCTCCGCCCTTACCTCTCATTCGACCAATCCATGCAGCAGTTTGTTCATTCGCGAACAATTGCTGCCCCCGCCTCTGTGGACTTGAAATTCCCATCAAGTGCGTAGCCCCCAACCGCAAAACTCCCACCAACGAAACGTGCAGTCTTCCTTCAAGTTCTTCTTTCTTTCGGATGCGGAGTTTCGAGTGAACAGGTAGTAAACATTGCCCATTTGCATTGGATGATCGTCAGACGAACGGAGCTCTTCCCTAATTGTATCTAATTAGATCAGGGCCATTTGCGTTCGCGAGTGTATGCTGGAAAGAAGCATGGCTCTGCATACTGGCAAGCTGCGACATTATACAGATGTGCGACACACGCTCCGGCAATTACAAAAGTTAGCTGTCGGATTCATCCTCCGAGTCGCTGCTTTACTTCCTGTTGGCCATAAAGCAAGCTTGGAAGGGCGGAACGGAGTAACCTGGTCAAGAGATTTTATCGAATCGACGACCTTCCGTTGGCATCATGTGGTGGACCATCTTATCTTGGCGACAGGCTCTCCCGGCTGGGCAATGTGGACAGTGGAAATAAGGTGTTTTACCGCTATAGCAACATCGCGAGAGATATATATCTGCGCGTGGTACGACGGGACGAGGAGAGGAAAAGACACGCGGGTAGCAAAGTAGTAGCCAATGTCCATTAAAGCGAGCCAGCCTGTGGCGCGACGACGTTGAACCTGTTCAACTCTGCAATCAGAATCACGCGACCGGAGTACTTGGGCTATACCTAGCTGATGGTGTTCGCAGTCCCCCAACGACGACAACGACTACCTGTTTCGAGATACAGCCTGGCTCTAAACTAGACCAGCTCCGAGAGACCGCGCGCTCGGCTCGATGCTGTCTTTAATGGTCCTTATACCTTTGGTCTCGTTGGTCTCCTTAATCGCTTTCCCTTTGTCCCTCTCTCTCTTTCTATCCTTTTCTCTCTTTGTTATGCACACCCTCCTTGGCTACGCTCGTTTGTTCCTGAACTTTACGACATTCGCCGCAAAACGAGGTGGCACGAGAACGAAGGAGATAGAGAACTTCACGACTGAACACGAGTAGCCGACGGTTAGCCGCACCGAAACACGGAAAGCCAGCGTGTATCACGCTCGAGTGGATCATCAACGGAGACTTGAATACACAACCTTTGGCTTTTATCCTTCAACGGACTGCTACTGGAAGCGATGTCTAATGAAGAAGAAAAGCAGCAAATGTCATCACCGATTCCGGGATCCTCATTTCGGCACCCCTTACAAGGATCATCCCGGGCTAACGAATCGCGTACTTGCCACACCATGCCTCACATCTATCCTGGAACACCGGATAGTCCTGAGTAGTCAGATGCACCAGGAAGTGGGGCCCTTATCAAGCCTCTACAGCAAATAAAATTCGATCATGCGAATTCCACCGAGTCCATGTGGAGCGAAACGTTCAGGATATGCCGGGATTAAGAGTGTGATAACCCGAAGGTTTATTCAAGATGGAGGACTCTTATGCTATTATTTATAGGCCGATCGAGAAGCCGGTAGCGAGAGCGGAGTAGCCAGGCGCGATGAAGATAGCTCGGGATGGCAAAAGGGAAGGTCTTACCTTCGAGATCTTCCTTTCTGCACTTCCTTCTTTCTCTCGCTCTCTCTCTCTCTCTCTCTCTTTCTCTCTCTCTCTCTCTCTCTCTCTCTCTCTCTCTCTCTCTCTCTCTCTCTCTCTCTCTCTCTCTCTCTCTCTCTCTCTCTCTCTCTCTCTCTCTGTCTCCCTATTTCTCTGTCTCTCTCCGCAGATCTTCTCCAACTCCACTTGCCCCCGAGTACATTCGCGTACTCCACGAGTACGGCAAGTCTCTCGAACCGACCTAATTCAAACAGCTGAGATCCCTAGAAGGCAACAGGAAACGCGATCCGGGAATTAGATGAAGCATTTTACAGGGGTTCAAGGCTGGCAGCCGGAACGTTGTAACGTTGATCCTCTCCCCTCGAACTACAATATACATATATCCGTATATATGTATATATTTGATACCCGCGGATGTTACCCGACAGACCCGTGCGCGAATAATCTTGTTGTATGGGGACTGGAGAGGGGCTTATAAAATATTGAGTGTTTCGCCGGCTTAAGCGAAGCGAGACACCTGCCACGTGCGGAGATCTTCGAGACCCCAGGTGTGATGGGGAAAATATGGAGGCTGCGAGGAAGGTGAGGGCCAGAGCAAAACTCGAACCAAGTGGAGGCACGTGGCTGTCGTGTGGAATACTATAGCTCGGCTTGATACCATACCTCGTGTTACACTTACACAGACAAAGTCTGCTTCGACAATTTACAGCGGGAGGAAGGAAAAATACTGATGAAGAGGAGTAAAGAAGAAAAAGTTAAGAAGGAGGAAAAATGGACAATTGAAAGTGAAGAAGTACAAATAGTAAAGGAATTTAAATATCTGGGATATTGGTTCACGTGTAAAAACTCAATTTGGGCACATGGACAAAAAAGTGACAGGGAAAACGCAAAAGGCAACGAATATGGTGTGGGGAATTTGGAAGAGGGCGGGGAGAGATATGATGGAGGAGAGACTCTACTTATTAGATTCAATCGTAAAAGCAGGATCAATGTATGGAGTGGAGATATGGGGAATGGGAGAAATAAGCGTATTTGAAAAAATACAGTGCAGGTATTGTAAGATGGCGTTAGGGGTAGACAGAACAACGCCAAATTATATATGGAGGAGAGAGCTAGGAGTGCTTACTAAATATGTGATAAGGGAAAGAGCGTCGAGACATATTAGAGAAGTGATGAGAATGAATGAGACAAGGTGGCCAAAAATTTGCTTACTAGACGAAAGGATAGAAGAGGGATTGGAAAACTTAAAAAACATAATTTTAAGGAGGGAAGAGGAAAAAATCAGAAAATCGTCGTATAACGATAAGTATAAATATATTATAGAAAAGGACGAGATGCCATGGAAATATTGGGCACATGAGGGAGTGAAGGGTAGAGACAAGGAAATATGGGCGAGGCTAAGATGTGGCAACATAGGAAGGGCGGGAAAGAAAGGGGAAAAGGATCGGAGGTGCAGGATATGTAAAGAAACAAATGAGACATTGGAGCACCAGTAGGGAGGTAGTATCAGAGAATGCAAGGAAGAAAGCAGAGGATTGGATGGAACGAATGGATGATTTGCCAGTAAAGGAGGGAATCATAAATATGCTGGGAGGAAAAATGCAAATAGGGATATGCGAGTATTTTAGGGAAATAGAGGAAATATGTAGAAAGATGAGTAAGAAGCATGGGGGAGGAGAGATCGACGAAGTGGACGAATAAATGAAGAAAGGGAGAATATGAAAATAATGCGGAGTGGAGGAATGTAGGGAATAGATAATAAGTGAAAAGTCTGTATGTGAAATTGTCATGTTTTGTAAAAAGCTTTGCTAAAAAGTTGTGCAAATAAAAGTCGATAATACTACTGATGAAGAAGCAGAGTAAGAGATATAAAGATGGAGGGCAGAATCAGAGCATCAGCGAGAGTGCAAGACCTGGTATCCCACCTGGACGCACCTGATTACACCTGAGTGTGTAAACCACTAAACGGCAGTCGTCGCTTGAGGATTCACATGGGGTATCGTCGCGCTTCTGGGGCACAGAAAATGTTATTTCACTTCAGCCAGAGCTCCACCGGTCGTTTCCCATCCCCGGTTTCACTTCTAACGTTGCAAATATTACAAAACTGGGGCAATGAGATGGTGGGCCTTGTGGGGTATTACGGGTCACTGCAGCAATGAGGGATAACGGTCACTGAGGCAATCGGATTTGTTTGGGTTGTTTTTCGGTGACCTACCGATCCGCAAACTAACTTCGCAGCTATTTTACAACGTTGCCCCATGGGGATTGGGCCCCAGACCATTAGCGACGGCAACTACCCGGCGGAGGCTTCAAAACGCGATCGTTTTTTTTTAGTTCTCAACGCACTAGTCGCCGATGTGTATTTCTCTCCTTCGTTCCTCAGCGAACACCGCGTCCCTCAGCCTACCTCTCTCATCACCCTCTCGACCACTCGCCACATTTATACTTTGCATCCTTCTTGTTCACATTTTAATTTCTCTCTCTCTCTCTCTCTTTATCTTTCCCTCTGACTCTCCATCTCTCTTCTTGGTCAGGATTTATGAGGTACGCAG
Organism: Ophion ellenae; assembly: GCA_963210295.1. Classification (NCBI taxonomy): domain Eukaryota; kingdom Metazoa; phylum Arthropoda; class Insecta; order Hymenoptera; family Ichneumonidae; genus Ophion; species Ophion ellenae. The sequence continues at coordinate 65,883,788 of OY723385.1, forward strand.
CTTCGTGGTTGCCCCGAAGAGAGCTCACCAGGACAAGAGCCACGGAGGAGAGAGAAGTCGGCGCAAGGCAAATCGTGTTAAATCGTTTATGCTAATTTACCCATCCACTGATATATATCCACACAGGTGTGTGTGTGTGTGTGTGCATATATATATATATGCTCTATTCGTTTGATGTGCAGTTTTTTTGTGTGGTTTTGAAAATCATTCGAGTGCAGAAAGAAAATTGGACAAAATTTCAATTTGAATTAACAATGCTCAGAATTTTGCAGCACCTAAAAATAATTGAAATGTGTATATATATATATATATATATATATATATATATATATATATATATATATATATATATATATATATATATATATATATATATATATATATATATATATATATATATATACCCACCTTTACCCCATACCTTTAAAAAAATGTATCGTGTGCTAAAGAAGAAAATACTTCTACTGTCAATAGTTGTTGTTGCTTATATTCAATATATATATAGAGAGGGTGATGCACATAAAGTGTTACAGAGCAATAGCACTCAAACTGTTGATCATATCCAAAAATGTTTCAGACAACAGTTTCAGTGTTCGAGAAGGCCGTCATACCGGACCACCCTATTTCTTTATCGGTGGAGGCGCTGAAGCTACGTCAAGGTCAACTCGACTTTTTTAAATGGAATGGTACATTTTTGGTACAAATGGTACAAATGAAATATAAAACTAAATATCTCGGATCACTACCAAATATTTGGTAGTTATCCGAGATATTTAGATTTGTATAATCGATACCGACCTTGAATGACCTTGAACAACTTTGACCCCCCTAATATTGACCTTGACGTAGCTTCAGCGCCGCCACCGATAAACGAATAGGGTGGTCCAGTATGACGGCCTTCTCGAACACTGAAACTTTTGTCTGAAACGTTTTTGGTTACGATCAATAGTTTGAATGCTATTGCTCTGTAACAATTTATGTGCCTCACCCTGTATATATATATATATATATATATATATATATATATATATATATATATATATATATATATATATATATATATGCGTTTCGAATATTAAGACTATTCGAGAAAGGTGAGGTAAGCGGGCTGGCGTAGCTCAGTAGTCGGAACAGTCAACCGGTAATCGAAAGGTCCCGAGTTCGAATCCCGGCTCAGAAGCGCACCGCATTGTTTCTCGGATAGTTCTCTTGGATTTTTTTCGGAGGATTACAAATGTGCGTCCGGGTCATCGTAAAGGCGGGTAAGGGAAAGGAAGGGAGCGATTTTGTCACGGATTCTATATAAAAATAATCTTAAAACTAAAACTTAAATCTAACAATAATGTTTTTTAGGAAAGCGCGTGGCGCAGATCAAGCCCGAGCGTGGTAACGCAGGATTATTCTCTACTTTCTTGTGACGTCACTTCACAATATATATAAGGCGTCCCAGAACTGAATACGTTGCCTGAAATGGGGTGTTGGGGCTGAAATTCTGAGTCGATTGATATAAGCATGTGTGGGTCTCAGATCAAACCCTGAATTATTATCAATTTTTAAAGGCGGGCCAATCAGGTGCGCCCGATGAGCCGGCATACGTCGGTGAGCGATACGCGCGTGTGGTGGTGCCTGGCGGGAGCATCGCACCTACAACGCATTTATTTCTGGGACACCCTGTATATATGAGCGTGAATATGAAAATTTGAAAAATATGACTCCGTTTAAATAAACTGTATGCTGATTTGTACTGCTCTATTGTATGCTCTATTCTATTTGTGTTACACTCAGAAAATAGATTTATGAAGGACAAAAAGTTTGTCTCCCGGCGAATAAGTTTTCTTATTCGTATGTCGGCCTACTGCGATTTTATTAACAGCTAAGAATTTTTTAAATTTAAGTTTATCTTTAAGATTTACGAAGAATTTTTCTTAACATCTAATAGGATTCTTCACCCCAGCTGGTTTTTTTCGAGGAATTGTGTCATTTCGTCCGTCATTATCTTCTCACTTGAAGGTTTTTTTCTTACTTTGTATTCTTACTTACACTTAAATCCTCACCTTCGAGTTCTCACTTCCGAAACGCTACACTGATACTTGTGCCAAAAGCATTGGCATAGGAAGAAGCTACATGGTAAGCGTATGCGTGAGCTACATCTGACGAGCGGCCTCCTGTCGGACCCGTCGCGTTGAAGGGCAAAGTGCGCATGCGCGCATTAGTATCATAGTCGCGAAATAAGAGGTTTTCGTGAATGGAAAGTAGTATTTATTTGATTTGAGGAAATATTTATTCAAATTTTCTATTTTGAATATGGCTTCTAATTTATGTGAAAAATCGGCACGTAAAACAACATATTTAGTGACGACGAATAAATGTTGTAGTTACAATCACACGAAAACTGTCTCCATACGAGTAAACATTTATTAATTTCTTATAAATTATGTTCTAATGTGCCAATTTATGAGAACATAATAAATCTTTTTTTTGAGTGTGAGATTTTTAGAAATTTATTTTATTCGCATGTAAAAAAGAGCAACGAAAAAATGCTCATTGTATTATTTATATGTGTATATATATATATATGTGTATATATATATATATATATATATATATATATATATATATATATATATATATATATATATATATATATATATATATATATATATATATATATATATATATATATATATATATATATATTGAAAGACCAAGCCTCAGCTTAAATCGATTCGCGGTCTCGATAATACTCGTTCTGTAATGGGTGATTTTGTACATAGGGGGCTGAACGTCGACTTACTGACTATCAACGTTGAAAGCTGTCACGTATCGCGGTAACATGACACGAAATCAATGAAGAAGCCGCACGAGAGTGTCTATAAATGGATTTGTCGAATATTCAATTGAGATTTGCTTTGTCAAACTCTCTCTCTCTCTCTCTCTCTCTCTCTCTCTCTCTCTCTCTCTCTCTCTCTCTCTCTCTCTCTCTCTCCTGGCCACATGGTCATTGCAGGGATTTCCGGAAATCCAATTAATTATTAGCCCTTACATTTTACTACGCGCGTTATCTTCTAAAAAAATGTTTTTCTTTAGTCGAGTAAAGAGGCGTGTACTTATTGACTGCGAATCTGAAAAGAAGAGAAAAAAAAACCGAAAAAAAGAACTTACGTGTTCGTCGACAGAGTAGGTGAGTTCCCCGTCGTCGTACAGGACGAACCATCTTCTCTGCCATCTCTGCAACGATACAATGCGGAAATACAATTAATCATTTTTTTTCTACAATTAGCCTTTTTTTCTACTACACTCAAATGTTTTTTTTCTTTCTGCGTCCAATTAAATTATTAATTGAACAAGAAAAAGAATCAAATCAAAGGACCTTCCGATATTACCGAGCGAGCTTTTCTCATCGATATAATATTACTCAAGGTCAACGGTCACCCATATTGCAGGTTGAGAAACTCGCGTATCGACTTGGGCAATATTTCGGGCCCATGGCAATTGGGCAACATTTTTTTTCTTCTTATTAAATTTAAACAGCGTTGGACAATCTGAGGCCGTTACGAGGGTCTACGCGAATCTTTTGGGGACACTCTCGCGGAGGTGCTCGCAGCTGTGCGAGCGTTTCACGGTTCATTGTATGCTAATCCTATTTATTCTATATGTACTCTCGGTATATTATTTGCTCGTGCGTGCGAATACTGCGTACGTAATATATATATATATATATATATATATATATATATATATATATATATATATATATATAAACTTGGCGCAAGTTCATGGCTTCTTTCCCTCCGAGTAGAGGGCGAACCGAGGTTCGTTGTCTCGCGAGAAAATCTGTGCACGCTCGCGGCCTGTGAGGCGAGCGACACGATACGCCATTACGCGTTTAAATATCGTGATCAAATTCGTATTTCTCTCTCCTCTCCGACCCCCCCACCGACCCTCTCTCTTTCTTTCTCGCTCTGCATATTCATTTAAAATGCTTCGCGTACGTATCTCGTATCCAAGCACGTTCGATCCCAAGGAGGCCCCAAATACCAATAGTAGGCATGATAATAATAATAAAAATAACAATAAAAATAAAAATTAGTAAAGTAATCCTAGGAATAAAATTTACAGTAATATAGTTTGATAAAAATGCTTTCACCTCTATCCACAATAAAAAAATAGTAAAATCATAAGAACGATAATAATAATAATGATGATGATGATAGTTCTGATAATTGTTATGCAAAGAAAAGAGAGAGAGAGAGAGAGAGAGAGAGAGAGAGAGAGAGAGAGAGAGAGAGAGGTGGTCGAGTGCACGGGAGTACAGCTACCGCATGAAAACACGGCTTATCACTGATAACGCGCAACATCCGCGATTCGGCGGATGTCACGCAAAAGCGACCTCAATCTCTTTCCTCGTCGTCGCGTGCATAAGACGGCATGCAAGTAGCGCACACAAAGTGCAAAAAAATATTTCCTTCCTCTTCTTCGTACCCATATATATTTATCGGACAACCAATCCCGTTCCGCGACGGATAGAAGAGACATACCATGTGAGCGATTCACCGTCGATGCTAAGTACGAAAGTGTGTAGAGGAAAATTGCGCTCGACTTCGGACTATCGACTATATAAAGGGTGTCTCAAAATGACCTGACATTTTCATTTATTAATAAAACGTATCATTTATTTGAAAAGTACGAATGTTTTAATTTTAATGTAAGGTACAAATATGGAGGTTATGTGTGGAACATAATATCCGATAAATGGCATAAACGGCATGGACTTGGAAGACATATTCTTTTGACAGGATGGCGCAACCTGGAACACTCCGGGCGAAAGAATGCAGTTATTGCAGACGAAGTTTCATGGTCGTGTTATCTCGCGCCGCGGCGATGTGAATTGACCACCAAGATCGTGCGATTTGACGTCATTGAACTTCCTTTCTTTGGGCTTTTCTAAAAGGAAAACTGTATGCCAATGATTCACAGCCCATTCCGCAGCTCAAGGAAGCAATTGGACGCAACATTAAGGGGTTACGCCACTCTAGAGGCCGAAAAATCCGGCTTGTTGACTCTCAACTTTTGACGAACCTTGTAATTTTAGAAAATTAAAATTAGGAATTTTAAACCGTCGGCGCATTCAAAGTTCGGAATTTCAACCCGGCCCTCATGTCAAGATCATGGCAGCGAAAGTCTACACAGTTGACTGTAAATAATGTAGGACGTATAACATTGTCTAGACGAATTTCAAAATTGACGCAAAATCATTTCTTAATGGGAGATATACACCTAGATGGTCGAGGTCGAGGATTTAGAAGCTATGAACATCCCGTCGCCCGTAGAAGACCTACACTATGGGCCTGGTATCGATGATTCCATGTAAGTTGACAAATTTCATGATTTATTCATTCCCAAATTTTCAAACGCGTTTTTCTCAAAACCACCTTTTTCAAATCGGTACCCAAAATTTCTCGAAAACCAATGAACCGATTGCCTTGAGGTTTTTTGTGGTTATTCTATACACCATTGTCTAGTACTTGTCATAGGATTTTTTTTCCCGTCACTTGCTTTTTGTTTTATAGGCAAAATAATAACTAATTTTTTGCCCAAAAATCACTATTTATGTTCAAACGTCCGCCATTTTATCATAAATCGACATTTTCAAAATCGGCTATGACAAGTACTAGATTATCGTATCTAATTTAATAATATTTTTGGTTTTTTTTTCAGCTGATTTTTTAAGAAACGCCGTTGGGTACCGTATGCGCAGATTTTTTTACGACGCTCCAAGGATCATACAATATCTTTGTATATTTTTTAGATTTTTAAATAAAGAAAATTATACATATTTTTGAATGTATATAATTTCAGATAATTAAAACCCCAATCCGGAATTTCAAATAGTTTTCCGTGAAAAAATTCACAAAAATGACCGTTTTCCGGCTCCTAGGTGTATATCTCCCCTTCATAAAAAAAATTCTTGAAATAATTCGCCGATTCATTGAAAATTTTGAAACTTTTAAAACTTCCATAGCCGAATTATTTTCACGGTGTTAAGATTTTCGGAGTTTTGGTCTTTCGTGTAAAATTTTTTCGGAGTTTTGATTTTTCGGGGTACTATTAAGAATTTTGAACGTTCTGACCGTTCAAAGTTCGGGATTTCGACCCGGCCCCATCTTGAATTTCGGAACATTAAAATTCGGAATTTCAAACCGTCGGAGCATTCAAAGTTCGGAATTTCAAACCGGCCCCATCTTGAATTTCGGAACATTAAAATTCGGGATTTTAAACCGTCGGAGCCTTCAAGGTACAGAATTTTAAACGGTCGGAGCATTCAAAGTTCGGAATTTCAAACCGGCCCCATCTTGAATTTCGGAACATTAAAATTCGGAATTTTAAACCGTCTGAGCATTCAAAGTCCGGAATTTCAACTCGGCCCCATCTTGAATTTCGGGACATTAAAACTCAGAATTTTAAACCGTCGGAGCATTCAAAGTTTGGAATTTCAACCCAGCCCCATCTTGAATTGCGGAACATTAAAATTCGGAATTTTAAACCGTCCGAGCATTCAAGGTACAGAATTTCAAACCGGCCCCATCTTGAATTTCGAAACATTAAAATTCGGAATTTTAAACCGTCGGAGCATTCAACGTTCGGAATTTTAAACGGTCGGAGCATTCAAAGTTCGGAATTTCAAACCGGCCCCATCTTGAATTTCGGAACATTAAAATTCGGAATTTTAAACCGTCGGAGCATTCAAAGTCCGGAATTTCAACTCGGCCCCATCTTGAATTTCGGGACATTAAAATTCAGAATTTTAAACCGTCGGAGCATTCAAAGTTTGGAATTTCAATCCAGCCCCATCTTGAATTGCGGAACATTAAAATTCGGAATTTTAAACCGTCCGAGCATTCAAAGTTCGGAATTTCAACCCGGCCCCATCTTGAATTTCGAAACATTAAAATTCGGAATTTTAAACCGTCGGAGCATTCAACGTTCGGAATTTTAAACGGTCGAAGCATTCAAAGTTCGGAATTTCAAACCGGCCCCATCTTGAATTTCCGAACATTAAAATTCGGAATGTTAAACCGTCGGAGCATTCAAAGTCCGGAATTTCAACTCGGCCCCATCTTGAATTTCTGGACACTAAAACTCAGAATTTTAAACCGTCGGAGCATTCAAAGTTTGGAATTTCAACCCAGCCCCATCTTGAATTGCGGAACATTAAAATTCGGAATTTTAAACCGTTCGAGCATTCGAAGTTCGGAATTTCAACCCGGCCCCATCTTGAATCTCGGAACATCAAAGTTCGGAATTTTAAACCGTGGGAGCATTCAAAGTTCGGAATTTCAACCCGGCCCCGCAAAATCGGCGTTCAACGTTTCTCGGCTTCATTTCATATGCAACCCAATTTCCTTGCTTTTGAATCATTCCCAACGATTTTAAACGATGTGACATTGCTTGTTGACTCACTCTTAATGTAATTGCAAGTTCTTCTTGCGTTTGTCACGAATCTCCCTCCAATTATGCTTCCAATTCCGCGGCTTCGTACACTTTCGGCCTTTCGCTACGTTCTTTGTCTTCGACGTAAAACTCACCGTTCTTAAACTTTTGTAACCACTCGCGACAACTTCTCTCACTTAAAGCAGCCTCACCATATGCTTCTACAAACAATCGATGCGCCTCAGCTGCAGATTTCTTCAAATTAAAGAAATAAACCAAAGGTCCCTGCAAATGACGCTTATTCGGCTCTGAACTCGACATTTTCGCACAAAAAAAAATTATGTGACGCTGATGCAAAATCGCTAATATTTCAAACTTATGGTCTTGTCAAATTTCCAACCTTACCATATGACTATTGACATCTGACTTATCTTAAAAAAGTTATAATTAAAATACTCAAAAAGTATATACCGCTTCAAAAGTCTATCTCAATCATCGATTCGAATCACATCACTCAAAATCAACCGTAATTATCATTTGTTCTTTATTCAACTGTACTTTGACATAATATCGATTCGAACGTGGTAAGAATTCGCAAGCGGCATTAATCGAGGAACAATGCAGAATCCGATTGGATCCCCATGTGGACTCCCTACGTGCGACGTCCCTATCAAATCCCAATAGAGATGTAGCAGGATCTGGGAACTGATCAACAAATTTTTTTCACGAGTAGCCTCGAATTCGTTTAACATGACGTTTTTTAACCGCCTTTACTATGTTTACACTTTTTTTCGTCATTTATTCGCTTTTGCACGACATATCAGTCGCGAGAGGTCCGTAAGAGAATAAAACAACTCCTGAATTCCTTATTGTTTTTATTGTTATTTTTTTATTCTCTCTCGTACACAACTAGTTGGGCTATGAAGATCGAGGAAAAGGTACGCATGATATGTACAACGTTGGCAAGATGAGAACATGTGCGAAGGGCGATCGCATGGAATGTTCGTCAATGACGAATGAACCATGAAATTAGTATGGCAGTTTAAGTTATATACGCGGATAGTTCGGTTAACTATACAGTGTTGCATTATATATATATATATATATATATATATATATATATATATATATATATATATATATATATATATATATATATATAAAAGGAATGATGGTTTCGAAGACATTTGACTTCGGGGACCTTTCTCGTAGTAGCTAGTCGTCCTCACACTCGGCACTATGCAAACTTCAATGTCTTCAAAATAGTCTTTGGATAAATGTGAGTATTTTAATATTAGTAATTTCAAGGATCGTCTTTAAAAGTTCTAGGTGTGCTGATAGCACGTTACATCGATATAACGGGTTTAAAATATCCGTTTCGTATATATATATTTATATATATATATATATATATATATATATATATATATATATATATATATATATATATATATATATATATATATATATACACACATATGTGTACCTAAGGCATTTGTTGGTATAATACGGTACTGTATGGAGAGAAGTATGAGAAATTAGCATGAGGCGCGTAGACTCTCGTACCATCCCGTCAGCCTCGTATTCTCTCCTCATTCTTCTTATGCTCTTCTCTTACTTTTAGCTTTGTCCTACAGTCTTGTCTCATAATTGCATGGACATATTCTTGATGATGATATGTTTCTCTATATCTTTTTCTTTGTCATTGTGTACCTTTTCGTAACGGCAACACTTGGTTTAAAAAATAGCACGGAGTGTCTCTCTATCTACAAAATTTTCGAAATTGAAAATAGCGGGGTGACTGTGCTGGACCCGGTGGACCCGACGCGTTTTGAAGCGGTAAAATAAAAATTAATAAAGGAATGCGGCGATAATTTTTTTTTCTTTCAAAACGCTCTCTCTCTCTCTCTCTCTCTCTCTCTCTCTCTCTCTCTCTCTCTCTCTCTCTCTCTCTCTCTCTCTCTCTCTCTCCCCCCCCCCCCCCTTCTTGTCGAGTACCCCCTCTCAGATCGAGTAATCCGGTTATGCGCGTATCCGTAGGTATGTGAGATTTAATAACACTGGCATCCGAAACGTCTCCCTCATTGCGGCCACGATTAAAAGCTCCCCTCTCATATCGAGAGAAAAAAACTTCACCGGGAGAGGGGGGAGAAGAACAAGTTGATCCGAAAACAAGACAATTAAAAAAACACCAAAATAAGCAGGTTCGGTCCGGTGGTGTACGATTCGGCGTGCTCGGTTTCTCGCTTGTTCAATAAATTAAACGATCCCGTAGCAGATAAGGCACTTCATACGCGTTTCGTTCTATATTTTATATTAAGAAGTGCACGACTTTCTTGAACGTACAAATGCACACACACTAGCACACAGATGCGTCTGTGCGAGGATCGATTGAAATATATCAATTTACAAATCGACGAGAGGAACACTGTAATACTGGACCAAATCTGTATATACGTAGATGACTTGCATCAGAGGCGCATGGGAGCTGAATAAGATGGACATTTCGATAATACGATTTGTTTAATGCATCGTTTTATAGTCTAGGGTCGTAACTTCAATTTGCAACAAAGATTTTGTGAAAAAGAAAAAAAATTGACTGATTTATGACGATTTTTGTGGAGAGTCAGATCGCCTACTGCGCTACGGCGAACCGCTGCACTGAAAAAAAAGAATCGTTGAATGTGCGAAATGCATTTTGTTGTCTCGAAATTTTGTTGTTTTAAGGCGTTACCCCCACTTGTAGCGCAAAAAAAGGCCTTTTTTATGAAGTTTTCTAAAGAAAACTACAAAACTTTTTTAATCGATCAATATACCATCTTAAAGAACACATCTTGAAGAACTTTCAGTAATTTTTTATTGAAAAATATTACATTGTTTAGTGGCAAATGGCCGTCAATGAAATAATGTTTTTATATACACGGTTTGCGGTGACCAACATTGCGGCGAAGTGGATCATCTGAAGAAAAAAATGCGGATGGATTTAGTCAAATATAAGTATAAACTAGTCTTTAATCGAAGGATTTTAAAAAATATTCATTTTTCACAAAATGGCGGACAGTCAAAGTTAATGGTTCGATTTTAGCGAAAAAAACGGCCGTTTTTTGGCTATAAAACGGCCATTTTTTTCGAAAAAAAAAAATCGAACGTTTAAAGACTACATTTTTATGTATTAAATAAGCGTGCAAAATTTCAAGAAGATCGGTTCATTAGTGTTCGAGTAATCTTGGTCACCGACTTCAGAAATGCCATTTTGAGAAAAACGCGTTTAAAGTTTCTCTTTCAACGCTCTTTCAACGCGGATTCTTCTCTTTCAACGCTCATATCTCAGTCAATTTTGTTCGGATCGACTTGAAATTTTCAGGACATATTCTCAGATACTTATACTTCAAAAAAATGCAATAAAAAAAAACGATTTTTTCAAAATCGCAAGTGGGGGTAACCCCTTAACAGTTGCTCAGATATGCTAAATAAGCTACAGTTCACACCACTATACTATTTTACCACCAACTATACTGTTTTGTTATGCCAATCAAAAATCAAGTTGAACGTATTTAAAGATACATTTTGTTAAACCAACTGAATTTTAAATGGATGAACGAATTTTTTTTTTCAGTGTGCTATTTACCCTTTTTTCTTTTGCGTTTTCGTCGAAACTATGTTTTATTAAACGGTGTAAGTCATAACGTTGCAGTTTGCATCGTTGGAACGCAACGGAAATGCTTTTTTATAATTTATTCCCTTCTTTTGATTATTGTACGAAATATTTGTGTGCAAATTTGATTTGCAGATCTTCGAAGAAGTATCGTGAAAAATGGTCGAGAGACTTTTGTAGCCAAAATCCGGTGAAAAAATGTCAAGCAGTGAGAAAAATTCTTTTTTATTGCACTCCAACTATGGGAACTTCAATCTCATCGTAAATGAGTCGTGTCTCAAAATTTATTCGTCCGATAGGGAAAAGGAAGGATATTCGGAATACTGCTGCTAATTTGGAATAGCAGGGTTTTACGGAAACTAGTGGCGCCATCTCGGTTTTATGGCTGTGGAATGTTAAAAGAAGGCGTCACTTGTCAATATGTTCACACGGTTCGTCCGCGACTCTTCTAAGATGACGACCAGAGCTCGAATAGAGAAGGAATGTTTTTGAAAACTTTCGAGGTACGTGTTTAATGAATTCAAATCGCTAAATTTCTATATGATTATGTTGTTTAACTTTATGCGTACTGTAAAATAGACCATGAACTTTGTATATTGCTTTCATTTAAAAGATTTTTACATTATATATTTATTATATATATATTGATTATTTATTATAGATATAGATTATTATAGATATATATATTATATAGATATTCATATATTTTATATTTATAAACGAAAAGAATTGAGGTTATGCCCGACTGCATCTTGTTGCCAATTTGGAATTTCCAATCTGATGATAATTTGGACTAGTCCAAATTACCCTGTTTTGTAACTAGATGTAAGTCTTTTTCACCAATATATGAAAGGGAAAGTCCGTTTGTTGGTATGTCGGTATTTTTCAACGATTTAGAGAACTCATTTCATTTACAGATCATGCCGAAACCGAAAAAACAGAACCTGAAAAACAGAAAAAGTCAGATCAGAAAATCTTTAAAAGATAGGCAAAAGAAAACACTAAAAATAAAGGAAAAGGCAAAAAGACTACAAACTACAAAAGAAATGGAGAAGGCTAAGACAAAATATGACAAGATAGGAAAAAGAAACGATAAAAAGATCAAGAAACACAGACTTATTGAAAGCGATGACGACGACACGGAAAGTTTGGAATCTTCCGACTCTTGTAACAGTCGTAAGTCAAACACGTCAGGAGAACTAGAAAATTCATTTTGTGGAAGACCCTCTGCAGTTGATGCAGAGTGTATTTTCTGCCCCGGGAAGTATAGTGCGACAGGAGGGGGGAAAATGGGCGCAGTGTTTTATGTGTGAGATTTAGGTGCACGCTGAATGTGCCGGCATGAAGATGGATCCCGTGTTTGCGATTTTTGCAAATAACCCATTTATTTAATTATTGAAACTGATTGAAGACTGATTAAAAACTGATAAAAGCTGATTATAGAAATGATAATAAGTCTTACATTTTCTTCTATAACAATGGCCTCATATTAATAGCCTACATAACTAAGCACGGTGAATATATTTTGGAATACTCCTATTCCAAAATACCTGCACCCCATCCGAAAACGGAATTGTGCAATTTTGCGTTCAAACTAAAATTGTACCCAGTAGCGATACTTTGTTATTTCGATAGCTTGCGGATTGATAGCATATGAATATTTCTTCAATTTTATGAAGGTTTTATTTGTTCACACCGAACAGAAAAACAGTCGCAGGCCTAAAACAAAATGGTATTTCAAATTACCCCCCTTTTCTCTACACTTCAAATTCGGACAAAGTTCATAACATTTCATATCGTTGGACCGAATGATTTTACGAGATGGTCATCCATTTGTAAATAAGAAATTATTAAAGTTATTTCTGCGGTCGAAATTCGAACCTTTTTTCAACAGGTTGCCATTTTCGGGATATTCAAAATGGTAAAAAATTATCCGATCATACAAACGTTTTATTATTATACCAAAAGTCTATTTTTTCTTTTCTATTTCAGATGACATTAGTTTCCAGAACCTCCTACATCGATTGGTCATGCAGCAATGGCGGCACTTTGTTTAAATAATAATAACTCTATTGTTTATCGATATAATTCAATTTTTTAAAAACTCAAAGTTGGCAAGACTATGTATTAATTGTCTGCAAAATCCCGACCTCGTCATCAGAATACTCTCATCAGAAAAAAATATTGAAAATTGACCTGTTTTTCGGGTCCCAAGCTTATGCAGAGCCGAATCATCATTTGATTTAATTTTGTTTTTCTGCTACTGCTGATGTGATTATGAGGATTCATTAAACTCTATAGAAAACGGCTTTTCAACTATAGGGAAAACGTGTTTTTTTTTCATTATGACTTCGGTATACAATCTTCAAAACGATATGAACCTGAAATCCATTTTCGGCATACACATACACCAAAGCAAATTTTCGGCATACACGCCAGGGAAAGCGCGGGTAAATGTATGTATTTATAAAAACATATATATAGACACGTTTTTTTTTTACTTTTATTTTATATAGATGTACATGAATACATGGGTATCCAATATTTTCCATCATAACTTCGGAGAGGTTGAAAGCTATAGACACAAGAGCATTTCTCGCTCCCTCTATCGCCCTACCTTCTGTCTCTCTATCGCTGATTCTGTCCATCTCTCTCTCTCTCTCTTTCTCTTTGCCCCTCTCTCTCTCTCTCCCTCACCCTGTCTCTTTCTCTTACAGAAGTCTTACGTAAAATCGTTTTATGAAAATACCATCGGTATAGAGTCGAGATTCTCTCTTCGTGGCGAGTTATTGCCGAAGGAGAGGTCAAAGGACTCTCCTAGTGCTCGCATCCTCCTCAAAGTCCCTCGAATCTCTCGAGTACGTGTCTTTCTTTTTCTCGATGCTTTTTCTCTTTTCGTTTTCCCCGGACTCGCCCACACACACACGCACACATACACGTAAGGGGATTACGTAAAATGTTACATCGATATTTTTTAAAAAGAAAAGAAACAAAAAAGTATCGACTTCCAGTCACGCTCGATGACGCCTAAAGCGCAATAAAGCCCGAATAAATTGTTTACCAAATACGAATTATTCATTTTAAATACAGATCTTTGACAAACTTTCACTAATCTTTCGAATCGTTGAATTTGAGTTCGGAAAAAGAACTAGATCTTTTCCTTACATCGAAGACTCGATGTATCAAGTACAAATTCATTCGTAAATTTTTGTCCGCTTTTGTAATTTCTTTTTCTCCAAAACCAAGCTCAAAACGAGACCAAGGAAAGATCGCATCAAACAGCGCGTCAAGTTTTCGGATTCGTTTGCGTCTGTCTGGGTTTTTTCGGTAGGTTTGGAAAAGTTTTAGAAAATCTATAGAGAAATGAAAACATTGATACGGAAAGAAAATATTCGATGGAAAAAACGATGCTGATATTTGCCCCGTTGGACTGCAACGAATGTAATTTTTTTTTGGCAGATTTCGCCTACAAAAGGCCTTCAACCATTTTTCAAAGATATTTATTTCGCAATCTACATTATAAATATATAAAAAAAAGATCGCCTATAATGATAAAAATATGGAAAATAAAATGTAAAATGAAACTTTCGTTGCGTTCCAACGATGAGTACACCGTATGGAGAAAATGCATTCTGGAAATGATGCACAACGAGAAAAGCTCATATTATAGATATTGATATAAAAGTTGTTACACTTAATAAACACAGTTTCGAAAAACATTTTTTGTTAAATGTATTGATTCAAGTCACTATTTATAGACGAAAACAGTAGTTCAAAAAATGTCCTAAAAAAATTTTCGGTCTGCGCTATTGATGAAATCTCATAGATGGATCATCCAAAACAAACAAATCAAATCGTTCTAGATTCAGTATGTTAATGGCTACTCTATAGCACATATCATACCATTAGGCTATAGCACATATCATACCATTTTTTATATATGCAACAATAACAAAATGGCGGACATTTTTGAAAAAAAAAGTTTTTTCACCGTTTTTGGCAAAAAAAAATAGTAAATATCAAAATTAAAAAAAATCCTTGATATGCGCTATAGCTATAGTTGTAAAGAATATGTGGTTAAAATTTCATCAGGATCGCTTCAGTAGTTTCGAAGATTTTATTAACAAGCCGTCGAAAAACGTTGTTTCGAGAAAAACGCGATTAAAGTTTGTTTGTGATACATAAATACATAAACAAATTTTTTAAATGTATTTCAAAAATGTATTTATTAAGTGCAACAACTTGTATATCAATATCTATAATATAAACCTATCAAAAAAATTAATGAAAGTAGCCTTCATTTAGCGTCTAAAGTGAGGAGACCCGTTAAGACATCAATATAAAAAACAGTAAATTTATTCGTACGTAAGGGTCAGTTTCGTATTATTTTTTTTACGAAAAGATAAAAAAAAAAGGAAAACAAGACGATCAGAAGTTAACGTCGAATAATGTGACAAATGTTTCATGGGGAAACTCAGCCATAAGGATTGATCGGATGTATGGCGGCCATGATTTTCGAAAACCAATGAATCCTGATTATATCAAGAGTATTCATATATGAATATGGCGCTTTGAGCATACATGCGACGATATGTTAATGAGGTGCGACAAGCTCGCAGAGGCTCTGCTGCACATCCGGTCGACACAGGGGGGTTACAAACTCCTTCGTATGGGGCATTCCGTGCCAATTCGACCAAACTCCAATTTGAGGGAAAATAAACAAGAAAAAAAGGTGAATATTACGGGGGAACCCAACTGCTATCATTTTGTACGCTACAAAAAGCACGATTCAAAATATACCGCAACGAATTTTAGGCGTCGCTGATTCTTGTTTGAAAGTAAAGTTATCCATAACGCAATGCGTTGCGTGCAGCAAGCTCAAACAAACTAAACAAAGCTCAAATCCCAAAAAGTACCAGACAAACTGTTCTCGTGACGTTTAACTTTTCGTCGGTTGAATGCAACGACTTCTTTTTTCATTTTTTATTCCTTCATTTTTCTCATTATCGAAAGCTTTTTTTTGTTTGAAAATGAAGGTCGTAGATCTCTGATAAAAATACGTGAAAACGTTTGAGTGAGTTTCATAGTCTAGAAGGGCCAAAAAACTTTTGAACAATTAAAAATAATTATTTTCCGTTGCATTCCAGCGATGCAAACTTCAGCATCGTCCTTTCTCAATGGCTTCTCCCTATTTCCTGTGTGTGTGTGTGTGTGTATATATATATATATATATATATATATATATATATATATATATATACACCACAACATATATTGGGCGTCGGCAATGTTAATAAAAATTTCACATACGTATTTGTGGCATTTTTAAAACATTTTTCAATGTTTGCTACACAATATATATACAGATGTGACATTTTTTGAACATTTTTTTAAGGCCAGGCTTATTCGTGACGTGTGGTAAAACATTTTTTTTTAAACAGATAAATTCATGACCTTTTTTAAAACATTTTTTAACTAACAGGTCTAAACGAGACATTAAAAAAAAATTTAAACAACCCACATATGTTCGTAACATTTTTTTAAGCAACATATATGTACGGTACATTTTTTAAATCTTTTCAAACAACATATAAATTGGTGACATTTTTCAATCATTTTTTCAACAACATATACATATATTCGTGACATTTTTTAAGCACTTTTTCAAGCAACATATATGTTCGTAACGTTTTTTCAACCATTTTTTAAACAACATGTATGTTCGTAACGTTTTTTAAATCTTTTTCAAACATCATATAAATTGGTGACATTTTTTTAAACATTTTCGAAACAACATCTGTATTCGTGACATAGTTTTGAACATCATCGACGCCCAAATTTTACCGCGGGATATTGAAAACCGTGTTTATTTTGACAAATATGTGAATGTCGAAGCCATTCGAGAATTACCTAATCGGAATATTTACCACAATAACAAAATAATCCCGAACAAGCTTACAACAATAATAATGACGATCATTATACCGAACGCAACAACAACAGAAATGGGTTAAATAAATGTCTCAACATAGTCAATGCAACAAATAAAAAACGAGCAAAAATAAGTCACCGTTGCAATCGAATCATTTCCATCGTCGCAAGTATTTGATAATCGTTACTCAGGCGTAATGGGAATATTCACCCCGCTACAATGGTGCGCGAGAATTTTTGTTTCCCCCTTCCTTCTTTCACTCGCACGTACGCGCGTTATCGGAAGACTGGACACGATCACCGCGTGCGAATTTTCTTTTCTTTTCAACTTTTTTTTTCATCCGCTCTCATGCACATCACATACTCTCCGCGGCGCGGTGTAGAAAAGTCCATTGCGAATTCACGGGATCCCGCGGGGCCGGTTACTCCTCCTCCTTCTTCTCCTTGATATATACGAGAAACGTACGAGAGGAATTAGAAAGTGAAGTCATGGCGGTGTACTCGAGCGATGTCCATCTCCGTCTCTTTCTCTCTCTCTCTCTCTCTCTCTCTCTCTCTCTCTCTCTCTCTCTCTCTCTCTCTCTCTCTCTCTCTCTCACTCACTCACTCACTCTCTCTCTCTCCGCTTTTCTTAACTCTTTATCTCAGTGCTCGTAACGTCCAGTCAACGCGATCGTGAGAAATTCTCGTCGCCATCTTGGATTTTTCATCGACCCCAAACCGACGAGAGAAGAAAAAATAGCGACGAAATGAATTTTTCGCGGGCAAAAAATTCATTTGCTCATAGAATTTGGCCCGGCGAAGCCCGAGCGTAGAATACGAGTGTAGTCCGTCCCCTTCCTTTTTTTTCTGTTTTCGGCATTTTATTTTTTTTAATTCTCTTCATATATGATTCGAATAACGGATCGTTTATGTAAAATAGTTCGCGGGACAGCGGCGTATAGAATATCGCGTGAGAAACCGTACAGACTTTCGGACCCATTAAAGTGCCAGATCGACTCGGTTTTGTTCGTTCTCGTCAGATGTTGGACGAGAAACTATATATATATATATATATATATATATATATATATATATAGAGAGAGAGAGAGAGAGAGAGAGAGAGAGAGAGAGAGAGAGAGAGAGAGAGAGAGAGAGAGAGAGAGAGAGAGAGACGACTTTGAAGACACCGACTGCGAAAACCGACCCCATAGTAGCCCACCGTTCCCATACTCAACATTAATTAAATTCGATGGGTTCAAAATGTCCTTTACTCATATATATATATATATATATATATATATATATATATATATATATATATATATATATATATATATGTATAAATGTCTGCATGCACATAATAGTCGTTTATAGAAACCAGCAGGTTTAAAGTTTAGACGTGATGGTTAGGCTATCCATCGTATTATAACCCGAGGGTATCTACGACCAACATAAGAGAGACAGTATGCGTTTGTACGAGAGAAA
>OY723385.1:65907271-65927548 GCA_963210295.1 Ophion ellenae
CCAAAGCCTCAAACTCAACAAAATCAAAGAAAAAAATTGAACAATTGAAAAGAATTAATTTTCGTTGCATTCCAACGATGTGGAGTTCAACATCTTCGTGCTCGGTTCTTATTTTAATCTAACCTTCGTTACGTGTATTTATTGTAATTGTAATTACCTGCATAATGCCCATTAGCCTAATTCCTATTCCAGACTTCAAGCTGTGTTTCTGCGGAAGATTCATCGAAAACGATTCAGTAGTTCTCGAGTTATAAACGCAACCTACAATTATTATTATTATTATATATACATATATATATATATATATATATATATATATATATATATATATATATATATATATATACACATACATACATATTTGCATGATATTTCTCATCATAACTACGTAATTAAAGCCCGTATCACGATTCGTCCCAATGTACTCAAACAGCGTGATTTTGATACTTATTAGCGCACGGAATATGTAATATTCACACACACGCGCGCGCGCGCGCGCGCGAACACACACACACACACTCACACATATATATATATATATATATATATATTGTGACGTTGCGTCACAAAGGAGATAGAGAAAGAGCCCGCGTGACCACGCTCGGGCTCAGTCTCCGCCACGCACCTTTATAGAGAAAAATTTACATGTTAATATTAAGGTATTTTTAAGGTATTCTTTTATTATATCGAAGCCGCGACACCATCCTCCCCGTCCTTCCCGCACCCCCCTTATCACGATCACGACGCGACCACGCGGACTTTCGACTGGAGCCACGTCGGCCCGGCCGTCGACTCGGAGAGCCATCAACGCCATCTCCCAACGACGTGGACGGTGGACTGACCGTCTGAGGGCCTCCGGCCGCCATCTCCCGAGTCTCCGGCCTACCGCGCGTCAGGAGAGACTGCAGCTCTCGCGCGGTATGGCTGGCGAGCGCTGTACCGACTAGGGCGCTCGTCGACTCGGGAGAGAGAGAAGAATCACGGCGAGGATCGAGCGACAGGGCGAGCCACGTGGCCCGCGATCCGAAAATCAATAGGAGGTCCGTCATCTGTTACGGGATTGGGCGAGACGAGGAAGCCGGCCGGCGTGGACCGACACTTTGTTCCGGAGCGTGGTCGCACGAGGAAGAGCATAACCCATCAAGCGCAAAACAGAGCGAGAGGAGAAAGAGAGAGAGAAAGAGAGATAGAAAAAGACGTTGGACACTAGTCGAGTTCTCTCAGAAACGGATCTTCAGGAGACTGTAAGTTCGCCTCTTTCTTTTCTTTTTGCGAGAGCGGCTAATAGAAGCCGATAGAGTCAGTTCGGAAAAATTTGGTCGCACGGGCGACCGTTAACAATTCGTTCCTTCCCCTCTCCCCTGGCAGTCCTGATCGTCGTCCCTGTTCCGTGCGCGTCGCAAGTCAATAACGTGTAAAGTAGATTTAAGAACGAAAAATCAGTGCGAGTGATTCGGGTTCTTACCCGAATATTAGAGAGTTAAATATCGCGAATTAAGTGTAAAAAGGTGTCCGTGGCGGATCCCCGTCGTCCCTCGTGAAAAATCCCCTCGCGCGCGCGTAGCCGCGGCCGCCTCGTGTGACACGACCGTCGGCCGAGTCGAGTGATTTCGCCGCGAGAATACATCGCGGCGCGATAAAATCGCGCAATTAGCATTTCGAGATTTTGGATCGCGCGAATTATTAATTTGAGTTTTGCGTTAAATAAAATATAATAGTCGTGGTCTAAGAAGTGGCCATTGTGTTCGAGAACCCCGTCCGTCCCCAGATACCCCGAGACGTCCCCATTTGAATTTGTATCGAGTCTCTTGCTTGCCGGCCGAAGGCCGTGTTTGTTTTGGTTTTTTTTTGAGTCTGAAAACTTTGCGTACGCGTAAGCGCGTTGCCCGAGAAAGGCTGGCGCCCAACTTACCACAATTAGAAATTGAGAGAGAATATTAAACGGGTCGAGAAATAGCGTTTGGGACTTCGCGTGTCCAGTAACCCGTCAAATAATTCGAGTCATTATTCTTATTATTGCGAAACATTTTTATTATCTTGATTTTTGTAATTTATCACTTAGAGTCTTTTTTTTTTTGTATCGAGCCTATTTTTTTTTGTGCATTCATTAAATTATATTTGAATTTTTTTCTTTGTAAAACCAGTGCTCATTTCCCCTTCCCCCTTCCTCCGCCTACGTTAACACGCGATACCCGTCATAAAATTGGCGCCCAACGTGGGGCCCGAAAAAACTTTTGTTTTTTTTTTACAGAAAGAGCCCACCACGACTATTGTTGTTGTTAAAATTATTATTGTTAATTTTTGAATTAATAATAATTATTTTTCGAAAATTATTATTTTTCGTTTCAGTGACAAAATATTTATTCGGTGTGAACGGCTCATACCGAATAGTTTTTTTTGCGTTTTGGTGCGAAATAATAATTACCCCCACCCCTGACAGGTATAGCCTGCCCCGCCACGGCACTCGCAACTAGAGAATTTTGCGAGGATCGGAAAAATTCGGACGACCGAGTTTCCGTCTAATAGTTGCACCTGATTATTTTTTTTTGAGTTTCGCTAACAATTAAATAGAAAATAAAATTGTTTTTTTTTGTGTTAGCGATTGGAATTTATTTTTGCACATTTTCGGCGACCGCACTTACCCTTTTTTCCCCTAGAACCCATACTTGCTTGTGTACTTGGCAAATTAAATGGTGATTTTTGTATTATTGCACTGGCAATTACAATTTGAATTTGCATTATTGCATTGGCAATTGAGAAATTAATTATTGCGTTATTGCGCTGGCAATTAAAATAATTAATTGGTGCATGATTGCGTTGGCAATTAAAAATTAATTTTCGCATTATTGCTCTGGCAACTGAAAACTTAATTTGTGCACTATTTCGCTAACAATTAAAGATTGATTTAGCATTATTGCTTGGGCAATTAAAATAGTTTTTTTGTTGTTGTATTGCGTTGGCAATTTAGAAGCAGTTGTTATTGCTTAAGGGAATACCGCGTGAGTGAAAAATACTGAGCTGATTTTTCTTTGTGAATTGTTGCCTTAATTACAATTTTCGCATACTGGCTATTCGTTTCTTTTGTCGGAATTGATTTTTTTTTTATGAAATAATATTATTGAGTACTTGTTTTTTTTTGTGTTTTCTTTTTTTTTGCAATTGGTGCTGATTGGCCATTTGTTTTTTTTTGCGATTTTTTTTTTTTTTCAATTCCGAAGATACTGTGGAATAGCTTTGTACTGATACGGATTTGGCATTGCTTGGTATTTTTGTGTATTTTGCGATGACTTTTGACATGACGGTATAAATTCCCATTTTTTGTTTGTTTTGCGCTTTATCGTTTTCCTCGCTGACCACGCATATCCCCCCCCCCCCAATTTTCTTCACGCTTGGGAGAAGTGCTGCCCCTCGCCCCAATACTTTTCGTTACGAAGCCCTAATAAAGACCGCGACGCTGAGTCCCTCGCGAACGGTCACCCCACACCCCGAACGATCCCCAAATAATTTCTATTCTTTTGTGGGGCCTCCTGAATAATTTAAGGAACATAGCATTGTTTTGGCTGGGAATCAGAATCCCTTAAGGAATAATTATTCAGTTGGCAGAATAAAGTACAGAATAGAAGACTCGACAACTCTCAAACTTTCTCGGTATTAAGGGAAATTTTTGCAGAATATTGCGTTGTCAGAGTCCGGGAACTAATACTCCCTTGGGAACTTAGAGTCAGTTTATCCAAATAAACCGAAGTAACGTTACGGTTCCAGGGAGTAGAGTCAACAAACGAATTGTCGTGTAAGACTTTCCATTGTTTGTTTATTGCGGTATTTTTGCTTTTAAAAATTGAGTTATTGAAGCCATTGGGTTTTACTTAATTTTTTTTTGGGTTTTGGTTTTGACCAAAGATTTATATTCCGTTTTAACCGTGCCGCGGAGTAATCGCGAGCGGTTTGCCCTTCCCAACCCCCCAATTTTTTTTTGTTTATTGCGTTTAGCATATCCGCAAAATGGCAGATACCCCGGTGACGACGAGTACAGTCACGACCCCAACCCGTACGTCCCCCGTTATGACCACTTCCCCCATAGATCACCCCCGAGGATCGACATCGCCCCTCTCAGTGGATGTATCCAATCTCTCGCTGATGGCTACGGAAGAGAGGATCGCCCGACAAAAAGTTGAGCGGTTGAAGACGATGCGGGACATCCTAGCAGCCTGTGACCGAGCGGGCCTCAACACGGATGGGGAACAAAGCGAGGTACAGGATCGTCTCATCCGGCACGAAATAAGGACACGGATTCCAGGAGCCTTAATTCGTTGGGATCCCAGGAAGGATGAGCGGGGGGACGCCCCCCCATTCTCGCTTGCGGCTGCATTGGTTGATCCACTGACGGCACCGTTATTCGCATCGACTGCTGACCGCCACCAAGCCCCGACATACGAGGAGTATCAGCCAACCCAGAGGCGGACGATGACGCCGCCACCCCACGCGTTCCAAGAAGAGGCAGCGGGTCCGGATGACCACGATAGAACGCCGACGCCATCGCCCAGGAGACTGCCGGTCCAGCGGGATCGGAGATCGGCAACAGAGAGATTTAGTCCGACACCCGCGCCCAGAACCAACGTCACCCCGGCCCCCGACCGTACCGCGGTCACCTTTGCCCTTCCCCCTTCCCAGTTACCCCACCAACGATCCCAAGCCCTCCCCACATCTAGTCCCACTGCCACAGGATTGTTACGGATTAGCGGTAGCCAGGAGTGGCCACCGCATGACACGTATACCCTGTCGGCACCCACCCCCCGGAACAGTACCCGAATAGGACCCCTCCCAAAGGCTCGGTCGCGACATGCAGACCCTCCCCCTCCCCGACCCCGATCACCGCAGGACTCGTCACAATATTACGACTCGCAAGGGCCACGGCATGCGAGAGGAATAGACCATTGGCAGAGATACGGGCCCCGATTCGCGGGGAAGCCGGACGAGGATGCCGAGGAATTCCTGTGGAGGATGCACGAATACTGTATCTCTAGGAAGCTCACGGAAGAAGATCTGATGGACGCCCTTCCCGAGGCTTTTACAGGTGACGCTCTTCTATGGCTGAGAGTAGAACGAGAGGAATGGAGCTCGTACGAGGAATTCGTATTCTACTTTCGGGAACGATTCGGCCATGGAGACTTACAAGAACGTCTCCGAAAGGAAATAGAACTCCGCACGCAGGGGCCAGGAGAGCCTATGGCGGAGTTCCTCGTGAAGATCCGGACCCTCTTCAACCACCTGAGCCCACCGTTGAGTAAAGAGACTCAACTGGATATATGCTGCGAGAATCTGCACCCGGATTACGCCGAGCACATCCAGCGGAAGGATGTGAGCAGCTTCCTCGATCTCCAGCGGCTGGGACGCAGCCGCGAGATATTCTGGGGAAAGGCGAAGGCATACAGGGCACCGCCGAAAAAGGGTCTGACGTTCGTGCCCTCGGCATCGTATGAACAGCGTGGCCGGGAGGCCCGCATGAAGATAGCTGCCCTGGAGGAACCAGAGGAATACGAACACGCCGAGTACGAGGAGGACTACCCCACTCCCCCGCCTACCCCCCCATCACCGAGCCGAACCTCTCGCCCGAACCCCTCCGACTCAGCCGCAAAGACCAAGGGTCGTAGCGGCTACCCCAAGAAGGCGAAGCAGCCTCAGAAACCCCCTTCCCCACCTAAACCCCCATCCGCTCCTTGCTCCCCACATACCTGGAATAACCCGCCAGCAAAACCCCCGGCGAATCCCCCAAGAATTCCCCAAAACCCGTCTCAGCAACAACCTCGGCCCAGCAATCCTGAAGGACCTGGCCCGAGGTGTTACAACTGCCGGCAACCGGGACACCGTTACCGAGAGTGCACACAGTTGATGGGCCGATTCTGCAGAATCTGTGGATGGCCCGGATGTGATGTCAACTCGTGCCGGAATTGCGAACGAAAGCGTTCGGAAAACGCCCGGTCGGGAGGACAGTAAGCCCCTGTACCTCCCGACGGTCGTTAAAGAAGGAGAACCTCCTTCAGATGCCCCGACCCGAGCCGTTGCCTGACTGTGCCATGGCGGGCGTAGAACCAGCGCGGCCGGAAGAGTCCAACCCGTCCCCGACAGAAATAGAAACAGACTTGTTCCCGTGCGAACATATGGCTTCCCGAGAAGAGGAAGGTGTGGCTGACCGAGAGGAAATGTTTATCGGAGCTTTAAGTATGGATGCTCGCCACCACTTATGGATTAACGTGGGTGGCGAACTCCTATTGGCGTTGGTAGACCCCGGTTCTACGAAAACGTACCTCGGGCTGGAGGTAGCAAGGAGGAGAGGACTCCTCTTGCAACCGATAGTGGAGGGCGTTCGGGTCGCCAACGGGGCAGTAGTTCCGGTAGACGGGGCAGTCACCCTGACCTTCGATCTCGCAGGAAAAGTCCAATCCCTCCAGGTACGTGTAGCCGCGTTAGGCTACGAATTTGTTATGGGGATTGACTTTTTGAGATTGTTCGGAATGCGTGTGGATTACAAAACGGATACGTGGTCCCTGCACGGTGGTCCAGAGCGTAGCTTCGCGACACCGGGTGGGCCACGTTGGAGCATCCCCGCATTCCCCGAGGCTGCAGGCTTGGAACCTGCCTCGGTCTCGGCAAATAGACGTCTAGAATCCCTTCTGGACGAGTTAGTATCCCCCTCACAGGACGGACAGTTAGGACGAACGAACCTGACGCAACATTACATCGACGTGCAAGGGCACCCCCCGATCCGACAGAAGCCCCGTACAATTTCCCCGTACCTCCTCCGAATAGCCCAAGCCGAAGTCGATAAGATGGTCCAAGAGGGAGTGATCGAGAAAACGAAGAGCTCTTGGCTGAGTAACCCGGTGATCGTCCCGAAGCCAGGCGGAAAGCATCGTTTCTGCATCGACTATCGCGACGTGAACCGGGTAACATTGAAGGACGCCTACCCTCTTCCCAATATGGATCGGATCTTGGATGGCCTTCGGCTAGCCCGGTTCATCTCGAAGTTGGATCTGAGCCAGGCTTATTTCCAGATCCCTGTAGACCCCCGAAGTCGTCCTGTCACCGCCTTCGCCGTTCCTGGCCGAGGACTTTTCCAGTTCAGGAGAATGCCGTTCGGGCTGACGAACGCACCAGCGACGTTTCAGCGGCTGATGGATCAGCTCATCGATCCGGCATGGGAGCCCCATGTCTTCGCGTATCTCGATGACGTGATCATCGCCACCGACACCGAAGCGGAGCACTTCGAGTATTTGAGGATCGTCCTGGAAGTCTTCCGAGCCGCTGGGCTCACCATCAACCGGGAGAAGAGCGAATTCTTCTGCCCGGAAGTAACGTATCTAGGATACGCCATCGGCCGGGACGGATTGAAGGCCGACCCGGAAAAAGTTGCCCCTATCCTAGCCTACCCTCCGCCCAGGACTCTTCGGCAATTACGCCGTTTCTTGGGAATGGTAGGGTGGTATGCCCGATTTTTACCCACCCTTTCGCGGGATAAAATTCCCCTGACCGAGCTCCTGAAAAAGGACGTTCCCTGGAACTGGGGGACCGAACAGCAGGAAGCCTTCGAGTCTCTCCGCGAAGCCCTAAGTCAGACCCCTATCCTAGCCCGTCCCGATTTCACCCGCCCTTTCGTCCTCCAGACAGACGCCAGCGACTCGGCCGTGGGAGCCGTCCTGACGCAGGAATTTGACGGTGAAGAGCATCCGATCGCGTTTGCCAGCAGGGTGCTGAGCAGCGCCGAACGCAAGTACACCGTCACAGAGAAGGAGTGCTTGGCGGTAATTTGGGCAGTGAGGAAGTTTCGACCGTACATCGAAGGCACTCACGTGACTGTCATCACCGACCACAGCAGTCTCCAGTGGCTACGGAATCTAAAGGACCCTTCGGGACGATTAGCCCGGTGGGCACTCGCGATGCAAGCATGGGACCTGACGATCGTCCACAGGAAAGGAACCCTTCATGTTGTCCCTGATGCCCTTTCCCGCATGTACGAGGACACCGACGCGGCCTTAGCCGCGCTCGGAGAAAGTACCGACCCCTGGTACCTGGACAAGGTACAAAACGTCCGTGAATTCCCATGGAAATACCCAAGCTGGAAACTTGAGGACAACAAACTGTACTACCATCGACCGCATTCGATCATCGATCCGACGATTGTGGACTTGGATGCCTGGAAGCTTGTCTTGCCGGCCGAGACTAGGCCGCGAGCAATGGAGGATGCCCATCAAGGACCCCAGGCTGGCCACCTGGGTACTGATAAGACATATCAACGGGTCATCCAGGATTTCTTCTGGCCAGGCATATTCCAAGATGTAGCACGATACGTGGCGCGTTGCCCCGTTTGTCAACTCCACAAGGTTTCGCAGTTACCCCCGTCCGGCCTGATGCGAGAGCGCACCACGGAAGGTCCATGGTGCGTAGTCGCTGCCGACGTGATGGGTCCGTTTCCCCCCAGCAAAGCCAAGAACCGTTACGTCGTTGTCTTCCAGGATGTCTTCACGAAGTTCGTGGAGGCTAAGGCGCTCGGTAGTGCTACCGGCGCTACAATAATGAAGGCATTCGAGACTCTGGTGGTCAACCGGTACGGTTGCCCACAGTACTTCCTGACCGACAACGGAACGGAATTCGTGAATACGCACGTTACGCGGTATTTGGACGAGCTTGGAATTCACCAGACAACGGTGCCGCCTTACCACGCGCAGGCGAATCCGGTTGAGCGAGTCAACCGGACTCTGAAGACAATGATAACATCGTACGTGGGAATGGATCACCGAGACTGGGACGCCCACCTACCGGAGTTATGCTTCGCGATGAACACGGCAGTGCAGTCCTCAACCCAGATGACCCCCGCATTCTTGAATTTTGGCCGAAACCCCCGCCCAGCCAAAAGCCTCCGAGACGAAGCCCCTGAACCCCCCACATTAACCCCAGGAGACCCGGAAGTTTGGTCCAATCGGATGCAGCGGTTACCTCTGCTGCACGACTGGGTTCGGAAGAACCTAGAGGCCGCCGCGAAAAGGCAGGCCAAATACTACAACAGGAACCGGAAAGATACGAGGTATCAGGTGGGAGATGTAGTTCTGCGGAAGAACCGAGTTCTGTCGTCAGGAGCGCAGAACTTCGCCGCCAAGTTGGCGCCGCGGTACAGCGGCCCCTTTCGTATTCTGGCGGTGCACTCCCCGGTAGTATATGAACTCGAGGATCCGACAAGTCGTCGCAACCCTCGGGTTCACATCAAGGATCTGAAACCCTTCCGGGACCCGCAAGGAGTCCCAACCTCAGAAGAAGACGCAGCCCCTGACCCAGCGATCGCCGGCCCGAGCAGGCCGCGATCACCAGCAAAAGTAGCCCCAAGCCCAAAAAAGCGTCGCCGTAGCGGGCTACGCCCGCAACGCTCGAAGCCGGTGGAGCTTTCCGACGCCCACCTTTTTGATCTGATCTCCCGGTTAGAACGACAAGAACGGTACGACCAGGAACAGACTCGCGCTTAGTAATACCCGCTTTGCTTTGAGTTCTAAGTTGGGTTTCGCGAGATGCCTGTCCCCCATCCTGATGCCCCAAATTCCCCCTTCCCCTATCGATGTCCCACACCCAACTCCTATCCTGATGTCCTTATCCTGATGCCCCAAATTCCCCCTTCCCCTATCGATGTCCCACACCCAACCCCTATCCTGATGTCCTTATCCTGATGCCCCAAATTCCCCATTCCCCTACCGATGTCCCACACTCAAAATCCTATCCTGATGCCCCAAATCCTACCCCCACCCACTGCTGTCCCAAACACGATATCCTACATCCTAGGGCCTGGCCTGGAACAGCTTCGAACGGCCAAGGAAGCCGCGACTAAGAAGAATCCAGCGACCAGCGAGACAACGTAGTCATCTAGAGAGTAGCTACGGCGAAGGGCCAAGGAAGCCTCGCCGGACGTCCCAGCGAGCATCGAGATACTCATCCGATGGTGAAGCGACAGAACGACTGACGACAGTACCTGAGTTTGCGACGAACGACTACCAGTAGGGCAAAGTCATCGCAAAGACTTAATAAATTAAGGTAACCAGTCTGTGATTTAATTCTAAAAGATGTGTCACTTCAGTATTATGGAAAACTCTAGCCAGCGGATATTATGGGTAAATGCCGCCAGCCTAGTACTCAAGTACACCTTCCGTTAAATACCCATCCCGACCTCCTCCCCTGAAGTAAAGAAAGCATAACTGAATAACCGCTCTTGCAGGAAAAGAGGGGAGTACTCCAGTTTAAGCAGGGGGGAGTTGTGACGTTGCGTCACAAAGGAGATAGAGAAAGAGCCCGCGTGACCACGCTCGGGCTCAGTCTCCGCCACGCACCTTTATAGAGAAAAATTTACATGTTAATATTAAGGTATTTTTAAGGTATTCTTTTATTATATCGAAGCCGCGACACCATCCTCCCCGTCCTTCCCGCACCCCCCTTATCACGATCACGACGCGACCACGCGGACTTTCGACTGGAGCCACGTCGGCCCGGCCGTCGACTCGGAGAGCCATCAACGCCATCTCCCAACGACGTGGACGGTGGACTGACCGTCTGAGGGCCTCCGGCCGCCATCTCCCGAGTCTCCGGCCTACCGCGCGTCAGGAGAGACTGCAGCTCTCGCGCGGTATGGCTGGCGAGCGCTGTACCGACTAGGGCGCTCGTCGACTCGGGAGAGAGAGAAGAATCACGGCGAGGATCGAGCGACAGGGCGAGCCACGTGGCCCGCGATCCGAAAATCAATAGGAGGTCCGTCATCTGTTACGGGATTGGGCGAGACGAGGAAGCCGGCCGGCGTGGACCGACACTTTGTTCCGGAGCGTGGTCGCACGAGGAAGAGCATAACCCATCAAGCGCAAAACAGAGCGAGAGGAGAAAGAGAGAGAGAAAGAGAGATAGAAAAAGACGTTGGACACTAGTCGAGTTCTCTCAGAAACGGATCTTCAGGAGACTGTAAGTTCGCCTCTTTCTTTTCTTTTTGCGAGAGCGGCTAATAGAAGCCGATAGAGTCAGTTCGGAAAAATTTGGTCGCACGGGCGACCGTTAACAATTCGTTCCTTCCCCTCTCCCCTGGCAGTCCTGATCGTCGTCCCTGTTCCGTGCGCGTCGCAAGTCAATAACGTGTAAAGTAGATTTAAGAACGAAAAATCAGTGCGAGTGATTCGGGTTCTTACCCGAATATTAGAGAGTTAAATATCGCGAATTAAGTGTAAAAAGGTGTCCGTGGCGGATCCCCGTCGTCCCTCGTGAAAAATCCCCTCGCGCGCGCGTAGCCGCGGCCGCCTCGTGTGACACGACCGTCGGCCGAGTCGAGTGATTTCGCCGCGAGAATACATCGCGGCGCGATAAAATCGCGCAATTAGCATTTCGAGATTTTGGATCGCGCGAATTATTAATTTGAGTTTTGCGTTAAATAAAATATAATAGTCGTGGTCTAAGAAGTGGCCATTGTGTTCGAGAACCCCGTCCGTCCCCAGATACCCCGAGACGTCCCCATTTGAATTTGTATCGAGTCTCTTGCTTGCCGGCCGAAGGCCGTGTTTGTTTTGGTTTTTTTTTGAGTCTGAAAACTTTGCGTACGCGTAAGCGCGTTGCCCGAGAAAGGCTGGCGCCCAACTTACCACAATTAGAAATTGAGAGAGAATATTAAACGGGTCGAGAAATAGCGTTTGGGACTTCGCGTGTCCAGTAACCCGTCAAATAATTCGAGTCATTATTCTTATTATTGCGAAACATTTTTATTATCTTGATTTTTGTAATTTATCACTTAGAGTCTTTTTTTTTTTGTATCGAGCCTATTTTTTTTTGTGCATTCATTAAATTATATTTGAATTTTTTTCTTTGTAAAACCAGTGCTCATTTCCCCTTCCCCCTTCCTCCGCCTACGTTAACACGCGATACCCGTCATAATATATATATATATATATATATTCGCATAAAAAGTTAACGCTTCATTGTTTCCCTCGAAACATTCGCCATATAATTCTCGCTGACTCGTTCAAATCAATGCGTCCGCAACCATCGAGAGCGGAAATCTCTTCGTCTCGTACGAGTGCAAAAACAAAAATATTCTCCCAAATACGAACTTTGGTCCGGCAAGGTGGTTAGGTAAACAGATAAGCATTGTTGATGCCTACCACCCGTGGCGTTTATTTGTTTTCTCAATTGACAGAAAGTATCATGTGCACGGTTCCGCATGCGTTGTTGTCGATTGACACAATGAATATTATATATACACACATGTGTGCATGTATGTGTGTACACACACACACACACACACACACGCACGCACGCACGCACGCACGCACGCACGCACGCACGCACGCACGCACGCACGCACGCACGCACGCACGCACGCACGCACGCACGCACGCACGCACGCACGCACGCACGCACGCACGCACGCACGCACGCACGCACGCACGCACGCACGCACGCACGCACGCACGCACGCACGCACGCACGCACGCACGCACGCACGCACGCACGCACGCACGCACGCACGCACGCACGCACGCACGCACGCACGCACGCACGCACGCACGCACGCACGCACGCACGCACGCACGCACGCACGCACGCACGCACGCACGCACGCACGCACGCACGCACGCACGCACGCACGCACGCACGCACACACACACGCACACACACACACACACACACACACACACACACACACACACACACATATATATATATACACAGGGTGTCCCTCTTATCTCTGCCACCCGAAATAACTCGGTAATTAGCGACGTCACAAAAAAATGTTCCAGACAAAAGTTATTCGCTGTAAAGGGGCCCATCAAATGCAACCAATTTTTTTAATTTCGGTGGAGGCGCTAACGCGCAGTGAAGGTCACCTCGACTTTTTAAAATGGAATGGTCCATTTTTTTCAACCATCTTGTCGAGCACCTCAAGCCGCATAAAAAACATTAGGGGCTCAAAGTCGTTCAAGGTCATTCAAGGTCACCCATTAAAATGAACTACGACCCAGGTAGGAATTGAAGATGAAAAAAGGGCTCGCCAAGCTCTGAAACAAGGCTCACATTTTTTAATTCGGGCTGAGCACCAGCCTGATTTCAGGCCTTGCTGAACCTCTGAATGATAACGCGGTTTCAGGCTCTTGCACACAGGCTTGACCAAAGGCTGGTAGAAAAGCCTGTACTAAGCCTGAAACGACGAAACAACAAGGTTCAAAACGAGCCTTAATGAAGTCTTCACGAGCATTTATGACCAGGCTTATCCCAAACTCTTCTCGAGGCTATATGAGGCCTGTTTTTAGTTTTCTATATTCTACATTGGGGTAAATTTAATAAATTTTTAAAGAATTCATTTTATTTATTATATATATTCATTATTCATTATATTATTTGTTAAAAAATATATATAAAAAAATATTTTAAACACAATACTTTATTTTATTTATTGTTTATGGGACACGTAATACACAGAGTGTAGGCAAACTCCAGAGAGTGAGTATATACGAAATCTGTGTGTGACGAGAAAAAAACTTTTTTGTGTACCTCATAAATATCGATTAGAGAATATGTTTAAATGTTCTGAGCTGCCTCCTTCGCTTTCGTTATTCGTGCCTTCGCACCCGACAAATTTATTGCTAATTTTTTATTTCATAAAAGTACAGAAAAAATATTATTTAAAATTTATTTTATTTTATCACAACCTGAAACAAGCCTACATCCAGCCTTGATTTTTTAGCCTTAAAATTCACTGGCTGAATAAAGCTTGAAATAACCCTGAGTTTAGGCTAAGCAGCCAGTCTTGGTTCCAGGCTGCTCCAAACGATGCAATGAAACCTGGCCCAGGTCTGTCTCACTCAGGCTCGGTGAAACAAGGCTCGCACAAGTTTGTTTCCATCGTCAGCCTTTTGATTCCCTACCTGGGCGAATCTAAATATCTTAGATCACTAATAAATATTTGGTAGTGATTCGAGATATTTAGATTTGTATTATCGATACTGACCTTGAATGACCTTGAACGACTTTGACCCCCCAATGTTATTTATGCAGCTTGAGGTGCTCCACAAGATGGTTGAAAAAAAAATGTACCATTCCATTTCAAAAAGTGGAGGTGAGCTGCACTGTGTGTCAGCGCGTCCAACGAAATAAAAAAAAAATTGGTCGCATTCGATGGCCCCCTTCACACCGTACAACTTTTGTCTGGAACATTTTTTTGTGACGTCGATAATTAGCGAGTTATTTCGGGCGGCAGAGATAAGAGGTACACCCTGTACACACACACACACACACACACACACACACACATTGACATATATGTATTGCGCATAATCACAAATGCGACAAATGTTATTTTTGCGTCATACTGTGTGTATGTTTTTCTCGTTTTCTTTTCTTTCTTTTTTTAATGGCCTCTCCGGTCTCGCTCTCGATGCACCGACACGACTTCCTCATATCGTAGCCGAGAAGAAGCATGCACCGCCGCGAGATACAACCGAAGAAAACCACGCGAGCAAGCACCTGCGATGCCTCCGGACTCTCCCTCTCGTCCTCCCTCGCTCTCTCTCTCTCTCTCTCTCTCCTCTCTCTCTCTCTCTCTCTGTCTCTTTCTTTCTGTACCACTCGCCGAATCAATTTTTTATGTTTTCAGTGTTCGACAATTAATACATAAATATGCACATGTAATATTAGAAGCTAACGTTTCAATTAATTAATAGTAATAATCATGATAACAAAAATTGTATTGACATTAAGAATATCGAGAGTGATAGCAATAGTAATGGAAATGGCATAACAATCGTAATAATAATAACAACAACAATAGTATTATTATTATACCAATAATATACTTAGTCATTGCGATATTAATAATAACAATTTAATATTAGTGACGATTAAATCATCGATCATAATAATAACAGCAATAATCATAGTAACGACAGTCGTATTAATAATAATGATAATAATAATAATAATGGCAATATTCAATTTCTATTTGCGCCAACGAAGTACCATAATCAAATAACGATGTGTACGAACGTGTACGTAACCACAAGGGGAAAAAAATCGAGTTCTTTTTTATCGTTGGAAATACGAAGGGAAAAGAAGATTGACAACCGAATCGAGGAGTTCATAAGAATTAGTTGGTGAATTAGGCTGTCGGTCAATTTGACAAGGACGGTCCCATGTACATGTGCCATTCCGATGTGCGCGGCGAGGGCCGTGATCGGGGCAGTACGTCAAGTCAAGTGTCACGTCATCGTTGGCGATCGACGCGGCTCCGTTCTTTTCTTACTCCACACACACATACATATATATATATATATATATATATATATATATATATATATATATATATATATATATATATATATATATATATATGCAAGAACAATTAATCAAACGTGTGGCCAGGCTTGTCTCCTCAATCGCGAGGAGAGGAGAGAGAGAGAGAGAGAGAAAGATTCCTCGATGGCACACTCAACGTGATACCCGCGAATACCAAGTCGCAGCGTTCGATTAATATATTTCCAGGAAAATTAATGATCACTCTTGTTCCTCAGTGGAGATTAAATAAAGCACGGAGTGTTGTTATTTATTTTAATATAATTTGTCCTATTTTTATCGCGATTCGCTGCGAAGGGCGTTTGATTTTGACAAAACGAATAGCCGAGCTGGAAGTATTTTTTCTTTTGAAGTGAAAGTGTATTGTACGAGAATGATTAGGAGAGGCGATACTGAAGTTTGCATCGTTGGAAAGCAACGAATTTTTCTTCATTGCCACCGCTTTTTTTTTGACAATTTCTCGGCCACGAAAATCACTCGTATGTTTTGCAAATTTTGTTGGAGATTAACAGCATAAATTTGGAAAAAATAATTGTCGAAAATGATGGAAATGAAGAAATCGAAGAACTTAAAAGGTTCTTTGCATTCGAACGATGCAAACTTCGACATCCTTACGATGAATTAACGCGATGGATAATGTAGTTGATTTGTGGTGCAGGGATTTATTTTTTCGAGCTTCAGATACTGATTTATTTGAATGACTGGCCGTGAACAGAATTATTATTCCTTTTTTTCTTATCAAAACTGCGGCGCAGTTATCATTTTTTAATACCCTGTTTTCTGTAGCGAACGTCCACCTCCGATAATTTCCATAGTAGTATTTTGTTCTGACATTTGTCTTATTCGTCGTCCCAAGAGACTTGAAAGGCTAGAGAGCCCCCCTCCTCCCCTTTGTTGGAGATTTACAGCATAAAGGTGCAAGAAAAAATGTTTCGATGATAATCGGAATGAAAAGGTTCTTTGCATTCCAACGATGCTAACTTCAACGTCGTTGATTTGTAGTGCCCAGATTTTTTTTTAGCATAAGATACGAATTTTTTTATTTTGTGTTTATTTTTTTTCCTGTGGAAACGACAATAAAGTTTCGATT
The DNA here is from genome assembly GCA_963210295.1 of Ophion ellenae. NCBI lineage: Eukaryota > Metazoa > Arthropoda > Insecta > Hymenoptera > Ichneumonidae > Ophion > Ophion ellenae. The sequence goes on from OY723385.1 coordinate 65,923,716, forward strand.
TTTTAGAAGCCCGTTCTCTATAGCGAACGTCCACCTTCGATAATTTCCATAATAGGATTTTGGCCTGACACCGTATTCGTCGTACTACGAAACTTGGAAGAAGAGAAAGCGAGAGAGAGAGAGAGAGAGAGAGAGAGAGAGAGAGAGAGAGAGAGAGAGAGAAGAGAGAGAGAGAGAGAGAGAGAGAGAGAGAGAGAGAGAGAGAGAGAGAGAGAGAGAAAGAGAGAGAGAGAGAGAGCCTGAAATGCGATGAGAAATCTACAATTAAACGATGCAAAAATGAACATTTTTTTACACCCTATTGACGACTGGCCCAGTTAGCGTGGAGACTGCGGTATAGAGGCGAGCTCGGGGGTCAAAAGGGAAAATGGATTCAAGAAGTTGATGATAAAATTGAGGAGTGTGAATCTTTGATTGCAGCATTAGGGATGGATTTTTCACCGCCGCTCTCGATGTGTGTGCATCTTTCGAATGCAGCGGAATATATATACACTAGTGGAATTGATTATGGACACTTTTCAAATTTTTCGAAATTTCGAATTCGATTGATTGTTCTTACGTTATACCCAATCACTTATATTTTATATCCTTATCGAACTAGGCTCTTATTAAGACAAATATTAAGAACAAACATTATAGATTAAAATAAAAACATTACAGTATCATTTCGCAGAATATACTATTTCCACGGTAAATATAAAAAAAGCTAATTTATATTAAGGGATTATACCAGTGTTAACCCTGAAAATTTGAGTGATATTCGGGAATTTTTTGGAAAAAAAGTACTCAACTAAATGGTTTGGAAAATTAAGAATATTTTTGGCTATATTTGACCTATATTACATTATTTTTTCATAGAAAAATATTGAGATCCAAGCGATTTATGCGCTGTCTTCGGAGGCGCCAAAAAAAAGTTCCTCCAATGCTGACATGATTCCGACCTGTTGATGATGCTGAAGTTTGCATCGTTGGACTGCAATTAATTTATCTTCTTTTGGCAGATTTCGCCTACGGAAGTCCTTCAACCATTTTTTAAGAAATTTGTTTCGCGATCTACATTATAAATCTATAAAAAAGATCACCTATAATAATAAAAATATGGAAAATAAAATGTAAAGGGGATCTTTCGTTGCGGGCCAACGATGCAAACTTCAACACCATACCGTTTGAGTGGCTGAAACCGAAAAAGCAATGAATGTCGTTAAACTGGGAGATATTTCCTGTGCAATGACGTAGGATTTTCGAAAAATACAAAAATCTGACAAAATGGCGTAGTTATGAAAAAAAGTCTGTTTTCATGCCTATACAATGGTCGTTTTCTTCTATGCCAAATCGTCCATTTGCATCCAATCAAAAATATCCTACGTCATTGTAGAGTAAACGTGTCCAAGAGCCCTCAGTTTGAATTTCAAGTCAATCGGATAATTGCTCTTTGAGTTACAATGCCAGCAAATGTGAAAAATCTCATTTCGAAAAAAAACGCGTTTAAAGATTTAACTATCGATTTTTGCAAGATAAAATGATATTTACCATAAAAACTGCTAATCAGCTGTACCTGGCCCATAAAATGGACTGTCGAAAAAGGCACAAAAAAATTGATTTTTTTAAAGTGTCGCACTGGTATAGCCCGTTCAAACTGTCTAGAATTAATTACATTAGTGTATATATGAATGTACAGGGTGATTCAAGACCGTTAGGATTCCCTTTGCGAGCATACAGAGTAAGTGATGGCGAGTGAAACTCTTTTATTTAACGGGCTACATCTACCTAGGTGGGTCAAAAAATGACATTTTCCACAAATATTTTTATTCAATAGTATCACTTTTTCGCTATATTCTCTGAAAAATGCATTGAAATATTTCTTAAATTGAAACACTGTTTTCAAAGTCGGTGGACATGATATCTCGAGAACCACTTGATGGATTGTTTCCAAATTTACAGGAGATGCGATGAGACGTATTTAAAGGTTGTTAACGATCCCACTTTCTTCAAATCGATCTTCATATTTTTACAGTTACGTAAAACTGACCACTTTTTTCAAAGATTTTGTAAGCTCGAGTTTAAATTCGTCGCAACGTTATTTAAAAAAAATGATTTTAAGAATCCACGATCGTCAACGACTCGTATTTATTGTTAACTTGAGTAACTCATTTGGTTTTTAGATTTTGGGCGGACCGTTCAAGCTGGAGACTGTCCACCGCCAAACGTCGCGAAAAAAATGTCATCGTTTGCGCCATATTTGTGTTGTTTTTCTGTATTTCCTTGTGATTTTTGTTTCAAAGGCTGTTATTACATGTACCTTTGTGTTTAAAAAATGCGTTTTTTTTTTCACCAACCGTTTCCCAGAAATAACGTCGGAATTCGGCCATTTTTTTCGGGCCTCTAGATAGATGTAGCCCCATAAATGTCGTGCGAAAAAAATGTGCAAAGATACTCGATTGCCAATACATCGATTTTCAAATCGATAATACGATTCGACCATTTTCGTTTATTATTTAATACTTGAAGAAGAAAAAAAAATCGCTCGTGAGCAACTATCTCGGCCAATTTTCGTCGCACGACATTTCTTCAAAAGAGCTTTTTGCTCGCAACGACGCATCCTGTATGCTCACCGAGGGAACCCTGATGGTTGGTGAATCACCCTGTATATACACACACGCGTACACCTCTCTATCTCTTTACCTTCGGGGGGAGCCCGGAGTTTCCAGGAAATACTGCAACGTCGTTTCCGGGTCGATCGAGACTCACCGATAGTTAAGAAAATATTTCCTCGCGGGCACCTATAGGCTCTCCTTACTTCTCGCTCATAGTCAACTCCCATGTATATAGAGGTACGTTATATCCACATACGGGCCGTTTCACCCGTAATCAATCTGTCCTACATCCTCCGCGCATACTATTTTGTTGTGTACTTTCCTTTTTTTTCTTTCATTTTCAATTTTTCGAGCACCTGTATTGCGCCTGAATAATTATGCCCGTTATCGACGATGAGTTGTAAAGAAAATGTTTCATCGGCTTTTGCTATGCTCTGTATTCCGGATTTCGTTCGGGGCCAGAGGAAATGTCCATTTTGCACTCTGTGCAAACAACAACAGCATAATAATAATAAAAATGGAAATTAATGGAATTGAAAATAGAAATTAATTAAATTAAGAATGAATATGAATGGAATTAAAAATGAAAATTAATGAAATTGAACATGGAAAGTCATGGAATTGAAAGAGGAAATTCAAAATATAAATCAATGGAATTAAGAATAGAAAATAATAAATATAAAAAATCGAAATTTATGGAATTAAAAACTAAAATAGAATTAGAAATGGAATTAAGGTAATTCAGAATGGAAATTATTGGAATTGAAAGAGAAAAATCAAAATAGAAATCAATGGAATTAAGAATATAAAATGATAAATATAAAAAATGGAAATGAATAGAATTAAGAACAAAATTAATAGAATCAAAAATGAAATTAATGTAATTCAGAATGGAAACCAATGGAATTAGGACTGGAAATTAATGAAAATTAATGGAACTAGGAATAAAAATTAATGGAATTATGAATGGAAATTAATGGAGTTAATGGAATTGATAATGGAAATGAATTGAAATGACTGGATTAATGCCGGAAGTTTATTGGAAACTGAATGTATTTCTTGAAAAAAAATTCCGTAACTTTGCGAATAAAAAATTCAAAAATTTGGTCCAGATTTTTGTGAGCAGCTGAGCAATGACATATGTAGTAGCGAGGGAGTAGCAGGAGAAACGGAGGGGTGTCAAGCAATAATATAGTCGCGAGGGGACAGGACGATTTGTCGAGAAAGGTCCGATGGGTG
>OY723385.1:65927748-65945248 GCA_963210295.1 Ophion ellenae
TCTCTCTCTCTCTCTCTCTCTCTCTCTCTCTCTCTCTCTCTCTCTCTCTCTCTCTCTCTCTCTCTCTCTCCCTCTCTCTCTCCCTCTCTCTCTCTCTCTCTCCCTCTCTCCCTCTCTCTCCGAGTGTCAAGAATCTCTTCGACGTCGTAGCAGCAGTCAAAGCGTATCGGCATATCCGTCTCGATGTTCTCGCGATTCGTAATCGTCAAGCGATTTTTCGGTCACGGACGACAAACGGCCGATTGTCCATTCGCGATGACGAGCGAATCGTTCGTGTCGAGTGTCGACGTCGCGAGAGTCAGGCGAATGAATAATTATGTACATTGAGAATGAAAAGAATGCGTCGCAGGAGGCAGGCTGCTCGAGGCTAGTACTCGGGTCGGAAAGCCGTGAGGGGCGGCTTCATCGAGGCACTTGGCATGAGGCAGGCGTACATCACGATGTAAGTTAGAAAAAAGCTGATATACGCTATCCAACCGATGATGACGGTGAGATAGGTCCAGGTCGCCGGTTCCTTCCGGTCCGTCGCGTCGACGAGATCACCCGCGTCGTCCGCGCCGTTCTCAACGCCAGCCGACGCCCTTGGATCGAGGACGCAGAGCAAAAGTATCTGGCCGATTTTGCTCCGAAGAGCACACGCGACCGGGCCGGATATCCACTTCGGCGGTGTCCGCCTCATGCCCCGAATGGCGCGCACCACGAATGTCAAGAGTAGAGCCAGGGTCGCCAGTACGAAAGAATTTATGTAAAATAGTACTGAAAGTATAAGGAGAAGAGGGTGGAGCACGAGAGAGCAAGAGAGAGGGGGCAGTTGTCGGGCCTCCTTCGACGAAATTTTATCGAAATTTATGGTGGATTAAAAGAACTGTAGTGGCCAACGGTTTCGTAAAATTTCGACGATCTTTACCGTTTCTAACGTCGAGATATTTTGTACCAAAATTGGCAACTTTTCACGTATCGCCACGTGGAGGCAAAAAAAAAGAACACTTGGCTCAACGAAACTGTTCCCGTTCACAGATAGCCAACGAAATATTCAAATGAAACGTTAAAATATTTGTTTATTGTGAATAATCGTTGGTTCGACGGAATGAATCATTCGCAACGGGCTACATCTACTTAGGTGGGTCGAAAAATTGCATCAAAAAAATGTTTTTTATTCGATAGTATCACCTTTTAGCTATAGTGAGTAAAAAAAGTATTTGTACAAGTCGTGTTTTTCAAATTATCCTACGGAAAAAATAATATAACTCGATAGCTTATGTAGTATAACAGGAAAAAAAATATATATTTCGATAGCTTATCCAAAATATACACGGTGACTGTCTACAAAAATCTTGGGAAAATACGAACGAACAAATAAAGGCGATCAGTTGTTAATTAACAACAGTTTCGTGTGAGATGTACAAATACTTTTTTTACCCACGGTATTATCCCTAAAAATTCATTGAAATATTCCTAAAATCGAATGAGCTACAGCTTCGAACAGCCGACCGGGCGAGCAATAGCAGCACCATACTTCAAACTTTAACGGGTCTTCTCACTTTAGACGCTGATAAAAAGGCTATTTTCATGAATTTTTTTAAAGGTTTATATTATAGATATTGATATAAAAGTTGTTACACTTAATAAATACACTTTCGAAAAACATGAAAAAAAAAAATTATTTATTAAGTCACTATTTATAGACGAAAATGGTAGTTAAAAAAATGTCCTAAAAAAAAGATTCAGTATGTTAATGGCTATAGCGCATATTAACGATTTTTTATATATGCAAAAATAACAAAATAGCTGACATTTTTCGAAAAAATGAAAGAAAACGTGCTTTATCACCGTTTTTTTGCCAAAAAAAATAGTAAATATCCAAATTTAAAAAAAATCTTGATATGCGCTATAGCTATAGCTGTAAAGAATATGTGGTTAAAATTTCATAAGTATCGGTTCCGTAGTTTTAAAGATTTTATTAATAAGCCGTCGAAAAACGTTTTTTCGAGAAACACGCGTTTAAAGTTTGTTTGGGTTACATAAATACATACAAAATTTTTTTTATGTATTTCGAAAGTGTATTTATTAAGTGTAAGAACTTTTATATCAATATTTATGATATAAACCTATCAAAAAAATTCATAAAAATAGCATTTTTTAGCGTCTAAAGTGAGAAGACCCCTTGAGGAATCATCACATTTGTTTGCATTATTCTTCAGTATTGAGTTTTCAAGCTACCCGTCGCAAATTTTGACACAACATTCTTCACGCCATTCTTTATCTTGCTATGGAAACTTTTTTAAAAATCTTTCCATTTTTTTTAACGAAAAACTGTTGAAAAAATAGGCTAGATTCGATACTGTTTTTGCAAACTGCCGCCATTTTGTCAATTTCGATCTCAAAAAACTTCCATAGCAAGCTGGCGGCTTTCATACTGATTAATAATCTTTTTACAAATTTTGTTCCAGATAATATTTACAGCCACAACTGTGTATACCGTGAGGACTCCTTTTTTTCGAAGATATTTTCAACCGTTAGAAAAAATGTAAAAGAAAATAAAAATAAACGTTTTAAAAATTATTTTCCGTTCTTCACGAGTGCTTTGATTTGACATAAAAAAATCAGACTGATTATCGTATTTTAACAATCGAAAGAAAAAATCGCGAAAAATCAGCTATTTTTCGACCCGTTACACTGTGATGATGCCTTAAACGCGTTTTTCTCCAAACTTTGTTTTCAAAGTCAGTGGACATATGTCGAGACCCACTTGATGGATTGTTTCCAAATTTACAGGAGATACGATGAGAAACATTATAGGTCCTCAACGATCTTACTTTTGAAAAATCGATTTCCATTTTTGAATAGTCACCTAAAAATGACGAGTCTTTTCATAGATTTTGTATGCTCGAGTTTCAATTAGTCACCACGTTGTTAAAAAGAATTTATAATCAGCCATTTTTTCCTCACCTAAAGGTATCCCCCCCCCCCCCCTCAATTCCAAGCTAAAATACATTATTTATTGATATCTCGCAAAACTTACGTATGTAAGGAACCGTGTCACCATTGTGTGGCAGTGCCCAATGAAGGTTTTGTATACATATGAGATGGAGCAGCGGATTTAAACAAGCCACGGATAGGCGCTCGGTCGATCCGGGATCGAGCCACAATGTGGTAAGCGTCATCAGTATCAATACTGCAATTGGGAATTATTAGTTGCAACGGGAATCTTTGCTATTTTCGCATTATGTGTCACAACATACTATATTATATCATAATAGATTATTATACTATTTGTAGTCAATCAATTATTATTAAGCCCAACATTATGTCATCCATCACACCCCACCAAATAATTTAGCATCGCATTGCCTTATCATTACTACCATACCTTTGCCACATTCCCATTTGTGTAGCGGGATAAAAAAAGGAAACAAGAAAGAAAAGCAAACCCCGAGAAATAAATGAATCGTACTTATTCCGGGTGTCGTGTAAATAGCCCTAATACGACTGTGCACTCGATCCAATATAAAATCGATGGCTATCACTGGAGTCGTCACATTTTGAAAATAATGAGCTTGTCTCTCTTCGTATGTCGCTCTTGATACGATGGTCCTCCATTCACCGTTGTTCACGAATTCATCCATGTGCACCTGCGCGATTGTTCGAGAAGATTTTTCGCATCATGTTTGTCAAGCGATCAATATTTTCAGCCACTAATAATAAGATGCGATATACAGGGTATCCCAGAACGGAATGCGTTCCCTGAAATGGGGGGTTGGGGGTGAAATTCTGAGTCGATTGATATGAGCAAGTGTGGGTCTCAGATCAACCCCTGAATTATTATTAATTTTTAAAGGCGGGCCAATGAGGCGCGCCCGATGAGCCGGTGGCCCGATGAGCCGGTAGGGTGCGGCGCTCCCGCCAGGCACCACTATACGCGCGTATCGCTCACCGACGTCCGCCGGCTCGTCGGGCGCACCTCATTGGCCCGCCTTTAAAAATTAATAATAACTCAGGGGTTGATCTGAGACCCACACATGCTTATATCAATCGACTCAGAATTTCACCCCCAACCTCCCACGTCAGGGAACGCATTCAGTTCTGGGACACCCTGTATACGCATGCACATGCAGACAAGGTGTGCACCATGTTTGTCGAATATTTGAAAAATTATTATGAACTATTATTTGAATGATTACTTTATGTGTCAAAGATATAAGTATGAGTGTAAATATAATGTATTCACTCTGTGGGCGAATAGGGCGTGTCATTGCGAGCAAAACGATTTTTTAAATTCAATGTTGTGCGACAGGAATTGGCCGAGGTATTCGCATTCAAAGTCCAAGCAGTAAACAATGGCACAGAATGTATAGAAATGGTCGTAGGGATCCAATTGGATTCCTATACTTGTCCCTACTTCCTGATAGGGATCCAATGAGGCATCGCATTGGATCCCTATACTAAAATGTCACGCTCGTACATTGAAATCTCATGGGGATTCCCCATTTGAATTCAATGTACGAATTCAATTTGAATCCTAAAGGATTGCCACATTATTCAACAGAATCCAATACGGTTCTTAATTCGATCGCCATCTGTGTGTTGAATTTTCTAAACAAAATATGTAGATATTTTAAACAAGTATTCATCTCGTCTTAAAAATTTGTTTTTTTAAGAAAAAAACATTCCAGTTTTTTTCGCTGATAAATAATGAACGCGAAGACTCACTTTGCAAATCAATAATATGACTCAATAATTTTCTTTGATTATTTAATAATTGAAGAAAAAAAATTGTGCGTGAGCAACTACTGTGCCATTGCTTACTCAGCGTCGGGCTCAGCACAGGAATATCGCTACCAATTTTTGTTGCACGACAAAACTCGAAGCGCAGTTTCCTATCCACCTTCAGACAACCGAATTAAAAAAAAAAAATTGCTAAAGAATAATGAAAAAATGTGCGTGAGCAACTACTGTGCTATTGCGTACTCAGCGTCGGGCTCAGCACAGGAGTATCTCGACCAATTTTTGTCGCACGACAAAATTCGAAGCGCGGCTTCAAATTCACCTTCAGACAAGCGATTTTTTTCTTAAATTTTGTTTTCCACCGAAAACTCATGATAACGGAAGTTCGCTTTGCAAGTCCAAAATACGATTCAATAATTTTCATCTATATTTCAATCATTAAAGGAGAAAAAATTGCGCGTAGTCAACTACTGTGCCATTGCTTACTCAGCGTCAGGCTCAGCACGGGAATATCTCGGCCAATTTTTGTCGCACGACATTTAAAAAAAAAGCGTTTTTCTCGCAATGACACATGCTACATGCTCATCGAGGGAACCCTGATGGTTGTGCATCACCCTGTGTATATATAAATACATCTATCCATGCAGACACGAAAAAAAAAATGTACCGGCGGTATAACAAAATCTTTGAATCCAATCTCATCGCCCGTATAAGCCCACGTTCCAAGTACGAGGGTGCAGTTTTGACGATCGTACGGCCACAGTTTGAAGTCGGTATTGCATCTCGTCGTGTAGCTCAGCAGAGGCAGGCAAACTACAGTTCCATTCATGTGACCGAGATGGCAGGGCGTGCTAACGTGCCGATTAACCTCACCGCCCCCGCTGTCAATATCGCCACATATTTGCCCTTTGTTTCTCCGCTTTCTGTCTCACGGGAACGGAAGAACTTTGTCGCAGAGAAAAAAAAACTCACCGACTGTGAACGGCAAAGTCGGGACCCCACAGTCGCCAGCTCTCGACATTAATATCGGTGATATTTCCAAAGGACGTTGGGTCCCAAGAGAGGCGCTCGTCGATCCAGGACTTTTGAGGAAGCGATTCAACGATTGACAACGTCGTGTTCAGTAATTAATTCGAGGCCGAAATAAAATCAATAATTAATTATTTTATCGCGCACGAATCGGTAATGATGCTTTGATTAACGATTAGTTGAATACTTACCAATGGAGCTTCGACTTCATAGAATTATCGATGGCATTATTATACTTTTTATTACTTTCGTATTGTCATCAATATTATTATTGCAAATATGAATGTTGTAAGAACCAATTGATTACGAGGTAGTGTTACTATGTATTCAATAATAATTATTGTAATTATTACATAATAATTGTTATTCTTGTTACATTATTATAACTATGCGTATTGCCCGAAGCAATAAAATCGCAGCATTATTATTGTTGTTGTTGTTTTTTGTTGTTATCATTATTGTTATTTTATGCATAATTACTTTATCATAATTTTGTAATTATTAATGTAATGGTAAATCAAAATTCCTGACGAATGAACGTATCAAAAAGGTCGTGAACCAGAGTCGCAAAAAAATCACTGATCAACAATGGAAATGAAGAAATCAAACGCGAAACGATAAAAATACATAAATACTAAAAATTATCGAATTTATCAAATTTTTCCTTCACCTGATGATGATGAGTTTGATAAATTCGATAATTTTCAGTATTCGTGTATTATTATTGTTCCGCGCTTGATTCGATTAATACTTCATAATTATTTTAATGATTGAGCATTTAAAATTGAGAACGAGAAGATCAATAACAAATGTATAATTATCTCTACGTAGATTAAGTAGCTATCATTCAATTCATTATTATTGAATTCATATTCATTTATTAATGCATTCATATTCAAGCATTCAATTATTATTGAATCCATATTCAAGTATAGAATTCATTATTAATGATTTATCAATTTTCAGTATAGTCAAAGTGCATGACAACCTCAGAGAAATTAAAAGAGCGTTGAAAAGAATTCTTCATCAATTGCACAATCTTATACGAAACAGTAGCAATACTCTGAGTACTTCAGTTCGATATAATTTTAACTAAACATTACATGGTTACTATCACATTGCTACGTAATTATTGATGCAATATCAAATTTAGATAATTGGGAGAAATAACAAATAAAAGCGGAGTAAACAAGAACTACAAAAAACAAGATTAAAAAATTGCTCACTCACCACGTAAGTCAATGCGTGAATTTCAAGATTATCAGTCGTTTCGTCCTATCGAAAATTATCAATGAAAAAAAAAAAAGAAAAACCAAAAAGTAAGAACCGGTCGAATGAAAAGTAAAAAAAAACAACTAAGTTCAGTTTCGACATGTGATGCGACACTTACGAATTCTGCCATTCTCGGTATCATTCCGAATCGGAGAGCCATACCGTCGCCGTCTTTGTTACTCGGTGGATCGGACGATTCGTAATTGCAAAAGAGATAAATCTTGAGACGCATAATCGGCGAGTTCGTGACAATATCCTTGCACTTCTCGTCGCAAAGTGCACACCCGACGAGTAGTGAGAAAAGTAACAGTGCCTTCATCGTTCTCATCGCTGGAGAGGAGAGGTTCGAGACTCGTCAGTGTCGAATGTTCTACTGACTTGATTTTTCCGAGGGTTCATCTGTAATCGTCGATCGGTACGCCCCGTGAAATTCGATCGGGTTCGAGTTGTTATATCTCGGGACACGCCTCTGGCCACTCGGTGCACATTTACGTGCCACTTGATTATACCGATCATCGAATCGGCGTTTTTAAACGTTTTTTTTTCAACTTTCGAATAAAAAACGTTGTTTCATTAACGACGCGTCGATTTTCAACGAGCGCGAGGACGCAAATGCGAAATTTCGGCAAACTCGGAAATTCGGAAAATTCTCGCAATAATTAAGGAGCCAAATGTTTTCTTTTTCGTGAATCACGAAATGTCCGATTTGTTTTTTTAGAAGAGTGTAATTTTTTTACGGTCGGATGATCTCCGTCGTCAAATTTATGCAATGTTGATAATTTTACAAATTGTGATAAATTCGTTATTAAAATGTTTGAAGATAAATCGGTTGAAAATCGGCGAATAAAATCGCTGATTGTGGTAATAAATTTTTGATAAAAATGTATGAATGTTAATACATCCATAAATACACACACACACACACACACACAAGTATACACATGTGTGTGTGTGTGTGTGTGTGTATATATATATATATATATATATATATATATATATATATATATATATATATATATATATATATATATATATATATATATATATATATATATATATATATATATATATATATATATATATATTGAAGTAATTTAAAAAACAAACCTGCCAAGTTAAATTACATTTTAAATACGAAATAATTAAATATTGAATATTAACTTTGAAATATCAGAAATATTTTAACACTACGCATATTGTTTTAAATATGCATCGAATGTGGAAAAAAAACATCGAAGAGTCCATTTTTGCAAGCTGTTAAAATATTTACAGCGGCAAGTTGGCAAAATTCCTTTCGATACATCATTCGACCATCGCTTCTTCCCTCACTCAAATAACACGACTACTATATCGAATTATGTGAATCATGTGCGATGCAGGTCAACTTTTTGTCGAACGAATAATGCGACCAAGAGCAACGATAACGTGGGCAGCAACAATTTCGTAGTCGGACAAATGACAGAAAAAGAGTGGTAAAAAAAAGATAAAAACAAGTATCACGATAAAGAGTGAAACGTAACGCTGTTACGAAACGTTCGTCATCGTGGGACCTCGTCCCATTGCCCCGTATAATTTAACTCCATTATTTTTCATAATTCCTCGGTCATTTTCGCGCGCGCGCACGACACAATACGTCATTTTTGATATAACACGTTCATTAAAATTGCGAGGTCTTCACGATACTCTCGGTGTTTCCCAGGACACATGGAGCACCGAACAATATCCGCTGCTTCTCTCTCTCTCTCTCTCTCTCTCTCTCACCCTGAATGAGGTTCCTATTGCACACTGTAAATCCACCGAGTATTCGTGAAAACGTACAGACGCACTCAAATCCATTAACACCACTAACAAAAGGGTCACGCAACGTTCCCAAGACCCCCAGAGACACGATGAAATTCAAAAAGAAATGCTTTTTTTAATTTTCATTTCCCATCTAATATGAAACGAGAAAAATATTTGCTTTTGACTGAATCTCGCAACATTACTGCGAAATTTAAGACTCATTAGATTGAGTTTAATGAGTTGAGTTCAAGTTTGAGTTCAATAAGTTAAGTTTAAGTTGAGTTAATTTTGTGTTAAGTTCAATAAGTTAAATTAGGTAAAATTTAAATTAAACTTATTTAATTAAATAAGTTAAGTTTTGTTGAGTTAAATTGAAATTGAGTTTAAGAAGTTCAGTTGAGTTAAGTTTAAGTTAAGTTTAATAAGTTAAATTTGAAATCACTTTAATCAGTAAGTTTCAATAGAGTAACGAGTTAAGTTCAATTGAGTTCAATAGGTTAAGTTTAACTTCTCTCACATGCGATTACTTTCACGTTAGTGGGCATGACGGTGAATAAGAAACAATTTAATGCGTGAAAATAGAATATTCAATGTTCTTCATTGTGAAAAATTAAAGAAAAAAATGTACGACTCTACAGGTGCATGCAGAATTCCCAACGCACGCTCTCTTTCTCTTTATATCTCTCTGGCTCTCTCATTTTTGAGCAACGATTGAAAATCGAAAGGGGCTTCAACGAGAAACAAGAAAGCCTAGAAGTAGAGTGTTCTGTTTTTTTTCATCATTTTCGTAATTTTCCTGCTTTTTCTCGTTTTGTCGTTGAAAAAGAAATGCTTTTTTTAATTTTCATTTCCCATCTAATATGAAACGAGAAAAATATTTGCTTCTGACTGAATCTCGCAACATTAATGCGAAATTTAAGCCTTGTTAGATTGAGTTTAATGAGTTTAGTTCAAGTTTGAGTTAAATAAGTTAAGTTAGGTAAAACTTAAATTGAGTTCAATAAGTTAAGTTTTGTTGAGTTAAATTGAAATTGAGTTTAATAAGTTTAGTTGAGTTAAGTTTAATAAGTTAAATTTGAAATCACTTTAATAAGTAAGTTTCAATTGAGTGACGAGTCAAGTTTAATTGAGTGCAATAGGTTAAGTTTAACTTGTCTCACATGTGATTACTTTTACATTAGTGGACATGACTATGAATAAAAAAACAATTTAATGTGTCTCACTGTGTCAATGTGAATCAAATAGAATATTTAAGGTGAATCATTGTGAAAAATTAAAGAAAAAAATGTACGACTCTACAGGAGCATGCAGAATTCCCAACGCACGCTCTCTTTCTCTTTCTCTTTCTCTCTCTCTCTCTCGCTCTCTCGTTTTTGAACAACGATTAAAGATCAAAAGGGGCTTGAACGAGAAACAAGAAAGCCTAGAAGTAGAGCGTTCCGTTTTTTTTTTTCATCAATTTCATTATTTTCCTCATTTTTCTCGTTTTGTCGTTCGCTTTCAAACTTTTTTCTCTCGACTTTTCGTTCGGCGCCCAAGTATGTATGAGAGGCACATCGACGATCACGATGATGATCGTGACGAGAACGACAAAGCGAAGAGAAATTTCCTTTCTCTCTCTCCCTTTCATAATCATCCTCGCTATTCCTCTCGCTCGCTATCTAATTACCGGTAGGAAAGAGAGTGCCAGGTCAAGGAGAAGAGAGAGAGAGAGAGAGAGAGAGAGAGAGAGAGAGAGGGAGCAACGCTACGCGTCACGCCCGATTTGCCAAGTGGATTTTCGATCGAGCATATAATACTTTTCAAAGTTTCTAGCACTAAAAACATCGAGAAAAAATTCATACGAGGGCACGAAGAAAGCCAAAAATAAAATATAAACAATATTGCGGAGCGGTTTTCATCTTCCACTTTAATGAGTTTCGCACGCAAGGTCGTATTCGGCGCATAATCGTTCGGTATCCCAATTGCAACCAATATCAATCAAGCAGGGAAAGGGTATTTTGCTCCCGTTAAGTTTGTGCAATATTGGCTACTGACACATCTGGCTGATTTGGAGACAGTACTTGGGCTCGTCCATACGCAGTAATTAGTGAAAAAATTCATTATTGAAAGTTGAACATTTTCATACAGTAGCACCTACACGATGAGCAATGCAGCAACGGCGAGACTTTTAAAAAATAACAACTTCATTGCTGATCAATATTTGTAAAAAAAAAAAAAAAAAAAGACAAACTTCACAAGACTATGTCTTAAATGTGTGTAAAATTCCGACCTCGTCATTCCGATACTCCTATCGGAAAAAAATATAGAAAACCAACCCATCTTTTTGATGAAGTTTGCATCGTTGGAATCCAACGATATTGATTTTTTTTTATTTCTTCATTTTTATCGTTATCCGAACCCTTTTTGCAAATTGAGGGCGTGAATTTCCAATAAAAGAATACGTAGAAATGTTTCAGCGATTTTTAGAGCCTAAATCGATCGCTAGGTTTTGTTAAAAAAAAATAATTTTCGTTGCATTCCAGCTATGCAAAATTCAACGTCATTCTTTTGGGCTTCAAGGTTATGCAGACCCTTTATTTAACTATAGAATTCTCATCGAAACGTTCGGTTACTGCTATCTCTCGAAATACGATTTTAATTCTGGAAATCTCTGGACCATGCTTTTTTTTCACGGTATTGTCGTTTGCGCCGTTGGAATGCAACGAAAATGCATAATCATATTTTTACTTCTTCATTTCCATTATGATACCAAATCTTTCTTGAAAATTACAACTGCAGACCTCCCAATGAGCATCTTGAAAAATGGTTGAGCGATTTCGGTAGTCGGAGCCTACTAAAAGGAATTTGATAAAGTAAAAAAAATCATGTTTATTGCAAACGTTAATACAATTTTTTTCTTCTTCTATATTCGTCTAGTTTCGAACACGAACGAAGAGATATGACGTCCATTGCATTAAAAACCATGCTAATCCTCTCGATTCTGGATTTAATTTACTTAGCCAAAATAGATGACGTTGAGGTTTGCATCGTCGGACTGCAACTGAATTTCCTTCTGCTTGATTCCTCAATTTTTTTCCTCTCATTTAGCCTACGAAAATCGCTCAAACGTTTTGTATGTCATGATTATTGAAAACATACGAACGCAGCCGCGAAAAAAAAATCGAACATTAAAAAGAAATTGGAGAGAATTTTCGTTACACTCCAATGATGCAAACTTCAACGCCGTTCTAAACAGCCCCATAAGCTTGCTCGAGTTTGTAAACACACATGCCTAAATAAGGCAAAATTATCCTGCGATCTGATGATCAAGTACGCGCTGCTACTAAGTTACTTCGTTTTTCAAACTGATTGATAATTTTCGGAAAAGGACGTTCCTTGAAATGACATTAAGGACCTGAAGGACATTCAACCTGGTTGACAACATATTAAAAAAACTATTCATCCGATTTACATGCGCCAAGTCTTAAACTGTTCGAAAATCCAGTCTCTATGGCGCCACGTAGGGATTTTTTGATAAAGGGCCTCCCTCTATTTTTTTTATGAACGATTAAAATTTTCCACGATAATCGGAAATGAAATTCGCTGGTCCGCCATTTTTTTTAGGTATCAAAATTCCCCTACGTGATACTGTAAACCTATATGTCTAGCTTCTAAATATATTTTTATTTTATTTTGCAGATTAACCGTATGGCTTAATCGCTGTCAACCGCCGAGCAGCAATTTCATCGGAGTGTTCCCTTGGAAGCGGCGTACACCGCAAACCGTACTTTAGATTCGAGTACAAAAAATTGTATACAGCCTTCTATATGCATATATTGACTATGAGTATTAATGAAAAAAATTCCATTCATCGTTTGCTTGAAAATAATTACGAAAAATACACCCTCGTACCGCGCGCGAGCCGTGGTGTGGTGCCTTAACATAAAAATATCTAAAGGTTATTTTATTTTATATAAATTATATAAATTTATATATAAATGTGAGCTACATTTATCTGAAGGTGATTTTGAAAAAGGTTTGCATTATATTTCATATGGGGACAATAGGCTAGTATTTGTACGAGAACGGTCGACGAAATCGAATGTCTTCGAAATCTTATTTTCCCACAATATGTGTGTGTGTGTGTGTGTGTATATATATATATATATATATATATATATATATATATATATATATATATAGTGAATAAGGCGAGACCTAGCGATCTCGTGTACTCTTGTTGGTGTTCCCTGGCAGGTGGAAATCTAATTAGCATAGCGTCGTCGTCGTTGTCGTTCACCACGAGCTCTCGTTCTCGCTGATCGCGACTCGATATTGTTTCGAGGCCGCCAGGCGAGCGAGATTATCACTTCTATATATATACAGGGTGGCCCCAAAAGTGACGTGCAAAAGAAAAATCTAGATACCTCGTATCAATACCTATTCGAATCACCCCCATCAATGTTCTACGATCTTTTTTAGTTTTCGAGAAAAAATTACGCCGAAGCTTGCATCGTTGGAACGTAACGATTTTTTTGTTCATTTTCGTTTATTTAAAAAAAAAATCATTATCCGAAGCCTTTCTTCTGCAAATTGAGATCGTGAGTTTTTAATATAAAAATACGTAAAAACGTTCGAGTGATTATTACACCCAAAAAGGGCGAAAAAAAAATTGGTTCGATTAAAGAAGAATTCATTTTCGTTGTGATGCAAAGATGCAAACTTCAGTATCGTGAAAATGAAGCATTATGTTTTTTTTCTTCGTTGTGTATGTTCTTTCGTCGCAATTTTTTTTGCTATTGATATCGCTATGGAGTGCACTGATAAGCAATAAATAAATTATCGACTGAGCACTAACGTAAATGCCTTAGATTGTGATCAAAGGTGTGAAAAATTGGTTCGAGAGGATTAGTCACTAAAGATGAGGCGATAAAAAAACTCAATCGAGTCTAAATGACTCCCAATTGCTTTTGAAAACTTCCAAGAGGAAAGTACGTACACCCAGACTAGAAAAAAATAAAAACCTATGCTACAGGAAAGCTCGATAAAAATGCTTTTTTCTCGATAACTAGACGAAATCGTAGAACGTACATGGGGGTGATTCTTATAGGTGTTGAAACGACGCATCTAGTTTTTCCTCTTGGAGGTCACTTTTCGAGCCACCCTGTATATATATATATATATATATATATACCCGTCTATGCGTACGTGTATGCGTATCACAGAATAATAATGCTAATAAAATAACAACAAACACCAATAATAATAATAATAATAATAATAATCGCCGCTATCACCATTTATGTTGATTACTTTTATTATTATTTACATCGCGATGTGAATTATAGCATCAACTTCGCTTTCACCGCGGCCGGATCGATCGCGACACATCTCGCGATCGCGATCTCGCCCAACCATATAGTAACGTGAACGTGAGCGCGAGATCGAGACTCGATTCCAATAAATTGAATTAACGACAGAAGAAAGTTAAAAAAATCGTGTGTCTGCCCGCCTCTGTGTATGGATATATACAGGGTGTTAGGAAGGTCGATGCAAAGCGTTAAGGTGGTCATAGGTCAAGTCGTTAGGAACGCATCTACCCTAAGTGACCTCAGTCCAAAGTCTAAGGATTTGTAGTTATCATGTAAGTATGATTTTGGTAAATTTCCCGAAATTAGGTACTAACTCGTTTACCTCTTATGTTAAGGCTATTTTTTTTAATAGCATTAACACAAGAGGTATTTTTACCTTTTGACAAGTTTTTCATTATTCAACACGTCCCGTTTAGTTATTTGTGTGGATACAGATGATTGCATTGGTGTTTATCGATTAAATACACATTAAGCTAAGATGCAAATAAGTTTTTAGTTACCAATTATTGTCTGTTTGAACATTTCGAGTTAGTACCTAATTTTGGGAAATTTTCCAAAAATCATACTTATCATGATAAGTCGAAATCCTTAGACTTTGGACTAAGGTAACTCAGGT
The DNA here is from genome assembly GCA_963210295.1 of Ophion ellenae. Lineage (NCBI taxonomy): Eukaryota > Metazoa > Arthropoda > Insecta > Hymenoptera > Ichneumonidae > Ophion > Ophion ellenae. Next base: position 65,942,527 of record OY723385.1, read on the forward strand.
TAGATATGTTCCTAACGATTGGGGTAGAATATCCATAAGTCGAATTTCCATAACCGAGTATCCATAAGTACGAATATCCATAAGTCGAATATCCATAACTGCCAATATCCATAAGTGAATATCCATAAGTGACTATAAAGTGGACATGAGTGCCAGAAATGGTGGGACGTGGAAGAAAAGTGAGTATAGGGGAACCCCAATAGACCCAAACAAACTCACTTATCTCTACCTCCCGCTATTTCCGGCACTCATTTCTACTCTATACTTACTTATGGATATTCGACTTATGGATATTCGACTCATGGATCTTCGACTTGTGAATATTTGTCTTTATGGATATTCGACTTATGGATATTCCACTTATGGATATTCGTACTTATGGATATTTGACTTGTGGATATTCGACTTATGGATATTTGTACTTATGGATATTCGTACTTATGGATATTTGTACTTATGGATATTCGTACTTATGGATATTTGACTTGTGGATATTCGTCTTATGGATATTTGTACTTATGGATATTTGTACTTATGGATATTCGTACTTATGGATATTTGTACTTATGGATATTCGTACTTATGGATATTTGTACTTATGGATATTCGACTTATGGATATTCGTACTTATGGATATTCGTACTTATGGATATTCGTACTTACGGATATTTGACTTACGGATATTTGACTTATGGATATTCGACTTATGGATATTCGTACTTATTGATATCCGACTTATGGATATTCGACGACAGTGGTTCCTAACGAGGTGACCTATCAGCCCCTTAAGGCGCATATATATATATATATATATATATATATATATATATAATTCAGGTCTCGTTTTTGTTGCTTCCGTTTCGGCCCAAAGAAGTTACCGAGCGACGTTTTTTTTTTTATGTTCAAACGTCCAAATTTACAATCGAAAACGCGTCATCGTTCTCCAACATATTGTCCATATGGAGAACTAGCGCGCAATTTCTCCGGTTCGGGAATCGTAAAATGTTTTCGAACCATTGACGCAGAAGGAGGGGAAGAAGGATGCAAAATCACGATACAGATTTTGCGTTCGAGCAGTGTTTATTCTCACGTGTTTATGTATAAATATATATGTGTATATATGGCATTCGGCGTGTATAAGCACACATATAGTGCTCTCAGGGTATGAAAGATTTCCGCGAACCACTTTTCTTCGGGCGTCGCGCGCGCGCGCACACACACACTCGAAACTTGCCCATGCCAAGCTAGTAAAATCTAAAAATAGCCGTAGGAAGTAAGGCACGCACGCACAAACACGTACACGCACGTGCACAGAAGTGCCAAGCACTGCGCGTGATGACTTTTGAAACGAGAAAAGGAGAGAGAGAGAGAGCTGCGCGTAAAATTGGCGCTGTGCGCGAACTCGTACGAATCGGTAATGCGCCTTGTACTTTTGCCTCGTTCCAAACTCAAACTTACGATATATGCGTGCGCGTGTATATATAAATATATATATGTGTGTGTGTGTGTGTGTACATTGAGCATATACAAAGAATAAATATTAATTTTAATATATAGTTACTCAATTATTCATATTTATGTCTGTTTGAAAATCCGCAATGAATTTTTGCAAACTCTAGATTGCGCGTTTAAAGAAATAATCATTCCGAAAATTGTAGATATACATAAATACATATTGACGTTTAAATGCGGTGAATTGTGTGCTATTTATTATATTCCCGAATCATTTTCCTATTTTCATCATATATATAAAAATAGTAACTATATATATATATATCGTAATATAGTTTGAAAAGGAAGTGATAAAAAGTACAAAATAATGTAACGTATTGGAGCACTCAATATATGTTTATTTATAATTTGAGAAACATTTTTTTTCCATTCCAGGAATAGGTAATTATTCCTGAAATACCGACACAATTTTTGGGGGATTGGGGGGGGTCATTTGCTATTTTTTTCACCCCTAGACCCTATGCCCTACGTGTCACGGTAATTGAGATATGATTCTTTATTGTTTTTTTTCAACCCTTAGACAGCACACCGGGGTGGTTTGCACCCCACGACATTCGCAATTTTGATTAAAAATTTTTTTTGGCAATTCAATTTTTTTTGAACATACTCAAATCAAGTTTTTGGCTATATGACCTACTCACTACTTTGAGAAAAAAGCTTTCAAGAATTCCCAAAAAAAATTAAAGTAAAAATATTAAATAGTTTAGTTCTAATGACCGTTTTTATCGCTGGGGGCCAAACAACCCCTGTGTGCCGAATACGTCTCTCCACTGAAGTGTGCCGAATAAGGGTTAATGACAAAGCTCTAAGCTTCCAAAGTTTTCCATTTTATTTATGTTTAACATAATTAAATACACACCGAAGTTCGAATGCGGCAAATTGTGCGCGATTTATATAATTTCCGACTAATTTTACTATTTTTATATGTATGAAAAGAATTAAATCCTATAAAAAGAAAGTAAGAAAATGTACAAAATAATATACTGGATTTGAACATCCAACATATGTTTGGTAATAATATTGGGAACATTTCTTTTCTGCTCCATGAATAAATAATTATTCCTAAAATTCCAAATATAAATAACTATCCGTCGAAGTTTGAATGGGATAAATTGTGCGCTATTTATTTAATTTCCGACTCATTTTACTATTTTTTAATATACGGGAAGACCCGGGCATAGCGAACAGCCCATGCAAAGCGAATACCCCC
>OY723385.1:65947748-66033299 GCA_963210295.1 Ophion ellenae
CACATATATATGTGTGTGTATATATGTATATATGTATTATCTCATCATTATCACTTTCATAACAGCTAATACTGATTACTATAATTGTTATTCTTTTTATTATCACCGTTCAAGATAGCTGAGTGAGAGGTTAGATAGAGAAAGAGAATTGGTGGAAAAAGAATGATGCAAGGAATTGACGATGGAAGTGGCAAGAAAAGCGAGGAACGACGGTGAATTCAGAGATCGTTGAGAATTCTTCTCGCCTCCGATATTGCTGAGAGATATCTCACGATCCGTGAGATCCGAGCGCTGTGTACTGTAAGAGCTCTCATCATCTCTATCTCTCTTCATTTTCTCTGTATCTCGGCAGTATCGGAAAGTTTGAGAGACCGATAGGAGCCGGCTCTCTCTCTCTCTCTCTCTCTCGCGCCGCCTTCTTCCATCAATCGGGCAATGGTCGAGGGAATCTCTCCTCGGATTAGTCTTGCCTGGAGGCATTTTCCGTATCAATTTCTTCTCGTTGGAAGAATCTTCTATTCGAATAATCGAACGACTCCGTCTCTCTCTCTCCCTCAACCCCCCCCCCCTCTCTCTCCCTCGCCGTGACGCCGTCGTCGCAACATAAATACAACAATCGTCGCGTTACATCTCCCTTCGATCCTCGCTCGTTGTTGTGGTTACGTTTGTACTCTTTGCCTAAATGGAATTCCTGCGGTATATTATTATAGCTTCGCCACTGCCGTCTCGACGTTGCCGGGGATTTTTGCGAGACCGCGCGTGCAAACGACCCTAAAAGTTACGTCGTGTACAGACGCGTGAGAAGTCGAGGGTACGGAATACAATTATGGAGGTTGGAATGCAACGAAAGTTAATACCCGTATTTTTATGCCCTCTTTTTTTCGTTACGACAGCACATTTTTTTTTTTTTTGCAAATATTTCAATTGCACAGCTCCCAATGAGCTGCTTGAAAAATGGTCGAGGGAGTTGGGTAGCTCAAATCTGCTGAAAGAAATTCGAGAAAGTGAAGAAAATTAATTTTCATTGCACTTCAACGATGGAAACTTCAATAGCCGCGTCGACATTTGCGCGCGAGGCTGCCTCGCGAGGCGTGCGGATAATCTCATTGTGCAGAGCGCTGCTCGTCCTTCGCGGTGACCACTGCTGCTCGGAAACAAATCGTCCGAAATGAAAAAAAAAATCAAACCCATTTAATTTTCACATGAAATTATACAGTGCTTGGATAAAGCTTTTGACAACATATCGATTTTTTAAAGAATGGCTGCAGTCCAAAGTGAAAGTATCGATTTTCGGTGCAAAAAAACGCTACATTTACGATGATAAATAAACCTATGTATCGAAAAAAATTTCTTCGTTCAAGCACTGCTTTTTGATGTGTACAAAAAGTCTGTAAAATTTGTAGTAGCTCGGTGCAGTGATTTTTTATGCCGTTAAAGTTTGCATCGTTGGAATGCAACGGAAATTTTCTTTTATATCCCTTACCGCAATTTTTATTGTTGTACAAATTTTTTCGACAGAGCTTGGTTATAGGTCTCTAATGAGGATCTTGAAAAAAGTTTTTCGTAGCTTCAAGGCAGTCCTCTAGTTCCTCGGGTCGAAAAAATCGATTTTTTTTTCTCATAAATCACATCTACAACATGTGTAGAAAATGTGTGCCAAAGGATTTTTCGATATTCGAAGTGGTTCACAAGTTACGGCCCTGGAACGGAGCAGGTATGAGCTTCTCGGAGAGGCAATTCAAACACAATAAACCGCCTCTTTCTGAAGCAGTTCAAAAAGTTATAAAGCCAATTTATGAGGATTTATCCAAAGAAGAATTGTTAAGCAGATGCCTGGGAGCGGAAACTCAAAATAATAACGAGTCGATCAATTCGTTAATCTGGACTTTTGCTCCGAAGCACCTCCATTCTGGGCCAAAAATGGCTGAAATCGCCACGTTTCTCGCTGTCATAATCTTCAACGAAGGATTCAAATCTATCCTGAAGACCTTGGAAACCATGGGAGTGAAAATCGGCCCACAAGCTAAAGGATATGTTCAACAGCGTGATAGCTCACGGATCGACCGTTCAGAAAGGCGCACGAGTGATGTTGTAAAACAGGCCCGAATCGCGAAAAGGGAAGACGGAGCGCTCTGCGTGACTTCCAAGAAGAAGAGGAAGGCCTATTGTATGGCCCAGACATAGCAGATTGACGGTGAGATGAAATTTTTAGTATAAATCGCATGCGCGAACTTTCAAACGCGTTTTTCTCGAAACACCATTTTTCGAAACGGTGACCACGATATTTCAGAAACTACTGCACCGCTCTTGTTCAAATTTATACAGCATCTTTAATATGTTATAAGCCAGCGATTGAACTACGATTATCATGATTGCTTCGATAGTTTTTTTTGTACGAGCGAAAAACTTAAGAAAAAATGAGTAAAAAATAGAATGTAATTTTCAAAAGTGTATAAAAAAAGTCAATTTTTGTAATTTAGAATTCACTCTAGTTCAATCGCTAGTCTTAAATATGAAGATTAAAATGCCGTTTGGTTTTTTGATTTCAGATAAGCAGAACAGCCGCAATCTTGGTCACCGTCAAGCACCTCTTTTACTTGATGTCTTCCTGTCGGCCACTATAACCTTTATTCTATTATATATTTTGACTTCAACAAATTTGTAAAGCTTATTTAAATGTTAATAATAATTATGCAAAAACAATGAGATTGATTATTTCGATGCTTTGCCCGTAAAAAATTATTGAAAAAGCCGTACAAAAACAGCCGAGAGCCTAGAGGACCGCGTTAATATGGCAAAAAAATTGCATCTGCAAAAAATAAATATTTGGTTGCATTCCAACGATGCAAATTTCCACATCGTGATTTTTTAGGTATCGTGTTCGCCAATTTTGAAACAGTCATTTTTGGGAAAAAAACGCGTTTAAAGTTCGCCGGTTCGCGGGCCTACGAACGACCATATAACTATCTCAATTTTGAACGAATCGAACCACGATGTTCAGAGAATATTTTCGAAATTATATATTCTGAGAATCCGTCGAAAACCAAAAATTGATATTTTCGAAAATTTCAACTACCTTGTTATAATTTATTTTCCTTGAATTTTGTTCAATTTGAAATTAATTTTTTCGCTAAGAGAAAATGAACACGGAGTCTCGCTTGGAAAATCGATAATATGATTTGATAATTTTTGTTTTCTATGGAGAAAAAAAAATAACTCGATAATATTACGTGTAGTAAAAAGAGAAACATTCGATAATTTTCGTTTGTATTGAAGGAAAAAAAAATCGTTCGACATTATAATATAAAAAGAGAAAAATTCGATAATTTTCGTTTATATCGAAGGAAAAAAAAAATCGCGCGTGCGCAACTATACCGTGCCATTTATCACTAAGCGTCGAACTTTGAACGCGAATATCTCGGTCAATTTTCGTCGCACGGTATTTTTACAAAAAGCGTTTCGCTGGCAATAACACACCCTATATCCTAACCAAGGGAGCCCCGATAGTTATGAATGCCCCTGTATACATACGTATAAGGATAATTCGTCCTTTCGAAAGTCAATTACCAATTATCATTATTCCACGCTTTCTCCATCTGCATTGCATTTATGTCCATATGAATTTCTCATTCGCATTATTATTATCATTATAATTATCAGCATTATAGAGCTTCGTCATTATCCGGGCTCCGATAAAATTCCATCGAAAGGAAGGCATTGTTGGTTTTTTTTCCCCTTTTTTTTTTCCAGCGACGAGACATCAGACACAAAGACATGCGCGTTGCGCGGGGGAGGGGAGGGGCGCACGAGAGAGCGAGAGAGAGAGAGAGAGAGAGAGAGAGAGAGAGAGAGAGAGCGCGCTAAACGTCACGACTCGTTTCTCTTGGTGCACCCAATTAACGGGTCGGGTAATACGGCATTGTAATTGCCATCACGCGCGAGAGTCGCAGCACTTGCTGCACTCACTTTGACTCTCTCTCTCTCTCTCTCTCTCTCTCTCTCTCTCTCTCTCGCTTACTCTCTCCTCGCAATTCCTCAGAGTGAATTCCACAGCTTCAATGTATACGGGACATTTCACGAGCCCGTACAGGACCTCCCGATCTCGTCGCTCATTGTTCCCTTCGTTACTCAAGATCGAAAGGGGTACCGACATATCAGTATTTGAACAACAAAAAAATCTTTGCACATTTTTGTCGCGAAACACCTTTCGAGATGGAACATTGGGACGGCACGAGAGGCGCGATAATCTTTCAAAAGTAAAAAAAATCCAAAGAGATAAGGATTGAAAAAAAATGATTATTCATAAATGGTTGAAAATGTGCAAAAAATAAAAAGATGACATTTTGAGGAAAAATATTAGTATACGTGAGTAACTAATGAATTAGTGTGTTGAAACATTTAAAAACATCGCAGAGAAGAGAGAGGTAAGAAAAGAAAGAGAGGGGGGAGAAGGAACCACTAAAAGGAGAAAAATAAATTTTAGTTCAAGCGTAAGAGTCTTCATGAATCATGAGTATGTGTATATGACTTGTAATAATAATAAATACAATAACAGTATTAACGATAATAAACAGTAATAGTAACAATAAATAAGAAATTTCAATCTCTTTGGAAAATCGCGACAGTCGAAAATTCACAAGTTATTTTACGTGTTATAAAAATAATAACGGTAATAACAATAATAAACAGTAATAGTAACAATGATGAATGAAAATTTCAAAACCCTCTGAATATTCGCATCAGTCGATAAAAACAATAATGAGAACAATAACAGTAATAACAATAATGAATGAGAAATTAAAAAGAATTTCGGAAAAAATGATGTTCAAACTTGCATCGTTGGAATGCAACGAAAATCAATTCTTACTAATTGGTCCATTTTGTTGGCTGCTGTAGGCTGTGAAAAGCACACGACTGTTCTTACGTATAAGACATTCGGGACCTCAAATTAAAAACAAGAAGACTTTCCATAATTATAAAAATAAAACGAAATTAAAAATGCATTTAACCCGTAGTGACCACACCTCGATTGAGGATACATACAAACGAGACTAGTGCGATTTGTGATCTTGCCTTTTCAAAGGACTATTCGTATGAATAATCCAGAAGTATTCGATAACCAGTGTTTCTTAAGGGACCCCCACTTGCGACGTGGAAAAAATCGATTTTTTAAAATTGCATTCTTTTGAAGTATAAGTATCTGAGAATATGTCCTGAAAATTTCAAGTCGATCCGAACAAAATTGACTGAGATATGAGCGTTGAAAGAGAAGAATCCGCGTTGAAAGAGCGTCGAAAGAGAAACTTTAAACGCGTTTTTCTCAAAATGGCATTTCTGAAGTCGGTGACCAAGATTACTCGAACACTAATGAACCGATCTTCTTGAAATTTTGCAGCCTTATTTAATACATAAAAATGTAGTCTTTAATCGTTCGATTTTTTATTCGAAAAAAATGGCCGTTTTATAGCCAAAAAACGGCCGTTTTTTTTCGTTAAAATCGAACCATTAACTTTGACTGTCCGCCATTTTGTGAAAAATGAATATTTTTTAAAATCCTTCGATTAAAGACTAGTTTATACTTATATTTGACTAAATCCATCCGCATTTTTTTTTCAGATGATCCACTTCGCCGCAATGTTGGTAACCGCAAACCGTGTATATAAAAACATTATTTCATTGACGGCCATTTGCCACTAGACAATGTAATATTTTTCAATAAAAAAATTACTGAAAGTTCTTCAAGATGTGTTCTTTAAGATGGTATATTGATCAAATAAAAAAGTTTTGTAGTTTTCTTTAAAAAAATTCATGAAAAAGGCCTTTTTTGCGCTACAAGTGGGGCTAACGCCTTAAGGCCTTAGAATTTAACAATTTTTTTTCCTAAGAAAAAGTCATTCACTCATAAAATTAAGTAGACATCTATTTTAGTATGAATATCAAACTGTTAGAATTTTTTTTTTCGAGGTACAAAATGGCCACCTACTAATTTTTTCTTTTGATATGTTTTCTTTTAGGCGCTCCGCGGCGTGACATTTAGCATCCACAATTTTTTACCTAGAACGAAAAACGAAAATTCTCGCCAATCTACATTAGAATACCCAGAGAAGTACGTACGGGCATTAAAAAATATTGTTTTATTCAAAAGTTGTAGGTATTTGAACTTAAGAAATGAATTTTCAGTGAAAAATTTCATTATAGCTGCTCATAAACTGCTCATAAAATAAAAAGTTTTCGATTAATCAGAAATTCCGTACGTTCTTCTCTGCGAAATGCAATTAGGAACATGACTTTTAAATTTGAAGTAAATCGAGTGAAAATTGTTGAGGTTATTTGTCACGCCAATTAGACAAAAGCTGTTTCGAGAAGTTTCGAGTAGTCGGCTATTTTGCACATCGAAAAAAAAAAATTCTACCAGCTTGATATTCATACCAAATAGATGTGTAATTAATTTTATGAGTGAATCACTTTTTCATGCGAAAAACAATTGTTAAATTCGCACATGATTTCATACCCGTTACTGTGGCCTAAGGCCTCAAGGTAAACATTTACCACCACCCAATGGTAATAATGGTTTCGAACGCGAAAAATAATATTTATTTCGTGAAATTACGTGAGAATCAAAACAAAAATTTAAAGAGAGCCACGCACAAGAAATTTTACGTGGTGCCAATTTGCACCTGTGTGGTAACTACGGGTGAAAAAAAAACATTAGATTCCATCGAAGCAAACTTCAACATTATTTGGAAAGTCGCGACAGTCTAATATTGACGGGTGAATTCACGTTTAATACAAACAATAATAAAAACAATAATAGTAATAACAATAAAAGACAGTAATTCCAACAATACATTTTTAAAATTCATAACCCTTCGGAAAGTCGCGACAGTCGAAAATTCACAGGTAAATTTTAATATGTGAAGTTTAATAAGAATAATAATAAGCACAATAACAGTAATGACAATAATAAACAAGGTAGAAAGGATTTTTAAAAATCTCGAATCCCTTCGGAAAGTTGCGACAGTCGAAAATTCACATTCTATCCCCCACACGGGGGATAGAATGTCAACAAAAATCTCAAATGATCGCTCGAGTATTTGGTTTGAGTGAAAAAATTGGCAATGCGATCGGAATCGTTAAGGATTATTGATTTCGCATTGAACGCCCCGTGTGAATTTTACGTGCGTACTTTTAATATGTGTATATATATATATATATACACACACACACACACACAATATACACACATATTTATAGTACATTGCAGGGCTCTTAGTATTCATATATATATATATATATATATATATATATATATATATATATATATATATATATATATATATATATATATATATATATATATATATATATATATATACCAAGAGCCCTGCAATGTCCCTGCCTCAGCCCACCGCCAATGCGGCCTTCTAATTATTCACTTTCACCATTGCCCGAGGCATCACAGCATTGCCCCCCTCCGCGGCCATACGCCCCGCCGGTCTCGCTCGCCCTTCTCCGCAACCCTGCACTCTTTCATCTCGACTGGCCCGATCCCGTGCATCGCGAGCCTTTCCTCCTCGGCTCTTATCGCCTGTCCGTCCCATCTCTGTCCCTCTCGCCTCACTCTTGCTTCACTCGGACGCTCGCTCTTTCGTCGCGGTCTCATTCTCACTGAGCGCAACGTCGTTGTCGCGGTGTCGTCGTGCGTCGACTCGCGGCCGCGACCGAGATTTACGAAAAGTCATCGCATCGGGTCTTACTGCTGACAATGAGCGAGATGAAGAGAGGCAGAGAGAGAAAGAGAGAGAGACAGAGAGAGAGAGAGAGAGAGAGAGAGAGACTGACATGATGAGTATGATTGAAGTTTGCATCATTGGAATGCAATGAAATTAAATATTTCTAAATTTCTTTGATTTCTTTTGGCAGATTTTGCCTACGAAAATCCTTCAACCATTTTTATTTATTTAGGTATTTATTTAGGCACTTACAATATGAATCTATTAAAACAAAAAATATCGCCGATAATAATAAGAATGTGAAAAATAAAACGTGAAAAAGAAGTTTCGTTGCGTTTCAACGATAGAAACTTCAACACCATTGATAAGAGTTGAATCCTCAAGATAAAATTGTCGAGTGACATTCTTCTCCGCGAACGGCAGGACGGGGCCGGGTTGAAATTCCGAACTTCGAATGATCAGACCGCTCAAAACTCCGAAAGAATACTACCCCGATGGATCAAAACTCCGAAAATCTGAACAGCGTCAAAATAATTCGGCTATGGAAGTTTTGAGAGTTTCAAAAATTTTCAATATATCGACGTATTATTTCAAGTATTTTTATTTATCAAGAAGTGTGTTTACCCGGAATTTTAACCCGGCCCCCATGTCAAGATCATGCCAGCGAACGTCTACACAGATGACTGTAAATGATGTAGAACGTATAACATTGTCTAGACAAATTTCAAAATTAACGCAAAATCACTTCTTGATAAAAAAAAAAATTATTGAAATAATTCGTCGATTTATGGAAAATTTTGAAACTTTTAAAACTTCCATAGCCGAGCTATTTTGACGGTGTTCAGATTTTCGGAGTTTTGGGCTTTTGGGGAAAATTCTTTCGGAGTTTTGATCTTTCGGGGTAGAACATTCTTTCGGAGTAGCATTCTTTCGGAGTTTTGAACGTTCTGATAATTCAAAGTTCGAAATTTGAAGCCGGCCCCATCTTGGATTTCGGAATATTAAAATTCGGAATTTTAAACCGTCGGAGCATTCAAAGTTCGGAATTTCAACCAGGCCCCGGCAAGACAACTCTATACTTTATTTTTCTATTCTCATACATCTCTCTCCTTAAGGCGAGCCTCTAGTTTCTCGGGTCGAAAAAATCGATTTTTTTTTCATAAATCACATCTACAACATGTGTAGAAAATGTGTGCCAACGGATTTTTCGATATTCGAAGTGGTTCACAAGTTACGGCCCTGGAACGGACCAGGTATACTTTCAAACGCGTTTTTCTCGAAACACCATTTTTCGAAACGGTGACCACGATATTTCAGAAACTACTGCACCGATCTTGTTCAAATTTATACAGCATCTTTAATATGTTATAAGCCAGCGATTGAACTAGGATTATCATGATTGCTTCGATAGTTTTTTTTTGTACGAGCGAACAACTTAAGAAAAAATGAGTAAAAAATAGAATGTAATTTTCAAAAGTGTATAAAAAAGTCAATTTTTGTAATTTAGAATTCACTCTAGTTCAATCGCTAGTCTTAAATATGAAGATTAAAATGCCGTTTGGTTTTTTGATTTCAGATAAGCAGAACAGCCGCAATCTTCGTCACCGTCAAGCACCTCTTTTACTTGATGTCTTCCTGTCGGCCACTATAACCGTTATTCTATTATATATTTTGACTTCAAAAAATGTGTAAAGCTCATTTAAATGTTAATAAAGATTATGCAAAAACAATGAGATTGATTATTTCGATGCTATGCCCGTAAAAAATTATTGAAAAAGCCGTAAAAAAACAGCCGAGAAACTAGAGGACCGCGTTAAATATCTCTATTCTGGAGCAGGTTTAATCAGCATCATCTCTATTCCAAAATATCGCATGTCTAAAACATTTCTCTGCCGAAACATCTCTATTCGTAAAGATCACAATGCCACGATAATTCAGTTCTGAAATATTACTGCCCTCAAATATCTCCATTCCACAATCTTTCGTATCCGAAACTTTTTTATTCTCAAATATCTGTATTCTTCAAAATCTCCTTTGACATCCAAAATGTCTGTATTCCGAGAACTTCATCTCACAATATCTCTCTTCCGAAACATCTCTATTCCATTCGTAATATTACATTTACTATATTGGCCATGAATAAAACAATGCAACGCGGAGACTCTTGGAATATAGAGATGTTTCGGAAGAGAGATATTGTGAGATAAAATTGTCGGAATACAGATGTTTTGGATGTGACGTGAGATTTTGAAGAATACAGATATTTAAGAATAGAAAAGTTTCGGATACGAAAGATTGTAGAATGGAGATATTTAAGGCGTTACGTCTGTTTGAAAATTTCAAAAAATCCATTTTTTAAATTTTATTATCTAATAGTGCAATAATGTCTAGAATATTCTCCCAAAGTTTTAAGTCAATCGGAGTAAAAGTCTAGGAGAGAGAGCCTTTGGGAATTCCCCCCGTTGGAAAAGACCAACGGGTCTCTTATTGAAGTCGGTGGACACGATTTCTCAAAAACGAATGCACCGATCTAGAAATGTTGCACACTTCTTCAAAATAGCATTGACCAGTGATTGAACAAAGATTTTTTTTCGATTACAACTAATTTTACAAGGCTATACGTAGTGTAAATTGTACCAAAATTTGAACTATTTTGCATACAAATCTGCCAAAAATGCAAATTTCAATTTTTTTAAAAATTCTTCGTTCAATCACGAGCTATACTTATCTACTAACAGAAAAAAATTGGTTGTTTGTTTTCAGATAAAGCTATAATGAAATATCCCGGCCACGACAAGGACACTTTTTTGGGGGTCTCCAGAAACCAGGTCCCACCGGCTGAATTGCCCAAATTTTTGGATGAAATTTTTTTAAATATTGTTGAAACGTTGCTCTTTTATGTGCTTAACATTTTGAACAAAATAATTCATGCATTATATTTTTTTAATGGAGACAATATGTTTTTTTTTTGGCTTCGAAACCCACGTCACCCCTTAAGAGCGGTAATATTTCAGAACTGAATTATTGTGGCATTGTGATCCTTCCGAAAAGAGATGTTTCGGCAGAGAAATATTTTTAACATGAGATATTTTGGAATAGAGATTTTTCTGATTAAACCTGCTCCAGAATAGAGATATTTAAGAAAAGAGATGTCTGAGAATAGAGAAGTAAAGAATAAAGTCGTCGTTCTGCCAACAGTTCTCAATTCGTACACGACTCCCGTATCGAATCTATGATGTTGAAGTTTGCATCGTTGGAACGCAACGAAAATCAATCATTTTTTATTCTTCGATTTTTTTTCGGCTGTGAATATCACTTAAACGTTTCTACGTATTCTTCTTAAAGATTCACGATCTCGATTTTAAAAAAAGAAGGCTTCAGATAAGCATATCTTAACATATTCAGATAGACGTTTATCTTCTTAACATATTTTTTTCATTACTTCTTAACAATGTAATTCTTCTTCGAAAAATAAAAAAAGAGCCGATATTTTGTTTGCTGATTGAAACACGATAACGAAAAAAAGCTTGGTCAAGTCATGGCCAATATTATCTACTTAAAAAAAAAAACTCGTTTTCTTTGGTTTCAGATCAATCGGGTGGTCAAAATCAAGTAGACCGTTGAGCCCCTCACGTTTAAAGGTCCTTCACAAGATTATTTATAACTTCTTCAATTATTGATATGTCTTCATGAAATTTGATACACAATCTTGTTGATGTACGTACAAGTAAAATGTCCAAATGATTTTTTAATCATCTTACTCAGCCCTTCAAAATACTTTTTTTCAAATATCCCTGATTTTCGGGCCGTCACCTCTTGATAACACAATCATGATGAAAATAAACAGTGAGATGGAAAAATTATTATTCTGAAATTACGTATCAATAGATGCACATATACATACGGGATACACATACGTGCGTGCACACACACACACACACATATATATATAGACACATATTGGTACTGAATCAGGAACCGCTTTCTACTCTCTCGTTCGTTACTCAAACGCTCCAACGACAAGATCCACTGTCTTCGACCGTGCAAAAGCGCGATCCATAATCTTTCTTCCACGTGTATATATATATATATATATATATATATATATATATATATATATATATATATATATATATATATATATATATATATATATATATATATATATATATATATATATATATATATATATATATATATATATATATATATCTTGGGATATGGATCTTGCTTGCGTCCAGAGGAAAATTGCCACGGGAGCAATACATACCTATGTGTATATGTTGCTCTCGTGGTAATTTTCCTCTAGACGCAAGATCGCCAGGTGCATCGTGGAAATATCCACGAAACGTATTATTTATCCTCGCTCTGTGTCCTTCACGCGAGAGCTGTATACGCTATCCGTTTTAGATCTACATATATTATATATATATAATTTATCGGAAGCGCGTATACAATATGTATCTGTATCGCGATATATTTCACGCCATAGTGTTTGGGAATTGCAATAATAGTTCCTATCACACTTGATACAAATTTATGACCATATATACAGGGTGTCCTGTCATGAATGGATAATCCTGCAACTGTCGATAGCACAGATCATGTCCTACTATATGCTGGAATTTAAGTTTAGTAAAAGTCCCAGGGTTTTCGTGATAAAAATCATCTGCTTTTAGTTTTTCGCATGCCATTTCTACAAATGATAACTTTTTTCACCCGGTTAAAAAAAATACTCTTGGTTATTTGTTTTATCTCGAAAAGTATTCTTTTCAACCTTAAATGTTGAGGAAACTTTGTGAAATAAGATCTTATGCAGAATTTTCATACAAACCGATTCGAACATCTGACTGTGATAGACTGCGGTATAAAAAAATGTACTACGCATATCGCATGCGCAATTATTTTAAAAAGTCGCTTAGTTATTGTCGATTTATATCATTTGTAGAAGTGGCATGCGAAAAACGAAAAGCAGATGAATTCTTTAAAAAAATAATATAAAGCCCAAAATGTCGAAAACCATGGGTCTTTTACTATACTGAAATTCCAGCATATGGTAGGGCATCATTTGAACGATCGACAGTTGCAGTGTTATCCACTCATAACAGGGCTCCCTGCATATATTGTAATCCCCTGAAAAAAAAACTCCAAGAGAACTATACGAGAAAAAGGGGTGGTGCGCTTCTGGGCCGCGAGTCGAACCCGGAACTTTTCGATTGCTGGGCGACTGCTCTGACCACTAAGCTACGCCAGCCCGCTTACCGATATTCGTAATACAACGTTACAATATATATATGTGTGTGCATATATACATATATATATATATATATATATATATATATATATATATATATATATATATATTGTAACGTTGTATTACGAATACCGAGACTATCCGAGAAAGGTGAGGTAAGTGGGCTGGCGTAGCTTAGTGGTCAGAGCAGTCGCCCAACAATCGAAAAGTTTCGGGTTCGAATCCCGGCCCAGAAGCGCACCACCTTTTTTTCTCGGATAATTATCTTGGAGTTTTTAAATATTTTTTATAATTATATACACGCACACACACACCACACACACAAACACACACACGCGCGCGCGCGCGCACACACACACACGGACGCACGCGCGCACACGCACACACACACAGGGTGTTAGGAAGGTCGATGCAAAGCCTTAAGGGGGTGAAAGGTCACCTCGTTAGGAACATATCTAACCTAGGTTACCTTAGTCCAAAGTCTAAGAATTTTGAGTTATCATAGTAAGTTTGATTTTTGGAAAATTTCCCAAAATGATGTACTAACTCGTTCATAATGTTCAAACAGACAATAATTGGCAACTAAAAACTTGTTTGCGTCTCAGCTTAATGTGTATTAGATCGACAAACACCAATACAATCATCTGCATACACACAACTAACTCAATGGGGCGTGTTGAATTATTAAAAACTTGTCAAAAAATTAAAATACCTCTTATGTTAATGTCATTTTTTAAAAATAGCATTCACATAAGAGCCAAACGAGTTAGTACCTAATTTTGAGAAATTTTCCAAAAATCATACTTACCATAACTTGAAATCCTTAGGCTTTGGACTAAGGTAACCTAGGTTAGATATGTTCCTAACGAGGTGACCTATCACCCCTCAAGGCTTCGCATCGACCTTCCTAACACCCTGTATATGAGCGCGAACGAGGCGTCTGTATCAAAATACAAGTTGCATCCAATCTCCAATTAATTTTCCGCTGACAGGCTTTTAATTTCTTATTATTTTTTTTATTACTGCCGTTGATGTTATTTTCTCACAATTTCTTTCTATTTTCACGTCTTCTTTTTTTTTTTCACCGACGGCAAATCGTCGAATCGTAATTTTACGATTGTACGCGAGATCCTCAATTTCACCGGCGATGAGGTGCCTACTTGCGCGACGATGCAGCCCCATCATCGCTAATTGCAATTAAATGCCGTGTATGTATATATTGCTAATTGCTGCTTATCGTAATTAAATGGAGAGAGTGAGTAAGAGAGAGAGAGAGAGAGAGAGAGAGAGAGGACAAAAGAGATAAATCTGTGGATCAACGACCGCGATTTATTCGTCTCGAATAAACATGATTTTTCGTGCGTTATTTTCACTTGAGGTAAATTTTTACGAAAATTTAATCGATATGAATGTATTGTAGCTATTATTGTATATTATGAATTGCTGTTAGGAATTTCTGACACGTTCGAGTGCCATGAACAAGCAATTTCTCTTCTCTTTCTTATAAATCATATTTAATAAGACACACAGACACACATATATATGCCTATACACATACCGATGTACAGGGTGGCCCAAAAAGTGACGGCCAAAAGGAGAATCTAGATGCCTCGTATTATAGAGTATAGATGCCTATCCGAATCACCCCCATGTATGTTCTACAATCTTTTTTAATTTTCAAGAAAAACGCTTCTTTTCATTTTTATATTTTTTGTAGATTAACCCTTACTTGTCATACTTCTGTAGGATCACGTACTTGCCACAATGGGGTTGATTTACACCCCAGCGACAAAAATGGTTATGAAAAATAAACTATCGAATATTTTTGTTTGCAAATGTTGTCAGATCATCTACGGTGTTCACCTTAAAAGACCATGTAGGTTATTCAGCCAAAACTGAAAATTAACCCTTACTTGCCACACTTCTGTAGAATACACATCAATGCATTTTCGCATAAGAAAAAAGTGGGTGGGCTGTTTCGCACCCTACAGTGGCAAGTAAGGGTTAAGGAGAGATATACACCTCGATGGTCGAGGTCGAGGATTTAGAAGCTATGAACATTCCGTCGACCGTAGAAGACCTACACTATGGGCCTGGTATCGATGATTCCATGTAAGTTGACAAATTTCATAATTTATTCATTCCCAAATTTTCAAATGCGTTTTTCTCAAAACCACGTTTTTCAAATCGATACCCGAAATTTCTCGAAAACCAATGAACCGATTGCCTTGAGGTTTTTTGTGGTTATTCTATACACCATTATCTAGTACTTGTCATAGGTTTTTTTTCCGTTACTTAGTTTTTGTTTTGTAGGCAAAATAATAACTAATTTTTAGCCCACAAATCACTATTTATGTTCAAACGTCCGCCATTTTGTCATAAATCGATATTTTCAAAATCGGCTATGACAAGTACTAGATTATAGTATCTAATTTAATAATCTTTTTAGTTTTTTTTTAGATGATTTTTTAAGAAGCGCCAGTGGGTACTGTATACGCAGATTTTTTTACGACGCTCCAAGGATTATACAATATCCTTGTATATTTTTGATATTTTTAAATAAAGAAAATTAAACATATTTTTGAATGTATATACTTTTAGATAATTAGAACCCCAATACGAAATTTCAAATAGTTTTCCTTGAAAAAATTCACAATAATGACCTTTTTTTCGGCTCCAGGTGTATATCTCCTGAAAATCGAATGACAATGATATTTCTTATAATAATTACGTATAAGACGTATACAATTTCTCTAATAATTACTTGGCGTCCAAGGGAAGGCAGAAAAAAATTCGCAACAAAGTTAAACTTCCGGAACCCACCCTTATGGGGGGTTGAAAGTTGGAAAAAATCGTATCTCCGGCGCTAAAGACATTCTTATGGACGTCACTTTTCGGGCCACCCTGTATACACATATATGTGCTACAAGATTTTTGCAACGTCAATGCTGCTCTCTATCCTCGATTTCTTCCTCTCTTTTTCTCCCTCACTCCGGAACGAGTGACCACTGTCAGTTCTTCGCAATGATGTACGTACGATAAACGATCGTAAATATCGCGAGACCGCGCGATAACTGTCGAGAGTTCTTCGCTCAGGCGCGGCCGTTCACAGCTGCTGACGAAACTACGAGTTCCATATGTGCATACGTTTATATCTTTGCGTATATGCCTGTACAGGGTGTCCCAGAACTGAATGCGTTCCCTGAAATGGGGGGTTGGGGGGTGAAATTCTGAGCCGATTGATATGAGCATGTATGGGTCTCAGATCAACCCCTGAATTATTATTGATTTTTAAAGGCGGGCCAATCAGGTGCACCCAATGAGCCGGTAGGTGCGGTCACCGGCGTCCGCCGGCTCATCGGGCGCATCTGATTGGCCCGCCTTTAAAAATTAATAATAATTCAGGGGTTGATCTGAGACCCACACATGCTTATATCAATCGACTCAGAATTTCACCCCCAACCCCCCATTTGAGAGAACGCATTCAGTTCTGGGACTCCCTGTATACGTGTGTAGACACTCGGACACAAATTTGCGCTCACAAAGAATACATGTGTGCGCGGGCTTCGACCGCGTTGACATCTTATCGACGAACGAAATCTTTTTGGTTTCCTTTTTTCTCCATTTTTATGGGTATCTAAAATCATCTTCGATATCGTTTGTTAACTTCGATAAACGTTTTTCGTAGCTTTGTTCCGCCACTGAAAATTGGCAATTAGAGAACAATGATTTTCGTTGTGTTTTAACGATGCAAAGTACAATATCATTACTATCTATGGAAACCGTATGCACGCAATTTTACATTTTTTAAAATTATTCGGCAGATTTGTAGAAACCCTTTAATAAGATAATGGAAAGGGCCCGGGCTGCCTCACTGTGTGGGCTTATTACCCACCTAAATCTCTCTCCTCTTTCCTCCATTGTCAACCCTACGTTGACACACTGGGTCATTTTGACCCAGACGAGTTTGCAATAAAATGCTCACTTTCCCGAAAGTGAATGGATTCAATTTTTTTACAATTCAATTCTATACTTACCGAATTTCAATTGTGCAGGCATATTGAAAAATGTGTAAAGTGCATCGCTAATTTTTTTTTCAATAAAAATCGACCGAAGGGTTGTTGATGGCAGGTGGATGACTATCCGAGTCAAATTGACCCAGTGTGTCAAAATTGTGGCCAAATGGAAGTGTGTCAACGAAGGGTTAAAAGGTCTACATAAGCTTGAAATTTCAAAAATCGAGATAACATTTTGCATAGTTTAAGAGCCTAGGGTCTTAATTTTAATTTGCAACAGAGATTCCGTAAAAATTCCAATAATTGACCGAGTTATGATGATTTTTGTAAAGGGTCAGATCGCCCACTGCGCTGCAGCGGTCCGCCCTAATTTTCTTCTTTTCGCCGATTCACTGTAAATTCGGAGGGAGCATAGTTCACGACATTTTCTATCGTATGACTCCATGATTTTTTTCTATTCGTCTACCCATTTATTAGTAACAAATTATTTTAGTTTTTTCTTTTGACAGAAACGGAACTTTGTTCACAGCTGTCATTTTTGTAATTATAAAAATTTAAAAAACATATCCGTTCATACGAACATTTAAATATTATACTCGAAGTACACTTTTTATTTTTCTTTCGAGCGCGGAGCCCATACAGGTTGAAATCGTCATTGCGTAACGCGAAGAGTACAAAAGTCACATCTCATCTTTCAGCCTCGCAAAGATATGCGGAGCCTATTCGGCAAATTCTTCAAAACGAATGATCCTCGGGAATTTCGTGTTAATTTTTTTTTTACAAGACTAAAAAAAATTTGCAGCGCGAAAAAAGAGTCCGGAAACTCGCAGAATCGACAAAAGCGCGAGACAAAAGGAGCGAAAGATCAAAGTTCGCAAAAATGAACAAAACAAAATTCTTTGAACAAAAAATTCTTTCAACAAAAAATTCTTTGAACATAAAAATGAACAAAGAGAGAGAGAGGGGGGGGGAGGGAGGGAGGGAGGGGAGAGAGAGAGAGAGAGAGAGAGAGAGAGAGAGAGAGAGAGAGAGAGAGAGAGAGAGAGAGAGAGACATAATTCCCGCGGTGACTTCACACGACATGATTATTCGCGCGCGTTTTCAATATCAGCATCGCTGGACCGGCCGGGGGGGGGGGAGTGCACAGCCGGACCATACATTTTTATCGAATCGGCTTTTCTTTCCTCTTACGATTCTCGGGAGGTGAAAAATAAATAAATAAAAAAAACGAAAGCTACGCGGCGTCATGGATAAAATTATACGTGCGCTGAGCAAAAGGAATAATTCGAACGATCAGAACAAGGCGTGGTGGACGAGGGGCGGGGACCGAGAACGAGGAGGGCTCGGCAGGAGCAGGAAGAAGCACGGCAGGCACGATGGAAAAACTTAAACTTTCACGCTAATAAGAGAATCGGTATGAGAGATAATACCGAATCCTATCCATCAATCTTCTCCTCATCTCTGGATATATATATATGTATATACTCACACGCACACGTACACACACTCGCATGCAGGTAGTAATGAGAGAACGATTTCTCGAATCACGTTTCGCACAAAGCCATAATAAAATCGCAATTTATTACAGGAAGTCGTGAATTTGTATGTATATATATATATATATATATATATATATATGAATCGGTATGAGTGATTTAAAAAAATCGATGTTCCTTATCGTCGGGGTAATAGCAAAAAATGTTGGTCTGCGGTAAAAAAAATGACGTCCAAAAACGAGACTCTGGATACGTAAATTTAAAAAAGTGACGTAAACAATTTTCACGTATTTTCCTAATTTTGGGTTCGAACTCGAGGTTTTCCACGTCACTAACAAAAATAATAGTTACAGAATGCCTGCAGAGTTAATTATTACGACTACCTTGCGAAAGAAAAAAAAAACAAATTTATCGATTTTACAGATCGCATGAGAGCGCTTGGTGAATGCCCGCTTCCGATTTCTGGCATGGAACAGAGATGTTTTTTGGGCTGCCGGTGAGAATTAGCGCATGATAATGTTCTTCAACACATTTTCCAACTATTAATTTTATTTCCCAATTATTAATTTTAGTGTCCAAGCAAAGATTTTCCTTTGTAACTACAGATTTTCGTTTTTCAACTATGAATTTAATTTTCCTACTATGAATTTTATTTTTTAACTATTAATCTTCTTTTTCCAACTATGTATTTTATTCTTCTACTATTAACTTTATTTTTCAACGAGGGATTTCATTTTCCATCTATTAATCTAATTTTCCAACTATTAATTTGTATACCCAACTATTAAATCCTATTTTCAACTATTATTTTTATTTCAACTATCAACTTTATTTTTCAACCATTGCTTTTATTTTCCTGCTATTAGTTTTATCTTTTAATATTCATTTTCATTTTTTCATTTTTCATTCGACTTTTCATTTTTCATAAATCATGTATTTTGAAGCAAGGTAGGAAAGTACGTAATAATAGGATGCGCCACGTTTGAAAATAAAGCTACAAGTCACTTTGTGAGAAAAGATTTTTTACGCCATTTTTTGCTAAGGCAGTGGAGAAAAAACTATTAATTTTTTTTGCATCATCCTTACGTACATAACACAAATAAAATTGAATACATACACACACACACACACACACACACACACACACACACACACACACACGCACGCACGCACGCACGCACGCACGCACGCACGCACGCACGCACGCACGCACGCACGCACGCACGCACGCACGCACGCACGCACGCACGCACGCACGCACGCACGCACGCACGCACGCACGCACGCACGCACGCACGCACGCACGCACGCACGCACATATATATATATATATATATATATACACATAAAATTATTTCGCAACCAATTTTTCCCTCGTCTCAGTTGGGCCGCATCGAGGACACGAACATACTTGGCAAGGCACACTTCGGTATCGAGAAACAGCAATTGCACTTCCGGTGCGGGCGCGCCGAGACCCCGTTCATTTCGGGCCCGCACATATGGGGGGCCCCTCGTTATATTTTCTGTTGGTGAATACGTAACACATCCGCACCGATATTCGTATATAGCGGTAAAACGGCATTCGCGACTTGCGCGTATATATGTGTATATATATATATATATATATATATATATATATATATATATATATATATATATATATATATATATATATATATATATATATAATATAAATTATATATTATATATACGTACATACAGTTTGTGCCATTGAAAAAACCTTAGAATAATTCCAAACGATCGTACAAAAAATATTTCGTACCACAGTTTCACGGTTTGAACACTGACAATTGATGGTGATGGAAATTATATGTTTACGAGGGATCGCAATATCCGTCGATTTTTCGAATGGAACTGCATAGTTATACTTCCACTAAAAAAAAATAGGTGATTTTGGGGACGCCTCCACTGAAAAAAATCATGACGTTGAAGTGTCCATCGTTGAAATACAACGACGTCATTTTTCATGTTTTATTTCTCTATTTTTTTCACTATCCAAAGCGTTTTTTGTCAACTAAGGGGGGAGATACCTTTAGGAGTCAAAAAAATTTGCTGATTTTCATGATTTTTTCTATAAGGAAAGATTTCTTCACCAATTTTGAGACTAAGGGTAGGTTTTATTACGACTTTTGGCTGTTACATGGGATTTTTTAAGATTGATCTTTAAACATGGCGGAGGTAAAGGCGCGGTCTTCTAAAGTGTATTTTAAAAAGTGGCGTAACGTATAGCTCAAAAACGACCGATACCGAAGAAATTTTGTATAAATCTTTCTACCCATATTGTGTAAAATATGACCCTAAATGTTTTTGAAAACGAAAAGAAACAGTATTTTTTATTGCAAAATGTAACCATTTTTTTTCGGAAAATTCAATCCTTTTGTTTCAAGGCGTACCATTTCATCGATTTTCAACATTTTTCACTTTTGTTTGGTTCATATTCTGCATATAAGTGCTAGTAAAAGAAAAATCTTCGACGTATTTTTTTTTCAGATTAATCCCGCCGGCGCTGCGTGTCACGCCGTCACGCAACATCCGCCGCAATCCGTTAAGAGGACAGAGCCATACGTCCGCAATTGATAAAGATTATCTAAAAATTACCATTCAACGGACAAAAGTGGTAATAAAACATACCCTGAGTATCAAAAATTGTGCAGAAATCTTTCCTCAAAAAAAAAATCATGAAAATCAGAAATTTGTTCCCCCCCTAAGCTCGTAGACCTCCAATGAGAACAAGTAAAAACGTTTGTGTGATTTTCATCGTCTCAACCGGCCAAAAACTTTTGAGTTATTGAAATGGGTTATTTTCCGTTGCATTCCAACGACGCGAAGTTCAGCATAGCAAAAAAGCTCCAGTTTGAAAAACACGAACTTTTGGCAGTTTAAAGATTTCTCTATTCATTTCGCAATCGGAAGTATTCTCGATTATGTATAATGAAGTGGGCAAAGAATAATATAACAATAATAATAATTTCTCCGGGCAAATTGAGGAAGTGCCCAGAGTAACGAAATCTTTTGAAAAAATAAAAGTAAAACGAAAGAAAACAATAAATTAGGCAAAAGACGATCCGTAAAAAATGGAAAAGTGCGTACTTTATGTCGAGTGTAGTCCACACCGACACCCACCACAAGATTCTCACCGCAAGGGGCCGCTTTTGTGTGCGACGATCCAAATTTATTTTACCGGAAGACAAAAAGTGTCTCACGGGGTCTTTCCCACGCGGAAATCCACGTGTTCTCTCTCTCTCTCTCTCTCTCTCTCTCTCTCTCTCTCTCTCTCTCTCTCTCTCGCTCTCTCTTTTTTGGCATCTTCTATTTCTTACTATGTGTTACGTTTGATTTACTTTATTTTTCCTCTATTTTATTTTGTTTTTATTTTTATTTAAGGCGGTCCTCTAGTTTCTCGGGTCGAAAAAATCGATTTTTTTTTCTTCATAAATCACATCTACAACATGTGTAGAAAATGTGTGCCAAAGGATTTTTCGATATTCGAAGTGGTTCACAAGTTACGGCCCTGGAACGGAGCAGGTATACGGAGCAGGTATACTTTCAAACGCGTTTTTCTCGAAACACCATTTTTCGAAACGGTGACCACGATATTTCAAAAACTACTGCACCGATCTTGTTCAAATATATACAGCATCTTTAATATGTTATAAGCCAGCGATTGAACTAGGATTATCATGATTGCTTCGATAGTTTTTTTTGTACGAGCGAAAAACTTAAGAAAAAATGAGTAAAAAGAAGAATGTAATTTTCAAAAGTGTATAAAAAAGTCAATTTTTGTAATTTAGAATTCACTCTAGTTCAATCGCTAGTCTTAAATATGAAGATTAAAATGCCGTTTGGTTTTTTGATTTCAGATAAGCAGAACAGCTGCAATCTTGGTCACCGTCAAGCACCTCTTTTACTTGATGTCTTCCTGTCGGCCACTATAACTTTTATTCCATTATATATTTTGACTTCAAAAAATTTGTAAAGCTTATTTAAATGTTAATAAAGATTATGCAAAAACAATGAGATTGATTATTTCGATGCTTTGCCCGTAAAAAAATTATTGAAAAAGCCGTTAAAAAACAGCCGAGAAACCAGAGGACCGCCTTAAATTTTGGCTTCTCCGGTTGACTCGTGTCGGCTCCGCAATCGTTGGCTAACCGCTTGTACCTACTCCTCTGAATTCGTTTTGCGTTATTGGCGTTTTTTTGGCGCTTTTGCGTTTTTTTTTGGGTTACCTTTGCGTTGCTTTTGTTTTTGTATTCTTTCGACCTATGCTTTCTAACTTATACCCCATAGCGTGGTTATAGCCACTTATACGACTATTTTTATTTTTAATGCGACTAGCCTTCCAGCTCACGCTCCTTCGAACTCTTTTTGCATTATTTCGTATCATTGGCCTTATTTTTCATTTTGTATTATTTTGCGTTACTCTATTATTACTCACTGTGGTATTATTTAGTTTTATCTGGGTCCTTAATTTTTTAGTTTTATTTTGTATAATTTTGTATAATTTCATATTATCTTCTTCTATCAGTTTCGTTCATAACGTCTATACTGTCTTTAATTATACCGCTCCTTAATTTGCCCGAAAGTTTACTGGGGCACAATAAATTCTATCGACCAATCAATCTCTTACGTTTTCGTTCTGTCTCGTCTTTTGTGCCGATTTTTCTATCGGTCACGTTTTGTTTTCTCCTTCCCTACGACATCTCGTTTTGTTCCTCTCCGTCGTCAATGCACGACGAATCGAGCGAGGTTATCTATTTTCAATGGAGTGCGTACTACACACGAGTGTTACCGTGACGCTATATACATATATAAAGTGAAAGATATCAGTGACAAAACCGAGTCTGCGCTCACGGCACGAGAATGCCACGCCTATGTGTACGCGTACCGAGAGCAAATAAAAAAAAAAAAACAAGAATGAAAAAAGAAACCCACGCACACAAAGGCATACTTGACACTCGCGCAAATGTTTCTCGCTCTCCCCATAACGATCGGTAAAATCTTTATCTTCGAGCCGAGACAATTAACGTGCTTGTAAAAAAAAATTTGAAAAAAAATACGACAATAATCCTAATAATAATAATAATCGTCGCTCTTACCTTGGTACGATTGAGAGGATTGGAAAAGTCCCAGCCAGGCGCGACGAACAAGTATCCGCACTTTGATATTTTCCTCGTAGCCTGCGAACGAAACGAAACGAAAAAAGAACGATATGAGATTCGAGGCACGCAATTGTTATCTCGTACTGAAAATCGTCAATAAGGGCAATAAGAATGTACGCTCGTACACGTGTCCTCGAAATCAAAGATTCGTTTGAGAAAAATCAATTGAGGTCTTGACGTCAGAAAGGCGAATGTGCTGATCGTGAACAGAATATAAATATAACGGCTCCGAAATAACTTCCGGATAAAGTTCCAACCCCCATCCCTCCCCCGATCGAGGTAAAATATTGCGCAAACCTTCCTTTTAATATTTTAAGGGGTCTTCTCACTCTAGACGCTGAAAGAAGGCTACTTTTATGTTTTTGTGTTATAGATATTGATATAAAAGTTGTTACACTTAATAAATACACTTTCGAAATACATTTAAAAAAAAATTATATAAGTCACTGGTTATAGACGAAAATGGTAGTTAAAAAAATGTCCTAAAAGACTTGTAGGTCTGCGCTGCTGATGAAATCTGAGATGGATCATCCGAAACAAAAAAGAAACGGTTTTAGATTCAGTATGTTAATGGCAATGTCATACGATTTTTTATATATACAAAAATAACAAAATGGCGGATATTTTTCGAAAAAAATAACGTTTTTCTTCACCGTTTTTGGCAAAAAATATAGTAAATATCAAAATTAAAAAAAATCCTTGATATAGGCTATAGCTATAGTTGTAAAGAATGTGTGGTTAAAATTTGATAAGGATCGGTTCAGTAGTTTCGAAGATTTTATCAACAAGACATCGAAAAACGTTGTTTCGAGAAAAAAAAAGGCGTTTAAAGGTTGTTTGAGTTACATAAATGCATGATTTTTTTTATTATTTCGAAATAGATTTATTAAGTGTAACAACTTTTATATCAATATCTATAACATAAATCTATCAACAAAATTCACGAAAATAGCCTTTTTAGCGTTTAAAGTGGTCTTCTCACTTTAGACGCTAAAAAGAACAATTTTTTTTTAAGACAACCCCTAAACGGATTTTTGGCGACTCGCAATAGTTTTCGAGATAATGAATTTTTTAGTATTTTTTTTTCAACGCGCACCGACTATATCTATATCTGCTACGTCTTCAGTCATACCTATACAGGGTGTCGCAGAAATGATGCTGTTTATTACGTTATGTCGTCCGAATTGCAAGACCCGTGCTGCGAGATTGAAATGCCTATTGTTAATTGTGCATTTAACAATAAGTTGATTTGAGAACTCACTGACTATAACACTTAAGTATATGATTATTTTTAGTTTTTATCTCCGAGGAGAGAATGGTTAATTTTTCAATCTTAGCAGAAAGAAGTTTCATGTTATTTATTTGTTAATGGTTGTTTTTTTTATTTTGTTTGATATTTTATGATTTCATTACTACTATAATAATTACCGGTGCGGAAATTGAGTTGGGGCTGTGATCGGGCCCCAATAATATTCCCCTAACTTTATTCGGGCCCTAATCTGGAAGCCACATGAGGGCCGTTAGCGGCCGGTCACACTTTGTTAACAAGGGCCATTAAAGGCGCAACGGCCGGGGCCTTATAAGTTGCCTCAATGGCGCCTCATCAAAACCATTTTAGCGCCCTGAAAATGCCTCAACGGCGCCTCGTCATAACCATTTCAGCGCCATAAAATATCCGTATCAGTGGATATACGTGTATGTTAAATGCGTCAGGGTATATCTGTATTTGTTTTTATGCAATTGTTCATGTGCATAGGGGTGGGCGTGAGTACATGTGTATGTATGTGTGCGCGCGTAGAAATGTGATTGCGTATTTGCATGTGAGCCTTTATGACAAACTGCCATGACAAAATCAATACAAAAAATAATCCATTCTAAGGAATGGATGTGTAATAGAAATAAAAAAAATATATGGGTCTACTGAATCACTAGAATCTATTTCCATTGAGGGAAAGATCTGGAAAACAAAGGCCAATTTACTTACTTATCCTACACAGTCAGATAAAGTTTATGAATGGGAAATATCAGCGAAGTCTTCAGAAGAAATAATTTTCCCTATGATGAGTATTGAGCGGAAATTAGTTGCTATAAAAATGTCGAAAAAACCGGTTGGGACTGTTCACACTTATGCGCTAGCATTGCTCTATGTATGAGTGAAACCATGAGTAATTGTTTGTATCTATGTAAAAGGTTACTTTAATTTGATAAATAAATACTGTCTGATGTTTGTCTACATACTTGTGTTCATCGTTGATTTTTTATTTGCTAATGCCCTTACGTTTTTTCCCAATTTGCGTTCGATAATATTATTCGATCGATGTATATAATCGATTTGAATAATTGAAATACCATCAACCATGTAGCCTAAGGTATTTATACTGGTTTATCGCTATAATAGTCAGATCTGGGCCTATTGTGGAGATCCCTACTTGTTTATCCCTATACTGGCCAAGTCTGGGCCTATTGTGGAAATCCCTACAGGTTTATCCCTATAATGGCCATGACGGGTCCTATTGTGGAAATCCCTACAGGTTTATCCCCATAATGGCCAAGTCGGGACCTATTGTGGAAATCCCTACAAGTTTATCCCGATAATGGCCAAGTCTGGGCCCATTGTGGAAATCCCCACTAGGGAAGCCCTAAAAGGCCCTTATTTTTATTAGGGATGCCCTATTAGTTTTCCGCACGGGATAGTTCGAGTTTTAGAGGAAAGAGTTACCTAACTGTTTTCAATAATGCAAGCCCTAGTTACCAAGTTCCTCTAGATGGAGGCGCTTCGGAGATTTCAAGGTCGTCATTCTTTTAACCCTTCAGCTGCACACTGGATCGTTTTGACCCGATTTTCTTCATCGTGCAAGTACGTATTTTTCAAGGCATCTCCCACTTTGAACGAATGTTTGGGCACTTAATTATTGTTTTTCTCAAAAAAATAAATGATGAGCCATAAAATAAGGATCATTGACTACAAAAAGGTCTCTATGAAAAAAAAAAATGCATATTTACCGAAATACAACGATATGTAAAATGTCTGGAGTCCGATCGACTCCACACGCAGCAAAGGTTCATGCCGGAAGGGTTAATAAATGGGACCACCATTTTTTTTCAGTATTTTATCGAGGTACTAGAAATAAGTTCACACACCAAATTTCAAGATGATCGATCAAGATTTAGTTTCTATGAAAAAAACAATAAAAGAGAAATTTCAATATTTCTAGCTTGGTATCGATTTGAAAAACGGTGCAAACACTTACTCGTATAAAAGGTACTCAAAATGATTAGATTAAATGTTGCAGTGTTGGAACGCAGTGAAAATTGTCATTTTTCAATTTCTCGAATTTCTTCCGGCAACTCATTGTTACGAAAACCCTTCAATATTTTTTAAAGTCGCTAATTCGGAGATCTATAATTTGAATCTACATAATATGATTTTTTTTTAAATAATAATGAGGGAAAAAATATAAAAAGATACTTTTGTTGCTTTCCAACGATGCAAACTTCAAGTGCATTCAAAGTGATGGCCACCACTTTTATTCATTGACTTGACACCACTGGATTCGTTTTTATGGGGAACTTTGAAAAACATGAGCCCTCTTGCCTTTCATAGAGAACTTTGACGGACGGTAAACTTTGACGCAAGGCTTCGACGTAAGGTATGCAAAAAAGAATAATTAGAATCTGTTCGTTAATACAGACTGACGTGATTAATAAGACAATACAAACCATGCGAATCAGGTTATGCCGTTGAAGTTTGCGACGTTGGAATGCTACGAAAGCTGTTTTTTTTTTCTTTCATTTCTTCATTTTTATGATAATCAATCATTTTTCATCTACTAAGGTCGTGGATCTTTAATGAGAATAACAAAAAAAAAATCGTTTCGGTAATTTTCGTGATCTAAATCGGCGAAAAATTGTAAACAATGCAAGAAAAATTAACTTTCGTTGCGTTCCAACGATGCAAACTTCATATCGCAAGCGTGCATTCTCGTAGTAGTAGAATCTTTTATTTCGTGTACACCCTTACGGGCTTTTTACATTCTCTCCTTTCTTTCTTTACAAAGCTTCTTATTATTAAACATCAAAAACATTTATCCTATTATCATTGCGCTTCTTGAGTTTATACAAATGCCATCCCCGCTTTCTTGCCTTCCTTCGCTTTCCTTATCTCTGCCCCCCCCCCCCTTGTTTGCACTGTATTTTCAATCCATTTTAGGTTGGTAACATTTAATTTCCGGTTTTTCGATTTTAATGCTAAATCTTGATCGATCATCTGAACATTTTTCGTGTTGACTTATTTTTCGATGCTTCATAAAATTCAGAAATGAGCGGTTTCATTTAACAAAAATGAAGGGTAGCTTGAAGTTTTTGAAGCAGCTGCACCTGGATGAACCTCGTAGCAACCACTCGAAATATGCAACTTTTACCGGAGTTGAAGTATGCATCGTTGGAATGCAACGAAAATTCTTGTTAATTTACCATTTTCATCATCATTCAAAGTGATATCTCGTAGAATTTCTTCCAAATCGCAAAATAAGAATCCTAAAAAATGCTCGCGTGATTTTCACAGCTTAAAAAGACCAAACGAAATTTGCGAAAAAAAAAATTCATCGCATTCCAACGATGCAAACTTCAACGTCATCAACTTTTGTAGGAAAAGCTTTTCTTAGAGATAGGAAAGGGTTCAATCAGGAAGGATTATTTCCTTAGATAAGAAAGACTACAATTGAGATGGTTAAGGAAAGAGACACCTTTAAGCGAAGAAAACATTTGCTGATTTCCATTATTGTTTTTTTTTTTTAAGGAAAGATTTCTTCGCCTTTTTTGAGACTTAGGGCATGTTTTATTACTACTTTTGGCTGCTACATGGTACTTTTTTTATTAATCTTAAAAAACGGCGGAATTATGGCACGGTCTTCTAAACTGCATTGTCAAAACTGGCGTGACGTATATAGCTCAAAAACTAGTCGACCGATTCGGATGAAATTTGGTTAAAATCTATCCAACCTCATCCTATAAAACACGACCCCAAAGGTTTTTGAAAACCAAAAAAAAAAAATTATTGTAAAATGTAGCCATTTTTTTTCGAAAAATTCAATCGATTTGTTTCGAAGCGTACCGTTTCATTGATTTTCACCATTTCTCACTTATTCTTGGTTCATATTCTGCGTATGAGTGTGAATGAGAGAAAAATCTTCGTTGGTATCTTTTCGGATTAATCCCGCCGACGCTACGTGTCACGCCGTCCGACAACATCCGCCGCAACCCGTTTCGAAGATCGTGCCATACCTCCGCCATATTTAAATATTAATAAAAAAAAAAATACCACGTAACAGCCGAAAGTAGTAATAAAACATACCCTAAGTCTCAAAAATAATGAAGAAAACTTTCCTTCGAAAGAAAATCATGAAAATCCGCATTTTTTTCCTCGTCTGAAGGTATCTCCGCCCTCAATATGTAAGAACCCGCAAGGGTATACGTTGGAACGGGATGGGAATGGGTATACGGGAAAGAGAAAAAATAATATATGTAGAAATAAAAAGACATATGTATGACGGAGCGACCGCGTATGTCACGACAAACGAGAGGCGTTGTCCCACGTGTCAAACGTGCACGACTACTGCTATACGTGCTAACCGCGCGCACCCCCCCCCCCCCCCCCCTCCCCCTCACCCACAAGAGAAAACAAAGCGAGTAAAGAACAAAAAAAATGAACCGAGAGGGAAAAAAAGCGTACGGGTACAGCTACTGCCCCGTGTTTATCGTAAACTCGTTCTCGCCCCTCAACATTCCGCGCGCGACGTGTGCCCAGGTCGTCATCGCATCCTCGTCCTACGAGCATGAAAGACGACGGAAACACGATTGAAACGAGATGAAACGAAAGAATGACTACACACCACCAACCACCAACGTACAACCGCACAACAATAACCGCAACACAACAACAACAACAACACAACAATCATCAACAACGGCTATGCGGATGGCAAGAGAAAGGACGTAAGTGCCAGTCGTGCCCTTTCATCGCTTGAAAAAGGTTCATTAGCTCCCGGTGGCTGTGAGCCTCGCGAGAGAGGTAGAGAAAGACAGAGAGAGCCATGCTCAATGGATCATTATTTTATAGGCCCACACTAAAAGATATCCCACAAAAGATTCCCAGTGTGTGTATGTGCGCGTGTATACAGGGTGTCCCGGAACTGAATGCGTTCCCTGAAATGGGGGGTTGGGGGTGAAATTCTGAGTCGATTGATATAAGCATGTTTGGGTCTCAGATCAACCCCTGAATTATTATTGATTTTTTAAGGCGGGCCAATCAGGTGCGCCCGATGAGCCGGCGGACGTCGGTGAGCGACACGCGCGTGTAGTGATGCCTGACGGGAGCGCCGCACCTACCGGCTCATCGGGCGCACCTCATTGGCCCGCCTTTAAAAATTAATAATAATTCAGGGGTTGATCTGAGGCCCACACATGCTTATATCAAAAGACTCAGAATTTCATCTCCAACCCCCCATTTCAGGGGACGCATTCAGTTCTGGGACACCAGGCATATAATACCGGACGGCTCGAAAAGTGACGTGCAAAAGGAAAATCTAGGTGCCTCAATATCTATCCGAATCAGCCCTGTGTGTTCTACGGTCTTTTTTAGTTTTTTGGGAAAAAAGCATTTCTCTTTTTTTCCTAGTTTTCCTATAGAAAGGGATTTTATTTTTCTCCCTTTTGTGTATAGGCTTCCTCTTAGAAGTTT
Organism: Ophion ellenae; assembly: GCA_963210295.1. Classification (NCBI taxonomy): domain Eukaryota; kingdom Metazoa; phylum Arthropoda; class Insecta; order Hymenoptera; family Ichneumonidae; genus Ophion; species Ophion ellenae. The sequence continues at coordinate 65,978,170 of OY723385.1, forward strand.
TTGAAAGCAACTGGGGCTCAGTTGGAACACTATAAGTATTTTTTTTATAATCTGAACTTTAGTGACTGTTCCGCTCAAGCCAATTTTTTTCACGGATTAGGCTACTGTGGATATTTCAAAAAATCATTCGTCGCTTGAGGCAGCTCAAATTGAAGAGCCATGTCCAACATATGGTGCAGGGATCGCAGATTTACGGTAAACTTATTATTAGAACGATAGAACTGCTAGTGACACTTGGAAGGCGTTTCTCTCGAAGCTGTTTTTTTTTCAAAACGGTGTACACGATTTCTCGACATCTGATGAATGGATTGACTTGAAATTTGGTACACTTATTGAGAGTAATAGTAGTTTAGTCTTGACGGACGTTTTTCTTCTTGACATTTTTTCATTAGTTATTAACAGTAATGATGTCATATTCCCTCGAAGATTCGAAAAATAATTCAAACATTTCTCTTTGACGGTTGAAACACGATAACAATAGGGAACTCGGTCAAGTCTTAGGCAGTATGATCTATTTTAAGAAAAAAATCGTTTTTTTTTGTTTCAGATCAACCGGGTGGCCAAAATCAAGTACACCGTTGAGCCTCTCACGTTCAAAGGTCCTTCACGAGATTGTTTATAACTTCTGTAATTATTAATATTTTTTTATAAAATTTGGTAGACAACTTCATTAATGTACATACAAATAAATTTCCACACGATTTTTCAATCATCTTATTTATTCCTTCAAAATTAATTCTTTCGAATAACCCTCATTTTCGGATCGTCACAGTAGCCTAACTCCTTAACTACGAATCAAAATCTAAGGAATTTCCGTTAGTGTTCAATTGGTCATTTATTTATTGCTCAACAGCTAACTTTATAATAATAGAAAAAAAAGTTTTTAAAAATCGCAAGCAAAGAACCTACACAAAAGAGAAAATAAAAAAAAGTTTTTTTTCTTGAAAATTAAAAAAGATCGTAGGACACACATGGGGTTGATTCGGATAGGTATTGATACGAGGCATCTAGATTTTCCTTTCGGACGTCACTTTTCGGGCCGCCCTGTATATATATCACGCGGCACTCATGTATCTGCGCCGGTACTTAACACGAGATACAAGCCCGCGTAACAATGCCTAGGCGTGTGTGTGGGCTAGCCTTATAGCGCAGCAATATGTTTTTCCTTTTTTTTTCGTCTGCTTTTATTTTTTTCATCCACGTATAATAATGCGTAACGAGTGTTACGAGATCCCTTAATAGGTGAGTATCTTTTTTGTAGAATGAAATTTCCGTGTATGTGTGTGGCTGTGTGTATGCGTGGCAAAGTAGAAAGAGAGCGAGAGAGAGAGAGAGAGAGAGAGAGAACGGGGGGGGGGGCTGTCCTAATCATAGCCCAACTCGCTGGAGAAATTCTACAGCTGAATTAAACATGGGATAAATAGCGTTGAGATCTCTGACTGTTCCCTTCTATTCCTCGACATCTTAATTTCTCGAATGTTTTTTAATTGTATTATTTTCTTGATTTATCTTCTTCGATGTCTAGATGTGGCGATTATTTTTAGTTCTGTCAAATGTAGTGTTTTCTCGTTTCATTTTGTATTGTTCGAGGGCTTCATATTCCATTTTCATTTATTTGACCGGAAAAAAAATAATAAAAATAAAAAAACAAAGTATTATGATGTTCAGAGTGTTGATAAAAAAAGATTCGTATCACGAGAAGCAGATGAGAAGCGAATTTGTGATAGTGAGTAATTTAAAAAGTTGAAACCATGTGCGTACACACAAACACACGAAATTGCCGTCCGAAAGGAAAATCTAGATGCCTCTCCGATCACTCCCATGTATGGTCTACAATTTGTTTTTAGTTTTCCAGAAATGAGCATTTTTCAATTTTTCCCTTATGGGTTGGTACTGTCCTCGCGATTTCTCGCTTGTGCAATCTTCATTATGTGCACTGTTAAGCAATAAATAAACAACTAACTCCAACATAAATGCCTTCAATTTTGGTCAAAGGTTAAAAAAAATGGTTTTGAGAGGATCAGTCACTAAAGTTCAGATAATAAACAACAAATACTTATACCAATTGCTTTTCAAAAACTTTTAACTAGAAAGTAGGTACACAAAAGAGAAAAAATTAATAAAAACGTATGCTACGGGGAAAACTCGAAAAAAAATGGCGTTGCAGTTTGCATCGTTGGAATGCAACGGAAGTTCTTCCTCATATTAATTTTATTTCTCTACTTTCATTCCTATGCCAAATCTGTTATCACATATTTATATTATAGATCGTTGAATAATTGTGTTAAAAAATAACAAGATTGTTGTGGACAAATTTCGCCGAAAGGAATAATAAAAAATGTTTAAGTATTCATGTTTAGAAAAAATATATAAGTACTTTTTTTCTCGAAATCTAAAAGAGACCGTATTTCAGGCCACTCTGTGTATGTATGTGAGTGTGTGTGTATATATATATATATATATATATATATATATATATATATATATATATATATATATATATATATATATATATAGTATTACATTTAATACAATTTATAATTTTAATAACATTATTTATTTGTAATGAAATTAAAAGAATTAAGAGAATTAAAACAATTAAAAATATTATTGGGTGAACATTACAGCTTTTCATATATATATATACAAACGAGAGGCTGAATTACGTGTACCATATTTACGTGGAGGTAGAACGAGTCAGTTAAACCATCGTGTAACACGTATATGTGCACGTGTGTGTGTATGCGCGTGTGTGGCGTATGTAAGACTGTAAAACGTGTATATACGCAGGTGGTATTAAAACGATCCTCTTGCCTCATCCTGCCGCCGGTCTGGCTCTGCTTGATTCATCGAGTCGTGGGAAGAAAAAAAAAATGAACGAAGAGTTACACATATATCTAGGCACACGCGAGAGAGGACGAAGAGGTTGGAGAACCTCGAAAGTACGTTCACCCACTGCGAATATGACGAGGGGAAAACGTGTAAACATCGCAATGGGGAGTACAGTGACTTCGCGTCATTTTACTCTTTGACACAATGTGCATACACGAAAATGTGTGAACCTTTTTTCCATTGTGCTGAGTAACGTTCGTAGGCGCTGTTTTGATATTGCGTAATTTTGGGACAAAATTCGAGGCGACAGAACTCGATAAGCCGCGGGTACAAAATTGAATTGCGATCGTGAGATTTTTCATTCTCGCGGGCATTACATCGCATGGGCCATTTTGAATTTCTCAAGTTGGACCAAAACTTTGAAATCAGCGGTCTCGATGACCCACAAGGACAGATTTCCATTGGGATCTCATCGTTGTATCCTTTTTGTGTCATTTTCAATTTTATGGAAAATTAGAATTTTATTAACCCTCACAGGTATGACTTTTTGTTTTTGTCAAATTCAAGGGAAAAACAGTAAAAAAAAATCGAGTCAGTTTTTGTGAGTTAAATTTTTTTTTAAATACTTGCATTATTTTTTATATAGCACGTCTTTATTTATGACAAAAACCTGCAAAAGCAAACAAATAAAAAAATGTATAATAATAATGAAATAAATTTTAAAAAATAATCAAATCAATATTTATTTTGTTAAATGTGTCATATTGAAATATAGTAAAATAAAAAAAGTTTTAATAGATAGGAAAAAATCGTTTAAAACTAATTAAAATTAATTAGAATTTAAAAAAGTGCAATAATAATAGAATTAAAAAAATAAAATATGCTGCAATCAAGTACGATAACTATTCAAACAATTTGGCTACATATTTCCGCAACATCCACCAATAAGACGTTGAGTTTTTAATTCTTCAAAAAGTATCGTCCCGTTTTGAGGTTATGTCATATGGTGCCAAAAATGGTGGCTCCAATCACAGCTCCCCTTTTTTCGAAAAGCAATTAACAAGGAACATCAACATACGGCCATTTTATGAGTATCGAATGTATTTTCCATTTTACACCAAAAGTAAAACGATGATTCGTTTTTGATGAAATATGCATATAGGGTCAATAATCAGCGAGGCAAAGAAGGAAAAAGTACCGATTCTCGCGGGGATCGTACGGTGATGTCCAAAGTTGTCTGCCTTGCCGCCATGTTGAATTGCACAATTCGCGTCAACCCTCACAGTGAGAAAGTAAACGCCGTGAGTTGTATCGCGAGTGAAACTCGTGATTTCTGCGCAGAGACTCGCCCACCCCAGGTTGTCCCTGAACTAAGCCGTAGGGTGCCATTTTCTTCTCTCTCTCACTCTTACTCTCTCGGTGATGTTTTTTTCTTTCGCGTACGCGCTGCCGCAAGCCGAGGCGTTGAAAGCGCGAGGGATGATCGAGTGGGAGGTAAATTATTATTAATGGTCCCGAGCCTCTCTGCGCCTCTCGCGGTTCCGAGAGATAATTTCGAAAAAAGGTAAAAAGAGGGTATAAACGAGTGGACGATGAAAAATTATCACTTGTCACTATGCGTTTCATTCGGCTACTCAATGTTGTGCTTCGTTTGTGAAGGACACGCGCTGAAGGTGCTCGCTATTAATTTTCGTCCCGATCCTTGCTCATTTATTTTCGTCTCAAGGCACCTTAGACGCAAGGCTGCGTTCAACGCCATCTAGAGGCTTATTTCCGAACTTTGTGCCGAAGCGAACTACGCACTATTGCGGGAATTAGTTTCGTCAGCGCCATCTGGGAGCTCTTTCCGAACTGTCTTGGGCAGCGCCATCTAGACACTTTATTACAAAGTCTTCTGGGGCAACGCCATCTAGAAATGTTTCTGTGAACTCTTATCTGCAGCGCCATCTATAGGCATATCTACAGCAGATTTATAGGCATCTATAGGCCTGTCTACGCGCCATCTACGCATAGAGGCTCTTCTACGACTCTTGGCTAACGTTATCCACAATTTTTTTCAAATTTTCCTCGCCAGCGCCATCTAGAACGGTTGTACGAAGTCTAGTCTAGTTCTACGCCAGTGCTGTCTAGAAACGTCCCTGCGAACGTCTGTCGGTAGCGCCATCTAACTTTCATTGCGAATTCTCCGTAGCAGCGCCATCTAGAAACATTTGTACGAAGTCTCCTAGGCAGCGCCATCTGGAAATGATTCTGCGAGCTCTTTTCGGCAGCGCCATCTAAATTCTCTTGCGAACTCTTTCCGAGAGGCCCATCAAGAAGCACTTTTACGAACTCTCCTTAGCAGCGCCATCTAGAAACTTTTTTACAAAGCCTTCTAGGCAGCGCCATCTATTATCTCTTTCACGAACTCTCCTCCGCAGCGCCATCTAAGCACTCTTTGAGGAAATATTCTGGGCAGTGCCATCTGTTAACGTTCCTGCAAACTCATTTCGGCAGCGCCCTCTATGAACTTGTTCATGTACCCTTCTTGGCAACGCTTGCTAGAAACTCGTTCTCTCGCCAGCGTCATCTCGCCATATTATTACGAAGTCTTCTGGGTAGCGCCATCTGAATTTCTTTACAAACTCTTCTCAACAACGACATGTAGAAACATGAACTTTGTACGAACTCTCCGCACCATCTAGTGTGCCACCTAGTAGCGGAAATATTTGATATGGCCGACTTCACAATGCCCCAAAAAAAAAAGAATTCCATACACTCCCCATTTTAGGGCCGCATGCCCTTTTTTATCGCATGGGGGGCACAATAATATAGCGAAACGTCAAAGAATGATGACTCGGTCGTGTGCGTTTGGTTGGATATGGCAGAACATCAAGTACGCTCCGCTTAACGGGGTTTCCGTCCGGTCCAAAACGATTTCCGGCCTCGGTTATGGGCTCGCGAGCGTATGACTTTAAAGGTACAACGGGGCATATAACACATCGAGCGCTATTCCATGCATGGGGCATCGGAGCATAAATGGTACGTGTAATGTCTGCATAGCGGGCGATCGTTCCACCGTCACATAATATGCACATCGCACAATTGAACTTCCGGACTCATAACTCGGCCATCCGCTGATTAAATTTTTTTTAATACAAAACAAACGATATTACATTTTGTTAACTTCGGAAGTTTGGAATACGCATCACCGCAGTATTTCAACATTTTTCATTTGTACCAAGCATTTTTCATCCTCGTGAACAACAGCTTCGCAGACTTGGTGGCAAATTTAGAAAATTCAAAATGGCGGCCTTCACGTATCGCGATAATGTACACGAAAACGAGACAAGCTCTCGGATTCCGGTGAAAATCGGAACCCACGGGTTTTTCAGGCCGCCAATCTCGGTATCGGTCCCATAATTCGAAAATTCAAAATGGCGGACTCCACGTATCGCGATAATGTAAGCGGAAGCGGGGCAAACTCTGAGATTCCGGTGAAAATCAAAACACGACGGTATTTCAGATCGCCGAATTCGATACCGGTCTTCAAAATCGAAAATTCAAAATGGCCATCTTCACAAATCGCAATAATGTACGTCGAGGCGAGGCAAACTCTCGGATTTCGATGAAAATCAATACCCAGTATACTTTCAGATCACCAATCCCGATTTCGATCTACGAATTTGAAAATTCAAAATGGCGGACTCGCCACATAACACCACAGAAACAAAAAGAATGTTCCCTTTGCCGTTAAAAATCGATACTCGACGCTTTTCGGGCCTGCTGATTCCGATTCTAGCCCCCAAATTTCAATATTCAAAATGGCCGACCATACACAATCCCAAAAACCAAAAAATCATCGTTCCCCGGCGAAAATCGATACCCGAGGGTTTTCAAAATGGCCGAATTCGATGCCGACGTCAAAATTGAAGAAAAAAAATGGCGCGTGCGCCACGAGCCAACACGCACGTGCCCAACATTGAAAATATCGGTAGAAGCGTGCGTGAGATGATTGTAACGGATCCAATCGTGAAAGGGGGGCACGATGTATGAAAATAAAAGAGCATAACTGTAAAAATTGTCCTAGAAATAATGCGAAACTCTTCGATATACCTGTGTGTGCGTGTTTGTTTGTGTGTGTGGCGTGATTAAAACGCCGCATGGAAGCAAAGAGCGCATATCCGTCGAGGCTGCCGGAATCTTCGCGGTCTCTCGCGTATATAACGAAACGCCAACCGTGCACAGATGCATTAGCGCAATTAACGCGAACCTATGTAATATCGTGTCGAAGGATAAATTGCATGCGAGACTCTTGTACAGTGGGAAAACAATCGGAGCGTGTCCATGGGCGAGGCCCTGCGCGATTTCCTATCAAAGTCTCAAGTATGACCCATAGTGTTTTTTCTAGTTGTTTATTATAATATATATATATATATATATATATATATATATATATATATATATATATATATATATATATATATATATATATATATATATATATATACAAAATTATAATTACCGATCGGCTGCATAACGAACCATGTGATTTTACATGTATGTGTATAAACACACATATATATGTATAAAATCCCATGGTCGGTTATACGGCCAATCGGAAATTACTCCGTTACGTATTAGGCATACTTAAGTAGATGGCACATGTACATGCGTGTCTGTGTGTGTATATATATAATAAGGCAGAGCCGTTAGAACTGCATTAGAGCATCACGTCTGGCTGGCACTTTGCTATAATCAGCCGAACATTAAGGTGCGCGGGCCCCCGCGTACATATGTGTGTTTGTGTGTGTGTGTGGGTTCGTGCGTGCTTTGATTAAAATTGTCGGCGATCATTAGAACGCAATGAAAAAATGGGAGAGAGAGAGAGAGAGAAATTGAACTAACGTGATCGACGATAGATGTAAATGGACATTTTACGATCACTTCGGAATTTGAAAAAAAAAACGACTGTGAAACATTCAAGCCAAACTGTCAGAACTAAAATCCGCGTCCTACTGATTTGTAAAAAAAATCCTCTGTTTATCGTTACTATTATTATTTCCTCTGTTTAATATTACTATTCTCTGTTTATTATTACTATTATTATTTACTTTACTCTGTTTATTATTCCTATTATTAGGATAGGGGAGATGATTCTTCTTAGAGGAAACATGAAAGAATGGAGGAAGGAAGGGAGAGCGGTGCAGAAGCTGACTCACCAGGAGATACAGAAGATGTGGGCAAAAACATACAAGTCCAAATTTCGTAAGGAGTACAGGGAGAGGAAAAAGGAGGTGGAGGAGGAATATTGGGACAAAGGAACAACAAGGGAAGAAATCCGGGAAACCTGGGCAATGATGAGGTGCGGAAGCGTGGTAAGAGAGGCGGAAAAGGGGTTTAGAGAGAGGGGGTGCAGAGTATGCGGGAAATCGGAGGAAACACTAGCGCACATTTTGGAATGCAACGAAGCTAGGAGACAGGTCGAGGCAGAAGCCTTGAGAAATTTCGCGGAGTGGGAGAGACAACAAATGAAAAAACCAGATGGCGGGTGGAGGAAGGCTCTAGAGAGGAAAGAGATCGTGGAGGAAATATGCGGAATGCTAAGACAATTTGAAAAAATCGCGAAGAAAAAGCAGATAGAAAAGTAGGGCAAGGGAAACGAGAGACCTTCGAAAAGAAAAACAGCAATAGGCATAAGCAATCGTAATCGCAGTAGTAAATGTAAAAGACGTGTCATACGAATGTAAATAGACGCGGAAGGAGGGAGACAAAGTGCGCACGAAAGAATGTACATTAAAGAAAAGAAGAAGAAAATTAGCATTGAGTGAAGTGTATGTAAAGACGGGAGAGATTGTAAAAAGCCGAAAGGGTATACACGGAATGAAGTACTACTACTATTCCTATTATTATTATCCTCTGTTTATTATTACCATCATTATTATTATTATTAATCCTCTGTTTATTATTACTATTATTGATATTATTATTTTTTTTTTTCATTGTAATAATTGCCATTGCTGCCGTGCTTATAAAGAAAAAAAAATTAATTCAATTTCATACTCGTGGTCCCGAGCGAAGTTTGCATCGTTGGAATTCAACTAAATTTTTACGTTACTTTTTCATTTCTTCATTTTCATAATTCTCAACAGCCTTTTTTTTGGTAATTTGAGGTGCTGAATGTCTAATGAGAATACGTCAAAACGTTTGAGTGATAAAAAAAAACCGGCTCAAAGGGTATTGAATAATTAAAGAAAATTACTTATCGTTGCAGTCCAACGATGCAAACTTGAACATCATAAGTTCGCAATGATATTTGAAATTTCGGTAATTGCAAAGCGTCGAATGAATTTCTAAGGGACCTGTAGGATCGCGCCAACATGCGACACGTTCCCTCTCATTTTTACTCTCCCTCTCTCTCTCTTTCTCTCTCGTCCCTAATGGCTCCGGGGTAAGTCCTCAGGGGCCAGAAAAAAGTCGGGAGAGAAAGTTATAGGTACAGATAAATTCTACTCTAGAAAGAGAGAGAGAGAGAGAGAGAGAGAGAGAGAGAGAGAGAGAGAGAGAGAGAGAGAGAGAGAGAGGGAAAGAGAGAGAGGGAGAGAGAGGGGGGAGGAAAGAGAGGGAGCGGAAAAGAGCCGGAGTTGTCCTGCTACCTCTGGGCAACGAACTGATGTGCTAGGGAGTCCCCGCGGCTGTGAGAAGATCTAACTCGTACCGCACGATAAATACACACACACACACATATATATATATATATATATATATATATCCAACCCAATGGTGGAATTGCCCCGCGTGGTGCACATCGCGGACAACGAGTCCCACGCGTCTCGTCGTCGAGTATCGTGCCACCCTTTTGCTCCTGCTGCTGCCGCTGCTTCTAGTGGTTTCCTCGCATGGGGTTTGCTTACACAGCGAAACGCCCATGTATGGGTGATCTATATGTGATATATATATATATATATATATATATATATATATATATACATATATATATATATATATATATATATATATATATATATATATATATATATATATATATATATGGGTAATCTCGCTTAAAATCTATTTCAATGTAAAAAATTCTGAACTTTTCGAAAAAAATACTTTCAAAACCGGCAAAAACGGGGCAAGGCCCGAAAAATCCATTTTTATACTTTGAACGTGATTTTTGTAATTTTGAAAACAACCCAGAATTTCAGCATATTTTTTTTCAAACAGTTCACGTTTTTCTCTAAAAAATCGTTTTTTAAAAAAAATTCTAGCTATAGTTGGAGAGAAGTTGTGGGCTTTTGAAAATTTGGTGATTTACAAAATTTGAAAACTGTATGCCGCCATGACCAAAAAATCTATTGGATAAAAAAATTCGAAAAAAATTATGGATGCTGGTTTTAATATGACCTTTCAGGCGATCTTCTTATTTTTCCTAAATTCAGACCACCGGGTAAAAATTTGACACGGAATTGGTGGAATTACCTATATATATATATATATATATATATATATATATATATATATATATATATATATATATATATATATATATATATATATATATATATATATATATATATATATATATATATATATATATCCGTCATCACATCCGGTATACGTGAGGCCTAGCAAAAGTCGTATTCCTGCACGAAAGCTTCCGTCATACACACTTGCAACGCGAAGTGACGCGGGAAGAGCAGAGAACGAGGAGGAGCAGGAGGACAAATGGAAGAGCGGATGCAAGAGACTGGCCCTGCAGCATCCACAAACTGTAGGTACCCTGTGGCAATACAACTCCGGGGCGTTATTTTTGCGACAGGTCGAATTGCCACAGGGTAACTACAGTTTTATATATATATATATATATATATATATATATATATATATATATATATATATATATATATACACAGGGTGTCCCTCTTACCTCTGCCACCCGGAATAACTCGGTCATTATCGACGTCACAAACAAATTTCCAGACACAAGCTGTACGGTGTTGAAGAGGGCCGTCAAATGCGACCAATTTTTATTTTATTTCGAATGGTACATTTATTTCTTCAACCATCTTGTGGAGCACCTCAAGCCGCACAAAATTATTAGAGGGTCAAAGTCGTTCAATGTCATTCAAGGTCACCTATTAAAATGAAATACAAATCTAAATATCTCGGATCACTACTAAATATTTGGTAGTGATGCGAAATATTTAGATTTGTATTTCATTTTAATAGTTGACCTCGAATGACCTTGAACGACTTTGAGCCTGATGTTTTTTATGCGGCTTGAGATGCTCCACAAGATGGTTGAAAAAAAATGTACCATTCCATTTAAAAAAATGGAGTTGACTTTGACGTAGCTTAAGCGCCTCCACCGATAAAAAAAAATAGGGTGGTCCAGTATGACGGCCTTCTCGAACACTGAAACTTTTGTCTGCAACATTTTTGGATATGATCAAATGCCAGGGTGGGGTCGACACACAGGGCAAGTGTTCACTCAAATTCGCGACAATGTATTTCACGAGTCGCGGCAAGTCCTCGTGTTCGCGCGTGGATCACTTGTGTATGCGCCTGCGATGATACCTCGCGATTGTATCGTTGCGATGTGCGAAGCACGCTTCCTCGCTCGCGGAAATTCGCGACGGCACGACGGGGCGTGAGAACGCAGTTGCAACATCGACGCCCTTCTTAACATGCCTCCTCGTGTGCACGCGCATCTACTAAAATACTACTTGCGCGTGACTTTTGCCAATCGTGCGCATGAGTACGACGAGCCATGAGTGCAAATTGGTGTGCGAAAGATATTGCGAAACGAAAAAAATTTATAGAAATATATCCATATTAAAAATATTTCTATATAGAAATATTCTATAAAAAATAATATAGAAAAAAAATATATATGTTCATCGATGTAAAAAAAAATTGTTTTTTTTTGTTCTCCGAGTTTCGATTGCAACTGAAATTTTTTTTCGGTAAAACGGCGCTTTATCATCGTAAGAACAAGTTACTATTCGATTTATAGCAAGACATTTGTTTTCACCGACTCTGAGCGTATAACGTAAACCCACCTCTGGCACGGCCATAGAGTACCTAAAACTTTAAACGCGTTTTTCTCGAAACATCTTTTTTCCAATTGGCGTGACAAATAACTTCAACAATTTTCCCTCTATTTACTTCAAATTTAAAAGTTATGTTCCTAATTGCATTTCGCAGACAAGTACGTACGGAATTTTTGATTAATTGAAAACTTTTCATTTTATGCGCAGTTTTATACGAAATTTTCCACTGAAAATTCATTCAAATACCTACAACTTTTGAATAAAACAATATTTTTTTAATTCCGTACGTACTTCTCTAGGTATGCTAATGTAGATTGACGAGAATTTTTGTTTTTCGTTCTAGGTCATAAATTGTGGATGCTAAAGGTCACGCCGCGGAACGCCTAAAAAAAAAAGATAACAGAAAATATTAGCAGTCGGCCATTTTGTACATCGAAAAAAATATATATATATTTTTTTTAGCAGCTTGATATTCATACTGAATAGATGTGTAATTAATTTTATCAGTGAATCACTTTTTCATACGGAAAAAAATGCTTGAATTCGCACATGATTTTATACCCGTTACTGTGGCCTAATCCCTTAAGATTCTTTGTCACTCTTTCCCCTTCTTTTACAAGGGGGAAGAGTAAACTATTTTCAATTGTAATCGAAAGTAGGAGAACGAAACAATTTTTTTTAATTCCAATACACGTTCCATATACATATGTATACATATACATAGATTGTTAGGCATGCACGTTTTTTCCTAGAAATTCACGCATGGCGCGTGCATTTTTTCACGTGGATGGAATTAAACTCGCGTATACACGCGTTAAGCGATCTTAAGGGGAGTCAAGCGGTTCACGGACGACTGTTAAAGCATACTGATCTCCCTCTTTCTCTCTTTCTCGTTTCTTTTTTTTCCTAGGTAGGCTTCGAAGTAAAAACGAAAAGAACGAGGGGGAGCAAGAGACGGGGCGAGAGACATTGATTATTTTATCGATTGATATAATTTATTATGCAGTAAAAGCATAATTTATTATAATAAATAAATCAATAGGTATGACACACAATATCATTGCGATTTTTATTATTGTTATTGTGATTATTATTGTTATTGTGATTGTTATTGTGATTGTTATTATTATCATTATTGTAATTATTTATACTATTTTACACTTTATAGTAAAAGTATAAAAAGTTATAAATAATAATAACAATAATGATAATGATAACAACCACAGCAAGAATGAATCACAACAACAACAATAACTATAATAATACATTATATCACACCAATGAATTCATTGATTAATGCTGATTAGGTGGAAGTATAAAAAGTTATTATTATTAATAATAATAATAATAATAATGATGATGATAATAACGACAGCAACAATGAATCACAACAACAACAATAACAATAATACTACATACTGTATCATACCAATGAGTTAATTAATTAATGCTGATTAAGTAAAAGTATATAAAGTTCTATATAACAACAATAATGACAACGACAGCAACAATGAATCACAACAACAACAATAACAATAATACTACATTCTGTATCATACCAACGAGTTTATTAATTAATGCAATTGCGGTAAAAGTATAAAAACTCATGAATAATAATAGCAACAACAAAGAATCACAACACCAACAATAATAATAATACATCATGGATCATGAATCAGAAAAAGAATGAATTCCAAGATACAACTAAAGACAATAAATCTAGAGATAAAAAAAAACTTAACCTTACAGAAAACACCAAAAAATACGAATGCAGGAAATATCGATACAGAATAATATAAAAGGAGGCTTGAAAACCAGCCTGGAGTAAGAGACAAAAATGAGGCAAATAGAGAAGGAACGAGAGTGAGAGAGAAACGATCACGTATCACGACGAATTCACGAGAAGACAAGTCGTCTTACACGCCGAGTCTTGTACATCATTCTTCGCTTTTAGTGTCTGGCCTGCGCGTGCTCACGTTGTGCCACCTAACTGGCACTCCGTTTGCCGCATCCATTATGCATAAAGAAGACCTTTGCGTAATAAGACATTCTTGGTCGTACGCGCGCTCGCGGGCCACTTCCGTCCTCATCGCACGGTGGAATCCTCTCGTTGCCGGCATCTTTTTTTTTAACGATGCCCGGTACGAGGCGTAACCGCGGTTAGATTCCTATCGCCCCCCCCCCCCTCCCTCACACCGGCGACTTGTACTCCTGAACGAAAAGTCAACTGTAAATCGGGTCGGCGGCCGCTCCAAACTTCAAAACGAATTGGTACGATCGATCAGCCACGAATTTACAGTTAAACAGTACACACCTCGGGATAGATAGCCGGGTGAGGGGCATATACGTATTGTAATAGCCTATCCTTACGAGACTCTATGTCAATAATCCGACACTGCGATTCTTTACTACTCGTGGGAATTGACCTGTGGCGCCGTCGAGGAAACGTTAACGGTGTCGTTTTGTACTAATTGCGAGGGGGAAAGAATCAACGATTTTTTAATTATTATTTTAATGTGGCTCTTTGCACTGCTGTTGTGATCTTATTCTGAAGACTTTTTGGCTCTGTTGGGGATTTGTTGTGTATTTTATTTAACCGGGCTGCTTAGAATTGGAGGCTAAAAGCCGGCCGATTTTCGAGGTTTTTTTGTGGTGAGAGTTTTTGGATAACGAGACTGAGGTTTTACACACGGTTGATGCATAGTCTTGACTAGATTGAGTTTTTTTTTCATTGAAAAATATTGGTGAACAGTGACGCTATTATTATTTAAAGAAAACCCCACCGTTGCTGCATGATTAATGGTATTGAAGCTTGCATCGGTTAAATGCAACGAATTTTTTAGTTAATTTTTTTATCTTTGTGTTGACCAATTTTTTTTGCACGTTTAGGTGCCAAAAACATTTTTTGCCACAAATATTACTGAAATATTTCTGAAGATCCTGATTAGGGATCCATAGCCTAAAACAGCAAAAGAAGAGTTTAGGTAGTAATGAAAATAAAGAAGGTTTTCTGTTGTGCTCCAACGATGCAAACTTCAACACCATTATGATTAATGGGTGTAGGTGGTTCTGGCAACTAGGGTGATTTGAAATGACAAGTAAAAAATGTACTTTTAGTATTATAACAAAATTCTCGCATGACCGCATACTTTTTTGACGTTTTGTAAATTACGAAAATGACACGGTTTAGGAAAAAAGTTCGGTTTTCGAAAAACGAAAACAACCTTGACCATTTGTTGTTAACAAACGGATAAATATATCAAAAACTCATCCGGTCATACGGTAGAAAATGATGACGTTGAAGTTTGCATCGTTGGAATGCGACGAAAATTATTTTTTTTAATTCCCCAAATTTCCTCTGACAGGTTTGAGCTACGAAAATTACGCGAACACCTTTTAGGCTTCTTGTTTCGCGATCTACAACAAATTTGCAAAGTATGATTCTGGATGATAGTGAAAATAAGAAATTAAAAAGAATTTTCGTTGCATACCTACGATGTAAACTTGAACCCCACAGAAAATGTCATAAATTTTGCTGTGTCCGAGTTTTAAATGAATTGGTCGAATAGATTTTGAGATACGACTCACACCGTTTCGAGAAAAAATGCAGGCTCAAAAAGGGTAAATCACAGCGGCGATCTGACACTTTACAAAATCCGTCACAACACGCTCCATTTTTGGGATGTTTACAAAATCTATGTTGCAGACGAAACTTAAGACCCTAGGTTATAAGTCTCTGCATCAAAAAACCGTATTTTTCAAAATCTCAAAGATCTCAACCCTACGTTGAGATCACAAGCACACGCTAATTGCAAGCTCAGTTCCTTATTCTAGCCTCTCAGTTTATGCATTCATTTCATTTTCAGATATCGTTATTGTCATCTGCCAATTTCATTATTCGATACGATGTTGCAGTTTGAATCGTTAAACTGCAAGAGACCAGGTCCTTTTCAACGCCAAAATATTCCTAAATTCCAACAAAAGGGTAAATCGCAGCGACGATTTGACACTTCACAAAAATCATTACAACTCGCTCAATTTCTGAAGAACAAAAAAAAATCGTTGCAAATGAATGTTAAAACCCTTCGCTATAAACCTCTGCACCAAAAAACCGTATTTTCCAAATTCTCAAAGATCTCAACCCTGCACTGAGATCTGCATCTGAGCCCTGCATACGAAAATCCCCCAAGGATTTTTCCAAATCCCCATTAGGGATTCACAACCTCAGTCATGACTTTGAAGTTTGCATCCTTGGAACGCAACGAAAATAACTTTTCTTTATTTTCCAAATTTTCTGTAGCTGATTTAAGCTACGAAAATTACGAAAACATTTTTCGGCATTCTCATTTAGCGGTCTCCAACAAAACTGCAAAATATTATTTTGCCCAATAATGAAAACAACAAATTAAAAAGGCTTTCCATTGCATCTCAACCATGCAAACGTCAACCCCATCCTCGGTCTGCCAAAAGACTAGTTCCGAAATACGGGCAACAAAATAAAAAGAAGTAAAACCTGAGAAGCAATTATCGTTGCGCTCCATCGATGCAAACGTCGACGCTGTCTATTCGTGACACTGAAGTTTGCATCGTTGGAACGTGACGATTTTTCTGTTCATTTTCGTTTCTTCTTCTTCGTCATTATCCGAAGACGTTGTTCTGCAAATTGAGGTCGTGAATAGGGTCAGGGTAGGATCAGTGGCTCTTTTTTCAGAGGTCTCTAGCTGCCTAACCGTTCACACAATCTCAATGAAATCTTCACTAAACGTGAAGTGTGTTCAATGGCTTCATTTTGTTAAAAGACAATGAACAGCTTAACCCAATAGATATTGAGATAATAACCATTAAAAAAATAGGATTCGATACACTGTGTACTTGGAGGTGTACACAATGAAACATGCCTAATTTCAGTCAAACAAAATTTTAAAATCAAGCAAAATTTGAAGACAATTACCCGGATCCACTGTACACTTGTAGGTAATGGAGTGCTTCTCTCTATACAATAGGGAGTATTGTACAGTAAACTATTGAAAAATTAATTTAAAAAAAGACAGCATACTATGAGATCAATCACAATCATTTATTGAATATTGATCAACAATGAGTATCTACCTAATGAGGTAGTACCAATACCAATCTAAATCACAACACGAAAATATTCATATTATGACTTACCTCTGTGTACCTCGAAAAATTGAGCCACTGTGTACCGACCCTCTGTTTTTTTTCTAAAGCGGGTACTGACAAGTCTCTATTTTTGTTAGGTTAACAAACACAATGCTCAAATACCGCAATATAGCTGTATATTGCGGGAGAACAATGACTTCGAACATAACTGCGATAGGTAAAGAAGCAAAAGCCATACAAACTCAGCTGGTTTTTCAACTTTCGACACCAAAAATAATATAAAATCGCCTCTCACAACCGAATTGCGCGGGAGCGACTCACAGACAGGTTCAAACCTATTGGCATCCGAGGGCGGTTCTAATGTGAAAAAGAAGCACATATATACATGTCTACTTCTGAGAAACAGAAAAGGTCCAGTGTACCCACTGTTGCCACTGTTCCCACTTTGACCCTACATAAGGATACGTAAAAACGTTTGAGTGATTGTCACAGCCTAAAGCGGCACAAAACAAATGGGATCAATAAAAAAGAACTAGTTTTCGTCGTGTTGCATAGATGCAAACTTCGTCATGTCTATTCGCCATCATCAACCCGGTAAAACTCGCCGCAGTCGGTGAGGAGGCGATCACCCATCCTAGTATAGGTCCAGGCCAACGCTCTTCGGCACGGTTGATCACCGCTGTACACTTGTTCGAACCACCAATCCCTCCGAGGTTTTTTGGTTGGCAGCGATGCGTTCAACATGTCCCTTAGTCCAAAAGTGTATCATAAAGTCAATCGCAACATCATCATCATCTTCATCAGCAACAGCGTCATCATGTCCCTCGCCCTCTCTGGATCTCCATATCCGTAGTTCTATTTCTCATCCACCTTCAACCAAGGCGACCACCACACTGACGGCAAAGGCACACGTACACAGTCTGCAGTGTGGAAGAGGAGGCTGGTAAGGTTGAAGGTCCCAACCTCGCTCGTTCACTGGCACGGCCTCGGCCCAGGCCCGGTGCTCTTTTACGGCAAGTACTGTTACTGACACAGTGGCACGCTTCTCTCCGCTCTCCCTTCGCATACTCCTCTCTCCGTCTCTCTTCCTCAAGACTGGCCACGAGTCCGGTTCGTCCTCGTAGTATTTCCTGTGCGCTCGCCCCGTCTCCTGTTGTTCCTTCTGGGCCCCGGAGCCATTTGCCGGTGCTCGTCCTACCGGACTTAGAGGTTAGGTCTCGGTTGGTTAGGCTCGTCTCCGGAGCAATCGCGCGACCCGTCAAGTCCGTCAGGTATGTCACTTGACGAAGTCAACTCGGGTCAAAAGCGTTTTTTGTTCTTTCGTACCGAAGCTCCAATCCACTTGAATTCTAGACGCACGTGTGGAGATCGAGGGACCAAAGTACACTCACGATAATGGCGGAGTACGAGAACAGGGAGAGGGAAAGAGGGAGAAAGCAGTGGATGATGGAGAAACCTTGTCGACTGGTGTGGCAGTTGTCGTGGTGGCTGAACGAGCAAAGAGATTACGAGGCGAGACTCGTCTTCGTCGACGTTGTCGCTATTCCTGTAACGTCCGAGAGAAAGAGAGAGAGAGAGAGAGAGAGAGAGAGAGAGAGAGAGAAGAGAGCGGCGCAGCGTGAAGATGATCATCGCGGGGCAATGACACTCCGGGACGATCCTCTTGTATCTCATGCGCGCGCGTTTGCTCTCGCAAAGCCGCTCTCCGATAGAGCCGGTGCGATGATGGTGCAGGTGCTCCTTGATGCTATGGCATGGCGCACGAATAGAGTGTTCTTCCTCCTTTTCAACTCCTTCCTCCGTCGCCACTTCTTCTTTGACTTACGCTTTTCTTTTTCATAAGAGTGCCGTTTTAGGCTTCCCTCAAACAAGGAACTCTTGTATCTTCATCTCTATCCGTCTGCCAAAGCCCCACAGTTCCTACAGCTTTGATCCTACATGCGTGAAATTTTGCACGTAGGTGCTTCGGATTGGGGTCTCAATTGGTATGTAGGACGTTGAATAAGTTCACGCTGTTTTCCAACAGATGACGTTACCAAAACTGCGTGCGTGTAGTTTAAGATGGTAACGCATCTATAAAGAAGTACTATGAACAAACTATGTGATAAGGGGGCAAGATTACTATGAGCAAGCTTGAAATTCAGTGTGTGATTTCGCCGAAGTGTAATCAACGGGTTTTTTCGTGGTGTGAAACATGTCAAATTTCGTGCCAAAGAAAAAGTGTTTGCGGGGAATTTTACTGCACTGCTTGATTCACTAAAAATCTGCAGCTGGAGCACACAGAATTCTTGTTAAGACTTATGGTGACCATGTTCTGTCGGAAACAACATGCAGAGATTGGTTTAGACACTTCAAAATCACGCTTCTAATGTCTTAATTGGGGGGATTACTTCATGAAGACTCATGTCAGATGCTAGATGAACTTGCAGAATCATTAAGAATTGATTACACAACAGTTTCGAAACGTTTGAAAGCATTAGGAAATATTTTTTTAAATAAAGCATCCATTTTCAGGAAAAAACAGCGAGAACTTATTCAACATCCCAATAGCAAGAACTAGAAAAGAGCTTATTTTGGGGGTTTTCCTCCTATATGTAAAACGAGAGTGGTAGGTACTTTTTGCGTACGCCCATGCGGAAATTGAGTTGGGGCTGTGATCGGGCCCCAATAATATTCCCCTAACTTTATTCGGGCCCTAATCTGGAAGCCACATGAGGGCCGTTAGCGGCCGGTCACACTTTGTCAACAAGGGCCATTAAAGGCGCAACGACCGGGGCCTTATAAGTTGCCTCAATGGCGCCTCATCAAAACCATTTTAGCGCCCTGAAAATGCCTCAACGGCGCCTCATCATAACCATTTCAGCGCCATAAAATATCCGTATCAGTGGATATACGTGTATGTTAAATGCGTCAGGGTATATCTGTATTTGGGTTTATGTAATTGTTCATGTGCATAGGTGTGGGCGTGAGTACATGTGTATGTACCCGTGCGGAAATTGAGTTGGGGCTGTGATCGGGCCCCAATAATATTCCCCTAACTTTATTCGGGCCCTAATCTGGAAGCCACATGAGGGCCGTTAGCGGCCGGTCACACTTTGTCAACAAGGGCCATTAAAGACGCAACGACCGGGGCCTTATAAGTTGCCTCAATGGCGCCTCATCAAAACCATTTTAGCGCCCTGAAAATGCCTCAACGGCGCCTCATCATAACCATTTCAGCGCCATAAAATATCCGTATCAGTGGATATACCTGTATGTTAAATGCGTCAGGGTATATCTGTATTTGTTTTTATGTAATTGTTCATGTGCATAGGTGTGGGCGTGAGTACATGTGTATGTATGTGTGCGCGCGTAGAAATGTGATTGCGTATTTGCATGTGAGCCTTTATGACAAACTGCCATGACAAAATTAATACAAAAAATAATCCATTCTAAGGAATGGATGTGTAGTAGAAATAAAAAATATATGGGTCTACTGAATCACTAGAATCTATTTCCATTGAGGGAAAGATCCGGAAAACAAAGAGCAATTTATTTACTTATCCTACACAGTCAGATGAAGTTTATGAATGGGAAATATCAGCGAAGTCTTCAGAAGAAATAATTTTCCCTATGATGAGTATTGAGCGGAAATTAGTTGCTATGAAAATGTCGAGAAAACCGGTTGGGACTGTTCACACTTATGCGCTAGCATTACTCCATGTATGAGTGAAACCATGAGTAATTGTTTGTATCTATGTAAAAGGTTTCTTTAATTTGATAAATAAATACTGTCGGATCTTTGTCTGCATATTTGAGTTCATCGTTGATTTTTTATTTGCTAATGCCCTTACGCTTGTTCCCAATTTGTGTTCGATAATATTATTCGATCGATGTATATAATCGATTTGAATAATTGAAATACCATCAACCATGTAGCCTAAGCTATTTATACTGGTTTATCGCTGTAATAGTCAGATCTGGGCCTATTGTGGAAATCCCTACTTGTTTATCCCTATACTGGCCAAGTCTGGGCCTATTTTGGAAATCTCTACAGGTTTATCCCTATAATGGCCAAGTCGGGTCCTTTTGTGGAAATGCCTACAGGTTTATCCCCATAATGGCCAAGTCGGGGCCTATTGTGGAAATCCCTACAAGTTTATCCCGATAATGGCCAAGTCTGGGCCCATTGTGGAAATCCCTACTAGGGAAAGCACGAGGGAAGCCCTGAACGGCCCTTATTTTTATTAGGGATGCCCTATCAGTTTTCCGCACGGGACTCCCATCGAGTGGGGTGTCATTGAACATGTTTTGCGAAATTAAATTGAGGTTTCATTCACCCTTTTTCATTTTGGAACCCCGTTTGCGGAATATCAAGGCTTGAATAGATGCCCAACGTGTCCTCGTACTCTAATTGGTAGGGTCTCGTTTCCACAATGTTTATCTCTACAACGCTGCAAGTCCGTTTTTCACCTCAACAGTGACTTATCTCTCATTTGTACAAACCGGAAATCCACCAACTGTACAAGAATCTTAAGTTTGCAATATTGAACCTCTACAACGATCTAGCCGTATGATTATCCCTACAACGTATTAATTCGGATTTGTATCAACTACACAATGAGGGATTTACAATATGCATTAATTCTACAATGTATCAACTCTACAAGAACTTTGAGTACTCAATGTTCAACTGGGCAATATTCTTGTTAACTCTACAACACCTGATATACCAGCTGTTGTAGAATTAACAACATGTAGTTGGGAGCATCGGTAATGGAATATCAAACATCAAATTGAAGTTACTCCCCTCTTCACTCGGCATGTACCGTTAGAGTAGTACGATTGCCGATTATTAGATTAAATGGAAATAAGTATGCACCGATGATGTTAAAGTTTGCATCGTTGGAATGCAACGCCTTCATTTTAATTTTTTTATTTTTCTCGCGCATGCAAGAAAAATAAAGAAATTGAAAAAACGGACAACGCGTTTTTGTTGCAAATCAAGGCCGTAAATCCCTATTAAGAATACGTAAAAACGTTTGTGTGATATTCATAGACTAAATCGTCCAAAAAGCTTTTGAGCAACTGAAAAGAATTACTTTCCGTTGCATTCCAACGATGCAAGCTTCAACATCGCGCACAATAAGAATAACTACATATTAGCTAAACATTGATCAATTATTTTTATAAGTTTTCGAGGATTCATCGGTGTGCGTGACTTCGAATTGTTTTGTATCAATTTTTATGATTTCGTATAATTATGGATGCGATATGTATGAATCTGCGATATTCCAATAACTCCAATACTTGATTATATTTTTCTTTACGATATGAGATCGATGCGAGACATGAATCATCATCTGTGTATAATTATGATAACGATTTTGTTACCAATCTGTCTGTCTTCTAGATGTTATGCTAAGTCGCGTCAAAGTTACTTTAGATAGACGATGACATAACAGATAACTGACTACTACTTCTTCCACTTTTGCTGCCTGTACTTCTGGTCTTCCTCATTATCTTCCTTTTTGCCTTCGCTGTACTTCCATGCCGTCCGCTTCGTCTTCCTAGAAGAGAGTGCAGTTGGTTGTAGGTTATGTAAATTTGCGGCAAAGTTACTAGGCTATAATTGATGTATTTATCTTCTTCCTCTTTTCGTACTCCGCTTCTTTCCACTACTTCTTCCTCCTCCTCTCCGGCTACTTCCTCCTCTTCCTCCTTTTTTCCTTCGCACCACTTCCATTTCGTCCCCTTTATCCTTTATTCTTCTTCCATTTCTTCCTAGGAGAGGGAGATGCAGTTGGTTGCATGTCGTGTGTGTTTGCCTCAAAGTTACTAGGCCATAATGGGTGTATATCCATCTATCTTCTTCCTCTTCTATTTCCTTCTACGTTTCTTCTTCCACTTCTTCCACTTTTTCACTTTTGCTTCGCTTCTTCCTCCTTTCTTCCTTTTTTCCCTGTTTCGTAAATTTACGGGGAAGATACTACGCCATAATGGACGTATCTATTTTTCTTCTTCTTCCTCTTCTTCTTCCGTCTACGCTTCTTCTTCCATTTCTTTCACTTTTTCTTCCTTTTCTTCTTTCTACCCTCTCAGTCTACTTCCTCCTCCTTCTCCTTTTCTTCCTTTTTCCCTTCCCTCCACGTTCGTTTCGTCCTCTTTTTTCTTTCCTCCGCCCTCCATCGTCACTCCTCAGGACTACCGAGCCTACCGTGAAATCCTAAAAAAAAGCGTCCCCCCAACAAAGTAGCTGCAGTTTCCAAAACTGGCTCGTCCGCGGATCATCCGGCGTTCGGAACAGCAAGATTTTCGCCACTCTCGTGCTCTTTGATCCGAGCCCGAATGACGCGTGCCAAGTATAAACCACGTCTGCCAACACAGTCTACATCTCATCGCCGGGACACAAGTTGCAAGTGAACCGCAGCTGTCGCAGCTCGACTCGGCCGGAAACTCGCTCGAGGAGAAGACGAGGGTGGAGAGAGAGAGAGAGAGAGAGAGAGAGAGAGAGAGAGACTCGATCGTTGCAGCGGAATAAGACGAAACAGGAACGAGCAAACTGCGCCGTGACACGATGGCTTTTTCCAGACCAGGGAGAAGAGACCGCGCGTATAGTAATTTTAGAATCGGTAGCAAAGTGGATCTGCGTAGCGGGATTCCCCCCCCACGCCAACTGACCGCCCTAAAGAAAATGTCGATAACCGACTTGCCACTGGGCGTCTTTGGGCCTGACTTGATCTGACGTCAAGTAGGGTAGACTTGTCTGAATCGTACCCCTGAATCGTCCCCCTAATGACTTTTATTGTTATTTGCAACCAGGGTTGCAAATAATGCATTACTTTTTGTAATGCATTATCGTTTTCATTACTCATTACTTTACATTTTTTAATGAAACAAAATTTCATTACTCATTACATTACATTTTGTAATGCAAACGATTGCCATTACTCATTACATTGGAATTTGTACTGTAAAAGGTGGCCACTCCTCATTACATTACATTTCGTAATGAGAAATATTTTCATTGCCCATTATAATGTAATGTAATAAGTTTACATTACAAAGTCCAATGTAATGAGTAATGGAAATATTTTCCATTACAAAATGTAATATAATGAGCAATGAAATTCTTTTACATTACAAAATATGAGGTAATGAGTAATGGAATTTTTTCACATTACTAATGCAATGCAATGTAAAAAAATCGCCATTACGCATTATTAGGATTATTATTCGTTTCCCATTCGGGGCAGCGGTTTTTGCTCTGGGTCGATAATCCATATTAGCATGTAATATATTTTGTAATGTAAAAAAGTTCCATTACTCATTGCATTAAATTCTGTAATGTACAAAAATTCCACTGCCCATTACATTGGGCTTTGTAATGTAAAAAGTGTCCATTGCCCATTACAATGTAATGTGTAATGCATTACTTTTCCATTACAAATTTCGCAGCCCTGCTTGCAACAACCTTAATTGCAAGCGACAAGAAATAGTGTTGTTTGTTGTATTCATTTGTCCCGTACAACACGCACTCAAAATGAACAAATTCTTGGCACACGACGACGTTGAAGTTTGCATCATTGAAACACAACAAAAATTAATTTCCCTTTTAATTGTTCAATTTTTGTCAGACGATTTAGACTGCGAAAAAAAATTCAAAAGTTTGTACGTATTGTTATTCGAAATTTATTACCGCAGTTGGCAAAAAAAACTTTGGATTACGATAAAAATAAATAAATTAAAAATGAAGTAATATCGTTGCATTCGAACGTTGGAAACTTCAACGTCTCGACGCCCGTGCATTTAGTGCACATTTAAAAAACAGTATTCAAAAAAGCACGATTCAGGAATATTTTTCCTCAACCGTGCCGGGCTTATTCTAAATTGCACTTGTAACTGAATAAGAAATTCAACGGAGTACTCGCGATGTTGCGGAACTGTCACGTACGTAAATTATGGCCCGCTCGTTGACTCCGGCGCAAAGATCGCGAGCCCGGAATGAAATTAAGTCTGCTTAAAATAATAACACGATTATTCTTAAATCGTACCGGTAAGATTACGGTACAGCCCCGCTGGTACATAATTTACAGGGTATTCTTTCTCGAGAGCCGCTAAACCAGTTTATTTTAATCTTGTTTTACGCATGGATTCACTAATATGTTTATACGATGTTAATGTACTTGCGCAAAAGTAGGTCTACCTGAAATGACCGTGCAATTATCGTTGAATCATCATGTCTGGACGATTGAGGGGTCTGCGCAAGCTTGAAATTTCGATAATACTAATTTGTTTATTGCATTGTTTTATATGTTATTGAAGTTTGCATCGTTGGGAAAACAAAAGTTTCGTAGCCCATTTTTTTTACACATTTAGCCCTCGAATGCCCTTAAATATGTAAGAAAAGATTTTGGATAACAAAAAGGAAAAAAAAATTGACAAGAGTTTTCGTTGCATTCCATCGATGCCAACGTTCAACAACGTTCAACATCGTTGTGGACGTTGTTGAAGAAAATTATTTTTTCGTTGCGGCGTTTCAACGATGCAAACTTTAGTGTCCTCGGGTTGGAGAATTATTTTGATGGGTCAGTAGCTTACTACGCCACGGCGAATTGTTAGTGTCTTGTTTTCGAAATTCAGTTTTATGAAACGGTTTGAGTCGTATCTCAAAACTTATTCGTCGAATTCACTTCAAATTCGGCCAGAGCATTGTTTATAACATTTTCTATCTTATGGCCGAATGATTTTTTGATAAGTCTATCCATTTGTTTATTTAAAAAACGTTTAACGTTGGTTTTTGATCGAAATCCAAACTTCTTTGTTCCACAGCCTGCCATTTTCGTAATTTTCAAAATACCAGAAAAGTATCCTATCATGCGAAAGTTTTATTATTACTCTAACAGTACATTTTTTTTAATTCCAGTTCAACCTAGTTACCAGAACCACCTGCACCGACTGTCCATGCAGCAACGTCGACACGTTTTTTTAATCAATAACAACTCAATTGTTTATCAATATTTATGAATCAATAAAAAACCACAACTTGCCAAGACTATACCAAGATGTACCAATTATGTGTAAAATCTCTACCTCGTCATCCCAATACTCTAATCAGAAAAAAAAACTTCGAAAATCCACCTGTTTCTTGGGCTCCTAAGCAGACCCGTTGAGGTCTGAATGCAAGTAACGACGCAGTAGTGGATTCCTCAGTAGACTGTCTCCACGGAGCCCTAAATAGTAAAATGGCACAAGTGCGCGAGTTAACACTATAGGCCCGCAAAAGAATACAAAGCAACATTCTAACATAAAAAATAGTACGAAAGTGTAAAAGACTCTAAACTAGTGACTGTAAGAACGCCAAAAACGACCGAGTATTCCCAAGGAAACGCAATAGGAGTTAGCTTTATGATTATTGTTATATATTTTATGTTTATGTTTATGTTTATGTAAGGCAAAATGTATACAAAAAAAAATGGAAAACTTGTAACGCAAAATGTAAGTTGGGCCATGTCACAGCAAATGCAAGACATATGGAATAAACTACTACTACTAGTACGAAAGTGTTTAGCCAACCGCGTAAATTGCCTAAATTACAGCAAACACTCCACTCTCATATCCATAGAATAAGAACAAATATAAATAAAACATAAAAATATATGCTTATATATTTTTTCGTTAAGGTAGTACTAGCGGATTGACTAGTCAACAGAACATCTACAAATTATCGAATCTGAAAAAAGCAAAATATAATGTATTTTGATATAATAATAAACATGATGAAGAAAATAATTATTTGAGAAGTGCATGTGATAACTGTTTGTATTATAGTTTGGTAGGTGAAGTAAAATAGCAATCAGATTTGACCTGAGTGGTCACAGGCCGCCATTTCATAATTCGGGCAATATCCGTGGCAACGCTGTATTCAGGTGCTTTCGATACATGTCAAGCATGTGTTTGTGTACCGTGTGTGTATTCGTGTGTTGTAGTGTATGTGTAATGTGCATACTGTAATAAGAGAGATGGCAGACGCGGCTAGCGAACGCAAAAATGAGTCGATTGAATCGATGATATCTGCTCGAAATGTTCCGTAACCTATATTTTTTTATGGAACATACGTGACCGCGGCAGTTTTCTTGTTATTCGTCGCTTTTCGCATAGCTCTGATCTAATCGGAAACTATTATTGTTTCCGTTCCAAAGTTCGATCCGTACGGATTCCCTATGTGGTGCGGCTTAAATGCATTCATTTCGTGAATTAATTACTATCGTATTTAGCCGGTAAGGCCTGCAGAGTTTCCGCGAACGTAATTTTTTATGTCTCTACTACAGCATTCAAAAAAATCAATATTTTTTCTAATGAGGAGGTTCGTGCACGTACTACCTTAAGTATCGATATTTCACGGCTTGCACATGTGGCCGAGCCCTTAACGTTCCCATAAATATCGTATAAGACTAAATTTTATTGTGCTTCGCCTTCGGCGCGAGTCCTTCGTCCAAAACACTTGAAACACTGGAGACTGGGTCAGATCACCGTGTGGAAATACAGACTTATCGATTGGTCCCACGGATGCATTCCTAGAAATGGAGTCACATAGACCCTTTTCCCTACTAACGCTATCCGACGAATATCGGCCCTGCGTAGCCGGGGCTCTCTCAAGTCTTACTATTAGCTGGTACGCTACACGAAAAAAAATGATTCGTCAAAATTAATAGTTGGTGTTTATAAATTACTGAGGAAAGATGAACATAATGCAGTTTCACACTGTAAACCAAGCATGTTACAGCACTTTTAGTTAAAAATAATGGATCAGACATGCTTTTTTACTATTCGAACCGATGGAAATGCAGATTTAAACTGTAAAAAAATTATAATAATCACCGCGATGAAGTAAACTGTCGAATTTACAAAGTAAATATAAGATATCGCGGTACTCAATGCGTGAAATATACGGAGTACCCTTAAAAAAAACACAAGTGAGATTAGACTGGTAATCACTGATTTGAACCATAAAATTCTTCAACAAGCAAATGTTAAAAATGAGATTAAATTCTATTGAAATTTGGTATTGTCTTCTGAAAAATGTGGTGTGAGTTTAAATTAAAAACTGCAGTGTACACCTTGCAAATTGTATCGTAGCTCGGTATTATTCAATACGTACAGATTTCATTTTCACAGAGTCAATCGTTATTTTTTAACAAATCGGTCAAAGCATATTTTGATAACGGATTGTTGAATACTAATACGGATATTTAAATTTATTAGTGTGATGCATGAAAAAAATTTCAAAGCGCTCAGTAGAAGTTACAGCCGACATGGCGCGGTACACCGCGTGTACCTCGAATTTTTACAATGTGCACTGTAAACGCGTGACCGCGTCAACTCGGGGGTTAAGGCGTTCAAACCTGCACGCCTAATTCAACAAAGAAAAATTCTATCGCGTGGTCGCCCTCAGTCCTGACACCTACTCAGTGCTCTTTTGGATCTCGTGGCGTAAAGTTTTGTGCAGTGTCTTCGAGAAACGACAATTATTTATAATCAACGTGAAAACGGACACACACAGTGAACAAGGACAAACTGTTAGTGAAGAAAAAAGGTGCCGTGAAAGATTTGTTGATGCTGAAAAGAGGACGAAAAAACGAAGTGAGTATTGTATTTGTACTTTTCTATCTCGCTTTCACGTATAATGATGCTTGATGTACATAAAGCTATTCACTATCTGCATTATTTGCTATTTCACAGTGTAAACATTTGTCAATGAAGTCGTTCATTTTATAACATTTTTAAATGTAAAAATTCGTGGGTCCGCTCGTTTACTTTTAACAGTTTGACATAGTAAAAATTCGCAAGTCGGTCCTTCTACTGTTTACAGTTTCACATTGTAAAAATTCGCGAGTCGGTCCATCTACTGTTTACAGTTTCACATTGTAAAAATTCGCGAGTCGGTTCATCTACTGTTGACAGGTCCACATTATAAAAAGTCGTGAGTCGGTTCATCTACTGTTCACAGTTTCACACTGCGAAAATGTATCGATCGCTTAGCATAAACTCAATAGTCCTGCAGTTCTTTGTGTGAAACGTGGCGTGCACTTTTTAGAGTTTTACGTAGTAAATATCGAAGATTTTGTACCGAGAGGCGCTATTGATGTGAGACACAGTACATTTTGATGGGATTTCCATCGAAATTCACAGGATTTTTTTTCCGTGTAGTGGTACTTCGTACAGTACCTACAAGATAACACGCGCAAATTTGGTTAAGATATCGCTTCACAATGGTCATACCACTGATCATACTTGAGACTTGTACTATGTATATTTTTAACATATTGAAAAAAAAATTGTAATAACTAAATTTTCCATGTGTAAACGGTTTAATGAATGTTCACATTTAATTAGAAAAATGGAAAAATAGTTATTTCAACGATTCGCGCAGTATTTCTAGGTTTGATATTCGGCAACGGAGATATTGGTATATATTCAACGAAATTATATATTCGGCAAATATTCAACCGAAATTCTATCTCCGTCTCTTTTTACTCAACCAGGCGAATTTAAGGCAGTAGTCTGCTTTACAGGCTTCAAAAAATCGATTTGAAGAAGAGGAAGGATTATTGTATGGCCCGGGGATAGCTGATTAACATCCAATTAGTGTAAGTATCCAAAAACATATTTTTTTTTGGACCGAAAACTTTAAAGCCCGTTTTCTCGAGTTTTCATTTTCACAAGTTTTAGAAAACGGTGCCGGCGATAGCAAAAACAATATATGTCCGATCGAAAAAAATCAAAGTGATCTAGCTTCAGTATTAAATTATCTTCTATTCGAACTAAAAAAGTTGGACAAAAGTACTATTTAAATTACTTGTTTTGCAACTTGAAGTGAATTTTTTTTCTTTAAAAAAAGTGCATTTTTTTTCAAACTTCGAAAAAATTTGGAATTTCATCATTTCTTCGGTATTTTTTTAGTTCATATAGAAAAGGAACTTATAAAAACTAAAAAAAAAATTTGATTCGACTGTTTCAGATGCATCGCACGACCTCCTTCACCGGCATCGATTTACAAGTGCAGACTCCAGGCGCCCCAAAAAAATCGTTACAACTTTGAAAAATTTCAATATTTTTTAATAATAAAAATTTTTTTTTAAAGCTCGAATATAATACACTATCGTCTCAAAATTTCGTTTACCGCAATCATTTCGTTCCCTTTCAAAAAAATTGCTGAAAAAACGCTTTTTTTCGGCTTCTAAAGCAGACTACTGCCTTAACCTCCATGCTTTTCAACGTCGATCTGTCAAAACAATGTCAGGTGCGGGAAATATAAAGCATTGTATTCGGGCCACGACTGGCAAAAAGCGTGGTAAATCTCAATGATCAACGTTTCGGCAAGTATCGAAATGCACGTGAAGCTCGTCTCATTTCCAATATTCGCCCTCATTCTGACATCGAAGAAAGACTGCGCCGTCGATAAAGACACCGTTGGGCTACAGACCTATTGTTACGCGTATTACAATCCTGACAGTAATACAGCCCTGAAGAGGCTCCACCGAAAACTTAACCTGGCCATTCGAAAGCCATAGATTCTTCATAAAGACGAGTTACATCTCGTGATGTGTATTTTCCACAACGACAGACTTTATAACGAACCCTAGTTTTATATTCGAGTCAACGAGCCATTTTGCGCAACAAAAGTCCAGGCAATCCAATATACACTGTCGTTTACGCGCTGCAAATGCGTCATCTTTCGAATGTGTCCACAGCTCCGTACTCGCGTCACGATCGACAACAGCCTAATGACAACCTCGCAGCAATAGCGGGAGAAAAAGCAAGAAAATTAACAAACAAACAAAAAGAAACATCCAAGCGCCGCACGCTCGCGGTTGTTCAAGCTAACCTCCAATTTTCCCTCGATCCTCTTTCCCCCTTATCATCATCGGGAGATCTACGAATCCCCGTGAGAGATCACGAATGTATACAAGCTACCTCAGAGCGGATGATGGACATCGCGCGGACCTCTCGAACGCAGGATACATCTCGGAAATCACCTTTTCCAACTTTGTTTTCTTCGTTCAATCTACTCTTTTTAGTTCGTTCGTCTTCCGCGCGCGCGCGCGCGTAGCAATAATATCTCCTCATCGACGAGAGACGACGAAGACGACGATAGAAACCCAGAGAGGTGAGATAAGGAGGAGAAAGAGGGGGAGAGAGAGAGAGAGAGAGAGAGAGAGAGAGAGAGAGAGAGAGAGAGAGAGAGAGAGAGAGAGAGAGAGACAGAGAGAGAGAGAGGGAGGGAGAAACAGAGAGAGAGAGAGATGAGAGGGAGGGAGAGAGAGAGCATGAGGGAAGAGGAACCAAAGGAGAGACAGGGAAGCGGAACGAGAAGAGAGAGAGAGGGTGCAGATCCCGGGCAAAGATGGGATAACCATAGGCTCTGGCAGCTGCGAACAGCCAAGTGACATGCTTCCATATAACCGACTTGAGAGAGAGTGAGAGAGCAAGAGAGAGAAAGAGAGAGAGAGAGAGACAGCAGTACAGCAAGATTGCATAAAAATGATCTCTCTCTCTCTCTCACACTCTCTCTTAGGGCGCCATGTTAGAGTTTGCGCGCTCCTCGTAGGAACATACCAGCTCTCTCTCTCTCTCTCTCTCTCTCTCTCTTTCTGGCTCTCCTTCCTGCTGATGTACTTTTGCGTACAAGACCCAAGGAGGCAAATATATATCCAGCAGCAAGCATCAAGTCGCCGTCCCTCGCGGGATTATAATCACGCGAAATGAGAGATGCGAGAGAGAGGAGAGAGAGAGAGAGAGAGAGAGAGAGAGAGAGAGAGAGAGAGAAGGATAGTAGGTTCGCTGATCGAAGGAAGCATGATCGTTTCCATGCACGCTAGCCGACGATCGATCACCCATCTTCGTTGGCATACCAGATACACACGGACACGCGTGCATGTGCGGGGAAACGAAGGTACATATAGGAGGGAAGAAAAAATAAATGTTTTTCACGCACGAGGCAAAATGCATTCGCGGGCGAGGGAAAAAAAAGTCCTTGGACGATCCTTCCGCCTCTCCATCCATCTATCCTCGTAACATTTTCTCCTCTCCCTCTCTCTCTCTCTCTCTACTGTCTCTTTCTCCCTTCCTCTCTCTCTCTCTCTCTCTCTCTCTCTCTCGTACAGCACCTAGCAAATGGCACATTCAACGACAAACGTGCAAAAATGCATCTCCGAATAAATTGCCTCACTTTTTATTTCATTTTTCATATTATTATTATGATTATTATGATTATTATCAAAGGTATGAAAATCTCGTCGCACTTTTCGATTCGTCTCGTTCAGTCGCCTCGTCCCTATCTGCACCATCGTATACACGATTGGAAAAGAAATAAGAAGAAAGAAAAAAAACTCCGATGGAAGAGAAACAAAAGGAGAGGCACAAGGGAGGCGTGTAGCGACACGAAGTGAGCGTAACAACGTCCAGCAGCCAAGTGCGCGAAGAGATGAGACATCGGCGTACCGGTGTGGTAGAGGGAAAAAAAACCAACAAGTGCAATCACTCATTCACCGGGACGAGATTAACCAACGGAACGTTGACGAGAAACGAAGAGCGAGAGAGAAAGAGAGAGGAGCGGAGAGATCCAGGGTGGTCCATGAAAAATATATGCCCAACTCTTCAGGCACAGGCTTTGCTATAACAATAATGATTCTATATTATTATAATAACAATAATTTTAATTTATAAGAATAATGACGTATTATTATTACAATATTATTTTAAATTCTATTAAAGAATAGATAATAATTCTAGTGAATAAAAACAATAATGATCAATTATAACAACAGTTTATCATCATTATTATTATTGTTGTTGTTGTTTTTCCTATTATTTCGACTACGCTGCATTGATAATAGCAATATTTCGACTGCTCTGCAATAATAACAATAGCGGAGATATAAATTTATTTCTGCTACTATTGCTATTATCACTATTATTACTATTATTACTCTGAATGATATTATTGCTACTGTGCCTAATAGTGCTGTGTAATAACACAGGTCAATGGTTGTTTTGGTGCCGGGGTATTTGGAGCTGACTTCATATGAATTTGACGCTCTCAATTCAAATATGGCATTAGTTGTTTCCTAGACGCTAAAATTTCTAAGATATAACATTTTAGTGAAACATACGTTACACTATTTTCGGGCCATTTATGATCAGGCCGTGATCAGGGAGCTGTATGGCTATCTGTATTACGGGGATTTTTTATTCGGCCGTGAGCCTGCCGTGTACAGGCAGCCACAGGTCAGGCGAACTTATGGCAAACGTGAAAATGGCCATAATGTGGTTTGCCTTATCAGTGCCCTAATATGGCTCTATTAGGAGGCCCATGCACGGCAGTGCTCAGGCGAGCGCTAAAGTGGTGGCACTAGTGTTGCTTTTGAAAACTATGCTTGCACGTGTGTCGCTGTATACATCGTGTTTGGGTTAAAACTTGAAAGTTTTCACGATATATAAAAAGGAGCGCGTAAAGTGAAAACGTTATGAATCGCAAAGAGAGGAAGCGGTATTTGACACGGCTGCGTGTTAGATGTCTGGTTCGGAGAAAAAGGTTGACGAGTCCCGATCATCGGTACAAGTACCAGGTATGTATAACCTTACTTTTTTCAAACTTTATGAATTTTTATACACTTGGGTATAGAATAATATTAATATAAAGTATAATTTAAAAAATATAAAAATTAAATTAAAAAATTAAAAAATAGAATAATATCAATATAAAATATAATTTTAAAAATCAGAATGTTTTGTTTACGCAATATTTGAATATTTACAGAAACAGGCCCGAATGATAAAATTCAAGATCAGAAAAGTCTTGATAAAGCTACCAGCAAACAAAATCCTAATGCCAGCCGAGAGGATTCGAACACCAGCGAAGAAGATCTCCGTGCCAGCGGAGAGAGTTCTAATGGCAGCGAAGAAGATCCCCATGCCCATGTAGAGGTTGCCATGAGTTGCCCAATGTTACGATCAGGCCAATATTGGAACCATCGTATAAGCCAACAAAAGAGAAATAATATTGGCCCATTACTGTTCCGCTCTAAACTGAAAACTGGCACAATATCGGCCCATTACTAAAGATTATCCTGGCCCATCTTTCAAAACCAATAAACAGCAGTGACAGTTAAACTAAATTTGCCAATCCTAAAGCTGGCAATCCTAAAATACTGGCTATTACATTGGCTCATTATTGTCTCGTTCTGAATTGAAAACCGACACAATATCGGCCCATAGTTAAAACCTATCATGGCCCATCTTTTAAATTCATTAGTCATGATAGACAAACAATATTTGCCAATTTTTTAACTGGTGATGCTGAAGTACTGCCAATTACATTGGCCCATTACTGTTCCGTTATAAATTGGGAACTGGCACAATATCAGCCCGTTACTAAAACCTATCCGGGCCCATCTGTTAAAACCAATAAACAGCCGCGATATTTCATCGATATTTGCCAATTTTAAAACTGACAATGCTAAAATACTGGAAATTACATTTAATTAATCTAAGCCCTTTATTGGCTAAGTGGGTCAGACCATACCTGCTTTTATTTTATTTAAGCCTTGGGTTATTCATTATCTGTATATTGTGCCACAATAGGCAAATAACTGGCACGTCATATATTAATCGTCTATATTTTCTAGTTCAGTTTTTGTAATCAAGTCTTGGCCTATTATTGGCATTTGTAAATAACCAACATAAATAAGTAAAATATGCCAATTTTGAAACCTGTCATATACGCAAATCACAATTCATTTCAAGGTTATTCCATGAAATATGTATCCATAAGGACCAATCTCAGGCCAAGCTTGGCCCGATATAGGTTGAATATTCATCACGCACTCAAACAAACCCAAACAAAATCACGGCCCAATATTCTAGATAGACTAACGTCTAGATAGACCAACTGTGAAGCCCCATCATAGAGCCAGTGCTCAATTTCTACATAGGCCCTTTAAGAGGGCCCACATAGGGCCAAGTGCAATCACCAACATTGCCGCTACAATGAATTAAATCATTGGCCCAATAATTGTTGGCTCTGTTGGCCGATATCGGGCCGTTCTTATCATTCCTACAAAGGCACCTTACTGGTAAATACTCACGGCCCAATATTCTAGAAAGGCTAACTGTGAAGGCCCGTCCCAGGCCCAACGGTCAATCTCTACATGGGTGTCACCGAAGCGAATCTCAACCCCAGCGAAGAAGATCTCCATGTCGCCCTATCCCCATCCCCATGTTCGGAAATATATGTTTTGTTGTTAAACTGTTCAGATGTAACTCGGTGTTAAATATTCAATAAACAAAAAAAGTTTTATGTTATTCGTTCTGTACATTATCCATAATACATCCAATCAGGCAGCCGTATACACGCCATCATAAGGCGCCAGGATAGCGGCCCAATCAGGCTGCCAGATTCGGGCGTAATCAGGCTGCCAGATCCCGCCGTTATCATGAACAGCGTTACACTTTTGTTCACGCCCTGATCAGGTTGCCATATTGGCGTTATATAACGGCAGTCAGGCAACCTGATCCGAGCGTGATTAGCGCCACAACTAAATTTCCAGCCGGGAATGTGAAAGAGTAGAGCAGATAGATAGAAACTCTTTTTTTATTTAGATTCAGCGTCCCTAATGTAGCTAAAATCAGTTCCAAAATCTTAGGCACCAAAACAAATGAATCCTTGTAGGCCTTTGTAATCACAGCAATAATGGCAATAGTGTCAATAACGATTGATTATTGCTACTATTCTACTTACTGTTATTGTAGCCGTTGTTCCCATTATTGTTTTTTTATTATTGCTATTATTGTCGTTGTCTATTATTGCAACGATTATTATAATTGTTGCGATTATTATTTTTGTTATTATTATTATGGCTACTATGGTTGTGATGATAAAAAGAACGATTGTTATTATTCTTTTTTACCATCGGAAAAAAAAATCGGGAAAATCAGCGATTTTACAACCCATTACACTGTGATGTTCCCTCAAATTGCCACGAAGAACAACAACCAAAAAGTGTCATTGACCTCGAGAATTGCGAAACAATTGGCTCGGCTCACTTTGGGGACTCGGTCAATCCTACAAACGTGCACTTGTACATCGTAAGGCGTACATGCAGACATTTTACGACCATTGGCGCAATGCAAGTACTTGACGCAAAGCAAGAGAAGAGGACTGGCGACGCGAGACGAGAGAGAAGAAAATCATTCGAAGAATGACGAAAAAGGGAGAAAAAATGAGATCGGAAGAAAAAAAAGTGAGACGAGAAAAAAATAGACGGATGCGAAGGAGAAGAAAAAAGTGCAAAGTGTGCGCGAGAGAATTCTTCGTTCGGGACGGGTCTCTAGTCGCGTTCCCGTCTTGGCCCCGCGCAGCCCGAGAGCGGAACTTTATTTTCGGTGCAAAGCGCGGGGCTGCTAATATTACGACGTGTCGCGGTGTACGTCCGAGTGCAACGTCGCTGCACCCGAGAAATTATCGGCCAATTTCACGCCCTCGAACTCTCGTTTTATATTGAAATCGTGGTTTTTCCCACTCTCTCCCATTTTCTCTTTCTCTCTCTCTCTCTCTCTCTCTCTCTCTCTCTCTCTCTCTCTCTCTCTCTCTTGCTCTGTCCCCTCGCCTTTTCGAAAGTGTCCTAGAATTTAAACTCTTGTTCAGGGTAGAATTGAAAAAAAAGGTATACGATATTTTGGGCTCTTCGAAAAAATCAAAACTTTACATATTATCGATCATTTATTATTTCCGGCAACAAGAAAAAGAATTTTCATAAGATATATATATATATATATATATATATATATATATATATATATATATATATATATATATATATATATACACACACACAGTCCGACCTCCGAATAAGAAACCCGGCAATAAGAAACTTTCCCCAGTTCCTCACTCGAGCGCTTCCCCCACTCCGACTCGAACCCCGAGCTCGAGAATATTATGCGCGGAACCTCTGGTTAAGGGGGGATTGTCTTTTTTTTCGCAAAATTTACCGCTTTTTGGGAATTTTTTTGTGAAGAAAGTATACAACGGAAAACTTCTGAAACTTGGCATATAGTTTTATTGATCTGTTTACTACATACAAAAAAAATTTTAAACAATTTCATCAAAAAATCCCCCCTTAAACGCGTTTTTCTCGAAACAGCTTTTTCACAACTGGTGTGCACGATTTCTCAAAAACTATTCAACCGATTGCCTTCAAATTTGGACAGAATGCTCAGCTGACATCCTTTTATCGTTTGACGAAGCAAAAAAGCAATACGTTTAATAGTTTTTTATTTATAACAAAAAATCGATCAATTTTTTTCGAAAAATCGATACTTCAAGTTCAAAACGTCACCAAATCGTCAATTTTTTTTTCCCTTCATCGAACGATAGCTATATGTGTCTAAAGTGAAATGCTTTTTGGGTTTTTGTTGCAGGATGAACGTAAAGGCTGTAATCGTGCACACCATCAAAAAAGGACCATCGCGCGTCGAGGGGGGTGGGAGGCGGATTTTTTGATGAAATTGTTTAAAATTTTTTTTGTATGTAGTAAACAGATCAATAAAACTATATGCCAAGTTTCACAAGTTTTCCGTTGTATACTTTCTTCACAAAAAAATTCCCAAAAAACGGTACATTTTGCGAAAAAAAAAGACAATCCCCCCTTAAGAAACCAGCCTGGGAGAGATTATTCGGGCAAAATAGAGTGAACGTTGTAGTGTAAATTGATGTGTGCATGCGTGCGTGAGATTGTGTGTGTGCGTGTGTGAATGTAACAAAAAATCTACAAGTTGATTAGTCATTTTTTGTATTCATTAAAAACATACATATATGTGTTGACAAGATTTCATATAAAATAAAAACAAAGATAAGGGCATTTGTAGATTTTCTTATAAAACAGCAAAAGTTTCCGAGACGCAAAGAAATGCGTTTTCGTCTTGTTGCGTATTATTTTTATCCGCAACGCACTCAACTGACGGTGGAATATTTTTGAGAGAGTCGAACTCTGCCATTGAAGATGAATCCTCAGAGACATTGACTTCTTCTTTTATATAAATGGGATAAAACAATATGGACATAAAGCTCTTTGTTTAAATTATCACCTTGTGGCGCAGATTCTGTAATATTTTCTTCGACTTGTATACTACAGTCTGATCTCTTACGCTTCTTTACAGTTTCGGTCATTTTATAACAGTTAATAGTAATTCAGATACAGTAGTACACAATGATATTCAATAGTATGTATATTAACGTGAAACAAAAATTCGCTAAATAAATGTCCACGCGCAGTCGAAAACGTTTTTGCATGGGCGATGTGAATACTAAGTTGAAACTCGTTCGAGCGAGTTTCTTGTTGAGAGGATCGCATGCGGAAAAGAGTGAGAGAGACAGACAGAGGTAGTGAGCGCTGAGC
This sequence comes from Ophion ellenae, assembly GCA_963210295.1. NCBI lineage: Eukaryota > Metazoa > Arthropoda > Insecta > Hymenoptera > Ichneumonidae > Ophion > Ophion ellenae. The sequence continues at coordinate 66,016,598 of OY723385.1, forward strand.
GCGCGCCTGGTGGGGGTATGCGATATATAAGAAAAACTCTTCCCCTTGGGGGCTTTTGGTTTCTTATTCGGAGGTCGGACTGTGTATATATATATTCACAAAAGTATAAAAACACTTGTGACAAAATTAACAAGAAAATGAAGAAAAAAATCCACCGGTTAGTTATTCGAATTATTTTATAATAAGTTAGAAATATATTCAAACAAAATTCATATTTATTTGCCGAAAAATTAGAATTCCCATTAAAACCAAAAATTTGTACAAGACAAGCAAACTATTTAATGCTATAATAATAGCAGCTTATAGTTAGAGGTTGGGAAAGATAAATAAAAAAATAAAAGCGAAAAAAAAAGACCGATGTTTCAACGATCGTTTTGCATTTTCTTTGCCCTCGAACGACAATCTCCCATAGGAGGAAATAGTTTTACGACCACTCTTTGGGTCTCCGCTGTACGAATATAATTATTTGATTAGATTGAAATAAAAATAAATCATTGCCTAACTCGAATTATTGACTTTTCATTCGTTTGAGCAATAAAATAAAGAATAAAAATAATCTTTTCTCAACTGGAATAATGATGATTTTTCGAGAGAAGATTGGTCGCCTTTGCACGGAACGGCCCATATGAATGTCGGTTGGTGTCGTTCTGGGTGCATCGGATCGCGAGGCGAGGAGCAACGAAAGATATTCTATTTCCAGTCTGTGCCTCGGGAGTGAACCACGGGACTGTCTCGATTCTGTAGGTGTGTATGTGTATAGGTGTATATAAATATATATATGCATATACACTTGTATATGTATGCAGGCATGCGTGTGTGTGTGCGTCGTCTTAACGCCTCGTCGGCTCGTCTTTTATTTTTTTTCATTTTATCTCTCTCTTTCTCTCTCTATGTTTTGCTTTGCACGAAATTCGATCTGGCAAGTTCCATTCGCGTGCGAGTCTCTCATCCCCGTGTGGCTCTCCGATAATTCGACGATATGTAATTATTATATACCGCGAATTGTTTTCATCCTATTTTTGCCTCTTTGTTCTATTTATTTTCTCTCTCTCTCTCTTTCTCTCTCTCTCCCACTTTTCCGTCAATTAACGAAAACAACGCACACGGGCCCTCCACATCAAAATGGCTCGACCTCTTGAAGCTCAATTCACGCGCAATCTAATGAACAATTTAGTTTTCTGAATAAAGCGATTTTTCACAAGACAGTTGGTGATCTTTCTAAGAGTCAGAAAAATAATGGAGCGAACATTTGTGTCGAGTTCCGTGTATGTGCAATTTTTCTTTTTTTTTTCATATGACTATAACAGGTCGAATTTAATTTTTTGCCCGCGTAAGGAAATAAAGGTGTTCTCTGGCGATAAAAGTATTTTTATTGCTTTTTTATGCCACTAAAGTTTTATTACTTATAAAACCGTGAAACGCACGTACACACACACACCGCGCCGGCCCAGCGGGCGCCCATGATTGAACCGCCTTTGAAAATTATTAATAATTCAGGGATTGATCGGAGACCCAAACGTGCTTATATCAATCGACTCAGAATTTCATCCCCAACCCCCCATTTCAGGCAGCGCATTCAGTTCTGGGACAACCTGTATATACAGGGTGTCCCGTTATGAATGGATATTCCTGCAACTGTCGATAGGTCAGATCATGCTCTACTATATGCTGGAATTTCAGTTTAGTAAAAGTCCCACGCTTTTCAAAATTTTCGGCTTTGTGTTATTTTTTGAAAAAGATTATCTGCTTTTGGATTTTCGCATGCCATTTCTACAAATGATATGAATCGACAATAACTGAGCAACTTTTGGGTGTAGTTCCGAAAAGCCCATACCGCTTTTTTCTTTGAAATTTTGTATACTGATGTATTTTGACTCGCTGAATACGAATATGATAATTTAAATTTGCCGCAAATTCGATTTTCAAGATAAAAACTGGAAAAAAACGGATTTTTCGAGTTTTCTAATTTTATTTTAACAAATGTTGATCGTAGAGGAAAATGTCTTGCACGAAAGTTGTAGCCCATCAAAAGACTGATAATTTATGTTCTATACAAATTTTGTCTTAAATCATTATTATCCAAGAAAATGGGATAATACTCCAATAAGTATATTTTGTCTAAGTATAATTAGACATTTTTCTCTACGATCGACATTTGTTAAAACAAAATTTAAAAAACTACACAAATACGTTTATTTCCAGCTTTTTATCTTGAAAATCGAATTTACGCCCATTTTGATTGTTATTTTCGTGTTCAGCGAGTCAAAATACATAAGTATACAAAATTTCAAGGAAAAAAGCGGTATGGGCTTTTCGGAACTTTATCCCAACTTTTGAAACCAATCGGCAGGATATGCGCAGTACATTTTTTTACACCGCAGGCTATCAAAATGAGATGTTCGAATTGGTTCGTATGAAAACTCTGCATAAGATCTTCTTTCATAAGGTTTCCACTACATTTAAGGTTAAAAAGACTTTTCTAGATAAAACAAATGACCAAGAGTTTTTTTTTAAACCGGGTCAAAAAAAGTTATCATTTGTAGAAATGGCATGCGAAAAACGAAAAGCAGATGATTTTTATCTCGAAACCCGTGAAACTTTTACTAAACTAAAGTTCCAGCATTTAGTAGGACATGATCTGACCTATCGACAGTTGCAGGATTGTCCATTCATTACTGGACACTCTGTTCATATATATATATACAGGGTGACAATTATAATGTGGCCATGCTTTTTTTGAGGGCCTTGCGCGAAGATTTTGGGTCTGAAAAAAATATGATTTTGAATGGTTTTTCGAGCCTTTTTCGAAAAAAAATACGGCAGATTTTTGTCTTGAAAAATGTACGCCAGAAGAAATAAGGCATTGCGAAAAAAAAACGCAAAATACATTCCGAGCACATGAGATTGAAGTTTTTAAAATTCCGAATACAATGCACTCCGGAAAACTTGAATTGCGCCCGCCATCATGGTGGAAAAAATTGTTAAAAATACGCCGTAAAGTGGCAATTTGCGTGAAACAAGCGATTTAAGTCAGACGCGATCGTGCTTTGGGATGTCCTAGCTTGGTACGTCACAGCTGCAACTTCCGAATGTTCGGCTGTCACAAGAAGGTGGTTGAGAATCCCTTGACCCGCGAATGAGCTAAGGGATCTGAATTTGTACCCATTCGAGTCCATTGCAGAGAATATGGTCAATTTCGAAAAAGTTCGAAAATTCCATGTACGGCAAATAATATTTTGAATAATTTGGAATTCGTTTCCAGCTCTTGGACACATCATTTTGAAAAAAAACTTTAACACGGATTAGGGAAAATTTACAGACTTTTTCCTATTACGCGTATTATTTTTCCAACATTCATTACTGCGAGCATTGTGTGAGCGTGTGCGTGCATGAGGATGCACGAGTGCACACGCGCGTGTGCGTAATGTGGACATTTGCCACGTTTCGAGCGCGCTCTGAACTCGGGTTCGGAGAGCACGCTACGCGGTTCGGTCCGAACGCATCGTCAAACGTCAAAACGCGTTATTTGACGTTTAGGATTAGTCAGCTGATATTGTCCGCTGATACCATCTTGGATATGCAGATTTAGCGCACACACGTCGAACTGTCGTCGAAAGGCCAAATTTGACGTTTCATCAATCGTCTGCTATTCATTTCTGACATCTTGGGCAAATAGGGAGCACGCGCGTTGAAGGTTTGCCGAAATGCACTGTTTGGCGCGCGATTTGATATGACGTGATATCGCCGGCCATGATTGTTTGCCATTTTGGATGTGCAAAATCATGATTCGAGACGGCGAGCGATTATCTCTTGAGTTATTTAACATTTCGATTCGAATAAAAATCTACAGTACGTGTCTTTGTCTTTTTTTGCGTTCACAAGACGTAAATGAAAACACAACAACGTACTGGAAAAAGGTGTTTTTAATGATTAATTGAAAAGTACCGAACATAGGAACAAAAACAAGTTTGGTATTTTTTTCAGACAAGTTGACCGTGCCTCTACCTGGAGCGCCGATTCGATTTCTATCTCCGCAATAAATAATTAATACGTGTCTGCGATGGTTCTGAAGGCGTAAACCAGTAATTCCATAATGGTGATTATGTTTCTGGGGGATGGGTTCGGAAATCCCCGATATGACTGTCCCGAGCTTATGTTCGCTTTTACCTTACTTTCGGTTATTTTGCGTCAAAGGGTATCGAGACGCTCGGCGGACGGTTTCAAGCGCATTTGTCGATTGACAAAGGTAAAAGCAACGATGATGGTGGGTCTGGGGAATTCGATACGCCACATGGACGACGATTATAAGCGCATTTATTAATAAAAATAAAAGCAATGATTGTGATGATTCTGGTGTACCCGATTGGACATGCCTGATATGACGGAATCGAGTTCTTCTCTACTTTTACCTTTCTTTCAGTCATATCGCATCGAATAAAATGACGAAGATTTGGGGATGATAACAGGCGCATTTGTTAATAAACAAAGGTAAAAGCAATGATTGTGTCGTTTCTGGGTGACCCAATTGGACAGGCCTGATATGACGGCATCGAGTTCTTCTCTGCTTTTACCTTTCTTTCTCTCATATCGCGTCAAATACACTGACGACGATTTAAAGACGAATACAGGCGCATTTGTTAATAAAAAAAGATAAAAGCAATAATTGTGCTCATTCTGGGGGACCCGAATGGACATTACTAACATGACGGCATCGAGTTCTTCTCTGCTTATACCTTCATATCTGTCGTATTGCTTCAAATACAATGACGACGATTTGAGGATGATTTCAGGCGCATTTGTTAATAAAAAAAAAGGGAAAACCAATGATTGTGATGAAGCTGGGGAACCCGAATGAATATTACTAATATGACGGCATCGAGTTCTTCTCTGCTTTGACCTTTGTTTCTGTCGTATCGGATCAAATACAATGACGACAATTTGTGGATGATTTCAGGCGCCTTTGTTAATTAAAAAAAAAAGGTAAAAGCAATAATTGTGATGAATCTAGGGGACCCGACTGGGCATTGCTAATATGACGGCATGAGAGTTCTTCTCTGCTTTTACCTTTATTTCTGTCATATTGGATCAAATAAAATGACGACGACTTAAGGGTGATTACAGGCGCATTTCTTAACAAACAAAGATAAAAGCAATGATTGTGCAAATTCTGGAAGACCCGAATGGACATTGCTAATATAACGGCATCGAGTTCTTCTCTGCTTTTACCTTTATTTCTGTCGTATCGCATCAAATACAACGACGAGGATTTGAGGATGATTACAGGCGCATTTGTTAATAAAAAAAGGTAAAAGCAATGACTCTGATGAATCTGGGGAACCCGAATGACTATTACTAATATGACGGCATCGAATTCTTCTCTGCTTTTACCTTTGTTTCTGTCATATTGCTTCAAATACAATGACGACGATTTGAGGATGATTCCAGGCGCATTTGTTAATAAAAAAAGGTAAAAGCAATAATTGTGATGAATCTAGGGGACCCGACTGGGCATTGCTAATATGACGGCATCAGGTTCTTCTCTGCTTTTACCTTAATTTCTGTCATATTGGATCAAATAAAATGACGACGATTTAAGGATGATTACAGGCGCATTTCTTAACAAACAAAGATAAAAGCAATGATTGTGCCGATTCTGGTGGACCCGAATGGACATTACTAATATGACCGCCTCGAGTTCTTCTCTGCTTTTACCTTTATTTCTGTCGTATCGCATCAAATACAATCACGAGGATTTAAGGATCATTACGGTCGCATTTCTTAATAAACAAATATAAAAGAAATGATTGTGCCGATTCTGGTGGACCCGAATGGACATTACTAATATGACCGCCTCGAGTTCTTCTCTGCTTTTACCTTTATTTCTGTCGTATCGCATCAAATACAACGCCGACAGTTTGAGGATGATTTCAGGCGCATTTGTTAATAAAAAAGGTAAAAGCAATGATTGTGATGAATCTGGGGGACCCAAATGGATATTACTATTATGACCTCATTGAGTTCTTCTCTGCTTTTGCCTTTATTTCTGTCACATTGCTTCAAATACAATGACGACAATTTGAGGATGATTTCAGGCGCATTTGTTAATAAAAACGGTAAAAGCAATGACTGTGATTAATCTGGGGGATCCGAATGGATATTACTAATATGACGGCATTGAGTTCTTCTCTGCTTTTACCTTTATTTCTGTCATATTGCTTCCAATACTATGACGACGATTTGAGGATGATTTCAGGCGCATTTGTTAATAGAAAAAGGTAAAAGCAGTGATTGTGATGAATCTGGGGGACCCGAATGGGCATTGCTAATATGACGGCATCGAGTTCTTCTCTGCTTTCACTTTTTTTTCAGTCATACCGCATCGAATAAAATGACGAAGATTTGGGGAGGATAACAGGCGCATTTGTTAATAAACAAAGGTAAAAGCAATGGTTGTGTCAATTCTGGGGGACCCAATTGGACAGGCCTGATATGACGGCATCGAGTTCTTCTCTGCTTTTACCTTTCTTTGTGTCATATCACATCAAATACACTGACGACGATTTGAAAACGATTACAGGCGCATTTGTTAATAAAAAAAAGATAAAAGCAATAATTGTGCGAATTCTGGGGGACCCGAATGGACATTACTAACATGACGGCATCGAGTTCTTCTCTGCTTTTACCTTTATTTCTGTCATATTGCTTCAAATACAATGACGACGATTTGAGGATGATTTCAGGCGCATTTGTTAATAAAAAAAAGGTAAAAGCAACGACTGTGATGAATCTGCGGAACCCGAATGAATATTACTAATATGACGGCATCGAGTTCTTCTCTGCTTTTACCTTTGTTTCTGTCATATTGCTTCAAATCCAATGACGACGATTTGATGATTATTTCAGGCGCATTTGTTAATAAAAAAAGGTAAAAGCAATAAGTGTGATGAATCTGGGGGACCCGACTGGGCATTGCTAATATCACGGCATCGCGTTCTTCTCTGCTTTTACCGTTATTTCTGTCATATCGCATCGAATAAAATGACGAAGATTTGGGGATGATACCAGGCGCATTTGTTAATAAACAAAGGTAAAAGCAATGGCTCTGATGAATCTGGGGAACCCAGATGATTATTACTAATATGACGGCATCGAATTCTTCTCTGCTTTTACCTTTGTTTCTGTCATATGGCTTCAAACACATTGACGAAAATTTGAGGATGATTTCCGGCGCCTTTGTTAATAAAAAAAGGTAAAAGCAATAATTGTGATGAATCTAGGGGACCCGACTGGGCATTGCTAATATGACGGGATCAAGTTCTTCTCTGCTTTTACCTTTATTTCTGTCATATTGGATCAAATAAAATGACGACGATTTAAGGATGATTACAGGCGCATTTCTTAACAAACAAAGATAAAAGCAATGATTGTGCAAATTCTGGAAGACCCGAATGGACATTGCTAGTATGACGGAATCGAGTTCTTCTCTGCTTTTACCTTTATTTCTGTCATATTGGATCAAATAAAATGACGACGATTTAAGGATGATTACAGGCGCATTTCTTAACAAACAAAGACAAAAGCAATGATTATGCAAATTCTGGAAGACCCGAATGGACATTGCTAGTATGACGACATCGAGTTCTTCCCTGCTTTTACCTTTACTTTTGTCGTATCACATCAAATACAACGACGAGGATTTGAGGATGATTATAGGCGCATTTGTTAATAAAAAAAGATAAGAGCAATAATTGTGCTCATTCTGGGGGACCCGAATGGACATTGCAAATATGACGGCATCGAGTTCTTCTCCGCTTTTACCTTTCTTTCTGTCGTATCGCATCAAATACAATGACGACGATTTGAGGATGATACCAGGCGCATTTGTTAATAAACAAAGGTAAAAGCAATGGTTGTGTCGATTCTGGGGGACCCAATTGGACAGGCCTGATATGACGGCACCGAGTTCTTCTCTGCTTTCACCTTTCTTTCTGTCATATCGCATCAAATACACTGACGACGATTTGAAAACGATTACAGGCGCATTTGTTAATAAAAAAAGATAAAAGCAATAATTGTGCTCATTCTGGGGGACCCGAATGGACATTACTAACATGACGGCATCGAGTTCTTCTCTGCTTTTACCTTTATTTCTGTCATATTGCTTCAAATACAATGACGACGATTTGAGGATGATTCCAGGCGCATTTGTTAATAAAAAAAGGTAAAAGCAATGGCTCTGATGAATCTGGGGAACCCAAATGATTATTACTATTATGACGGCATTGAATTCTTCTCTGCTTTTACCTTTGTTTCTGTCATATGGCTTCAAACACATTGACGAAAATTTGAGGATTACTTCCGGCGCCTTTGTTAATAAAAAAAGGTAAAAGCAATAATTGTGATGAATCTAGGGGTCCCGACTGGGCATTGCTAATATGACGGCATCAAGTTCTTCTCTGCTTTTACCTTTATTTCTGTCATATTGGATCAAATAAAATGACGACGATTTAAGGATGATTACAGGCGCATTTCTTAACAAACAAAGATAAAAGCAATGATTGTGCAAATTCTGGAAGACCCGAATGGACATTGCTAATATGACGGCATCGAGTTCTTCTCTGCTTGTACCTTTATTTCTGTCATATTGGATCAAATAAAATGACGACGATTTAAGGATGATTACAGGCGCATTTCTTAACAAACAAATATGAAAGCAATGATTATGCAAATTCTCGAAGACCCGAATGGACATTGCTAGTATGACGGCATCGAGTTCTTCTCTGCTTTTACCTTTATTTCTGTCATATTGGATCAAATAAAATGACGACGATTTAAGGATGATTACAGGCGCATTTCTTCACAAACAAAGACAAAAGCAACGATTATGCAAATTCTGGAAGACCCGAATGGACATTGCTAGTATGACGACATCGAGTTCTTCTCTGCTTTTACCTTTACTTTTGTCGTATCACATCAAATACAACGACGAGGATTTGAGGATGATTATAGGCGCATTTGTTAATAAAAAAAGAAAAGAGCAATAATTGTGCTCATTCTGGGGGACCCGAATGGACATTGCAAATATGACGGCATCGAGTTCTTCTCTGCTTTTACCTTTGTTTCTGTCGTATCGCATCAAATCCAATGACGACGATTTGATGATTATTTCAGGCGCATTTGTTAATAAAAAAAGGTAAAAGCAATAATTGTGATGAATCTGGGGGACCCGACTGGGCATTGCTAATATCACGGCATCGCGTTCTTCTCTGCTTTTACCGTTATTTCTGTCATATCGCATCGAATAAAATGACGAAGATTTGGGGATGATACCAGGCGCATTTGTTAATAAACAAAGGTAAAAGCAATGGTTGTGTCGATTCTGGGGGACCCAATTGGACAGGCCTGATATGACGGCACCGAGTTCTTCTCTGCTTTTACCTTTCTTTCTGTCATATCGCATCAAATACACTGACGACGATTTGAAAACGATTACAGGCGCATTTGTTAATAAAAAAAGATAAAAGCAATAATTGTGCTCATTCTGGGGGACCCGAATGGACATTACTAACATGACGGCATCGAGTTCTTCTCTGCTTTTACCTTTATATCTGTCATATTGCTTCAAATCCAATGACGACGATTTGAGGATGATTCCAGGCGCATTTGTTAATAAAAAAAGGTAAAAGCAATGGCTCTGATGAATCTGGGGAACCCAAATGATTATTACTAATATGACGGCATCGAATTCTTCTCTGCTTTTACCTTTGTTTCTGTCATATGGCTTCAAACACATTGACGAAAATTTGAGGATGATTTCCGGCGCCTTTGTTAATAAAAAAAGGTAAAAGCAATAATTGTGATGAATCTAGGGGACCCGACTGGGCATTGCTAATATGACGGCATCAAGTTATTCTCTGCTTTTACCTTTATTTCTGTCATATTGGATCAAATAAAATGACGACGATTTAAGGATGATTACAGTCGCATTTCTTAACAAACAAAGATAAAAGCAATGATTGTGCAAATTCTGGAAGACCCGAATGGACATTGCTAGTATGACGGCATCGAGTTCTTCTCTGCTTTTACCCTTATTTCTGTCATATTGGATCAAATAAAATGACGACGATTTAAGGATGATTACAGGCGCATTTCTTAACAAACAAATATGAAAGCAATGATTATGCAAATTCTGGAAGACCCGAATGGACATTGCTAATATGACGGCATCGAGTTCTTCTCTGCTTTTACCTTTATTTCTGTCATATTGGATCAAATAAAATGACGACGATTTAAGGATGATTACAGGCGCATTTCTTAACAAACAAATATGAAAGCAATGATTATGCAAATTCTCGAAGACCCGAATGGACATTGCTAGTATGACGGCATCGAGTTCTTCTCTGCTTTTACCTTTATTTCTGTCATATTGGATCAAATAAAATGACGACGATTTAAGGATGATTACAGGCGCATTTCTTAACAAACAAAGACAAAAGCAATGATTATGCAAATTCTGGAAGACCCGAATGGACATTGCTAGTATGACGACATCGAGTTCTTCTCTGCTTTTACCTTTACTTTTGTCGTATCACATCAAATACAACGACGAGGATTTGAGGATGATTATAGGCGCATTTCTTAACAAACAAAGACAAAAGCAATGATTATGCAAATTCTGGAAGACCCGAATGGACATTGCTAGTATGACGACATCGAGTTCTTCTCTGCTTTTACCTTTACTTTTGTCGTATCACATCAAATACAACGACGAGGATTTGAGGATGATTATAGGCGCATTTGTTAATAAAAAAAGACAAGAGCAATAATTGTGCTCATTCTGGGGGACCCGAATATACATTGCAAATATGACGGCATCGAGTTCTTCTCTGCTTTTACCTTTGTTTCTGTCGTATCGCATCAAATACAATGACGACGATTTGAGGATGATTCCAGGCGCATTTGTTAATAAAAAAAGGTAAAAGCAATGGCTCTGATGAATCTGGGGAACCCAAATGATTATTACTAATATGACGGCATCGAATTCTTCTCTGCTTTTACCTTTGTTTCTGGCATATGGCTTCAAACACATTGACGAAAATTTGAGTATGATTTCCGGCGCCTTTGTTAATAAAAAAAGGTAAAAGCAATAATTGTGATGAATCTAGGGGACCCGACTGGGCATTGCTAATATGACGGCATCAAGTTCTTCTCTGCTTTTACCTTTATTTCTGTCATATTGGATCAAATAAAATGACGACGATTTAAGGATGATTACAGGCGCATTTCTTAACAAACAAAGACAAAAGCAATGATTATGCAAATTCTGGAAGACCCGAATGGACATTGCTAGTATGACGACATCGAGTTCTTCTCTGCTTTTACCTTTACTTTTGTCGTATCACATCAAATACAACGACGAGGATTTGAGGATGATTATAGGCGCATTTGTTAATAAAAAAAGATAAGAGCAATAATTGTGCTCAGTCTGGGGGACCCGAATGGACATTGCAAATATGACGGCATCGAGTTCTTCTCTGCTTTTACCTTTGTTTCTGTCGTATCGCATCAAATACAATGACGACGATTTGAGGATGATTACAGGCGCATTTGTTAATAAAAAAGATAAAAGCAATAATTGTGCTCATTCTGGGGGACCCGAATGGACATTGCTAATATGACGGCATCGAGTTATTCTCTGCTTTTACCTTTATTTCTGTCATATTGGATCAAATAAAATGACGACGATTTAAGGATGATTAAAGGCGCATTTCTTAACAACCAAAGATAAAAGCAATGATTGTGCAAATTCTGGAAGACCCGAATGGACAGTGCTAGTATGACGGCATTGAGTTCTTCTCTTCTTTTACCTTTATTTCTGACGTATCGCATCAAATACAATGACGACGATTTGAGGGTGATTACAGGCGCATTTGTTAATAAAAAAACATAAAAGCACTAATTGTGCTCATTTTGGGGGACCCGAATCGATATTGCTAATATGGCAGCATCGAGTTCTTCTCTGCTTTTACCTTTTTTTTTGTTTTGGTTTTTTCCTTAGGTACACGCTTTTCGCGTTTGTTACCTATTCTTTCCCTTCATTGTGCCCGTTTCTTTCCTCTGCTGTTTACTCTCTTTTTCTCCATCTTTCTCCTAGTCCCCCCCCGCCCCTCTTACGGCCGCAGCCGACTTCCCCCTCTGTATTATATTCATCATGACATTTCTGTCATGGGTATAGGGAAACTGCGGAAAACCTATACCAATACAGCCGGTCATCGAGTTCGCCCCCCAGTCGTGGAACTAGTCTTATTTCGCCGCGAAAATGCCGAAGAAAAACATTTCACGACGAAATGTACGCGACTGGGATTCGAACCCGGGACCTCCCGGTCCGCTGGTTTAGTGGCGAGCACGCTAACCACTAGACCATCGCACCGGTCCTGCTTTTACCTTTATTTCTGTCATATTGCTTCAAATACAATGACGACGATTTGAGGATGATTTCAGGCGCATTTGTTAATAAAAAAAGGTAAAAGCAATGACTGTGAAGAATCTGGGGAACCCGAATGAACATTACTAATATGGGGGCATCGAGTTCTTCTCTGCTTTTACCTTTGTTTCTGTCATATTGCTTCAAATACATTGACGACAATTTGAGGATGATTTCAGGCGCCTTTGTTAATAAAAAAAGGTAAAAGCAATAATTGTGATGAATCTAGGGGACCCGACTGGGCATTGCTAATATGACGGCCCCGAGTTCTTCTCTGCTTTTACCTTTATTTCTGTCATATTGGATCAAATATAATGACGACGATTTAAGGATGATTACAGGCGCATTTCTTAACAAACAAAGATAAAAGCAATGATTGTGCAAATTCTGGAAGACCCGAATCGACATTGCTAGTATGACGGCATCGAGTTCTTCTCTGCTTTTACCTTTATTTCTGTCATATTGGATCAAATAAAATGACGACGATTTGAGGATGATTACAGGCGCATTTCTCAACAAACAAAGATAAAAGCAATGATTATGCAAATTCTGGAAGACCCGAATGGACATTGCTAGTATGACGGCATCGAGTTCTCCTCTGCTTTTATCTTTATTATTGTCGTATCGCATCATATACTACGACGAGGATTTGAGGATGATTACAGGCGCATTTGTTAATAAAAAAAAGATAAAAGCAATAGTTGTGCTCATTCTGGGGGACCCGAATGGACATTGCTAATATGACGGCATCCATTCGGGTCCCCCAGAATGAGCACAATTATTGCTTTTATCTTTTTTTATTAACAAATGCGCCTGTCATCGTCTGCAAATCGTCGTCAGTGTATTTGATGCGATATGACAGAAAGAAAGGTAAAAGCAGAGAAGAACTCGGTGCCGTCATATCAGGCCTGTCCAATTGGGTCCCCCAGATTCATCACAATTATTGCTTTTACCTTTTTTTATTAACAAATGCGCCTGAAATTATCATCAAATCGTCGTCAATGTATTTGAAGCCATATGACAGAAACAAAGGTAAAAGCAGAGAAGAATTCGATGCCGTCATATTAGTAATAATCATTTGGGTTCCCCAGATTCATCAGAGCCATTGCTTTTACCTTTTTTAATTAACAAATGCGCCTGGAATCATCCTCAAATTGTCGTCATTGTATTTGAAGCAATATGACAGAAATAAAGGTAAAAGCAGAGAAGAACTCGATGCCGTCATGTTAGTAATGTCCATTCGGGTCGCCCAGAATGAGCACAATTATTGCTTTTATCTTTTTTTATTAACAAATGCGCCTGTAATCGTTTTCAAATCGTCGTCAGTGTATTTGATGCGATATGACAGAAAGTAAGGTAAAAGCAGAGAAGAACTCGGTGCCGTCATATCAGGCCTGTCCAATTGGGTCCCCCAGAATCGACACAACCATTGCTTTTACCTTTGTTTATTAACAAATGCGCCTGTCATCATCCCCAAATCTTCGTCATTTTATTCGATGCGATATGACAGAAATAAAGGTAAAAGCAGAGAAGAACTCGATGCCGTGATAGTAGCAATGCCCAGTCGGGTCCCCCAGATTCATCACAATTATTGCTTTTACCTTTTTTTATTAACAAATGCGCCTGAAATCATCATCAAATCGTCGTCATTATATTTGAAGCAATATGACAGAAACACAGGTAAAAGCAGAGAAACTCGATGCCGTCATATTAGTAATATTCATTCGGGTTCCCCAGATTCATCACAGTCATTTCTTTTACCTTTTTTTAACAACAAATGCGCCTGAAATCATCCTCAAATCGTCGTCATTGTATTTGAAGCAATATGACAGAAATAAAGGTAAAAGCAGAGAAGAACTCGATGCCGTCATGTTAGTAATGTCCATTCGGGTCCCCCAGAATGAGCACAATTATTGCTTTTATCTTTTTTTTATTAACAAATGCGCCTGTAATCGTCTTCAAATCGTCGTCAGTGTATTTGATGCGATATGACAGAAAGAAAGGTAAACGCAGAGAAGAACTCGGTGCCGTCATATCAGGCCTGTCCAATTGGGTCCCCCAGAATCGACACAACCATTGCTTTTACCTTTGTTTATTAACAAATTCGCCTGTTATCATCCCCAAATCTTCGTCATTTTATTCGATGCGATATGACAGATATAAAGGTAAAAGCAGAGAAGAACTCGATGCCGTCATATTTGCAATGTCCATTCGGGTCCCCCAGAATGAGCACAATTATTGCTTTTATCTTTTTTTATTAAGAAATGCGCCTGTAATCATCCTCAAATCGTCGTCATTTTATTCGATCCAATATGACAGAAATAAAGGTAAAAGCAGAGAAGAACTCGATGCCGTCATAGTAGCAATGTCCATTCGGGTCTTCCAGAATTTGCACAATCATTGCTTTTATCTTTGTTTGTTAAGAAATGCGCCTGTAATCATCCTTAAATCGTCGTCATTTTATTTGATCCAATATGACAGAAATAAAGGTAAAAGCAGAGAAGAACCTGATGCCGTCATATTAGCAATGCCCAGTCGGGTCCCCTAGATTCATCACAATTATTGCTTTTACCTTTTTTTATTAACAAATGCGCCTGGAATCATCCTCAAATCGTCGTCATTGTATTTGAAGCAATATGACAAAAACAAAGGTAAAAGCAGAGAAGAATTCGATGCCGTCATATTAGTAATAGTCATTCGGGTTCCCCAGATTCATCAGAGTCATTGCTTTTACCTTTTTTTTATTAACAAATGCCCCTGGAATCATCCTCAAATCGTCGTCATTGTATTTGAAGCAATATGACAGAAATAAAGGTAAAAGCAGAGGAGAACTCAATGCCGTCATGTTAGTAATGTCCATTCGGGTCCCCCAGATCGTTCATATGTTGTTATATGTACGAGAACTTTCTCGAACGATAAAGAAAATATTGGACAACAATAAGTCATCAAGAGGTGACAGGTGACACTGCTCAATTGTTTAACCATACAATTCCTATGAAGAAAAAAATATATTTCGCTCCTCTCAAGCTTATGGCAACTTCTCAGCCATCTTTCTGCGTGTACGGTAACTCTCTAGTACTGTAAAGACGTGCTAGACAACGAGAAGTCATCAAACGAGGAAAGGTACCACTGCTCGATTGTTGTACTGTGGGGCTTGAATAAAAAAAATTGTTTCGTGTGTCCGAAGGTTTTGGCTACTTCTCACTTACGTCTTTATGTGTAGGAGAACTAGCCAGTTGTTCAAAAACAAATATTGGACAACAATGAATCGCAAGGGATGAGAAATCACACTGCTCGACTGTTGTATCGAAAACTTTCCAGAAAAAAATCATTCTCGATTTCTGAAGCTTCTGGCTACTTCTTTCGTGTGTCGTTGTGTGCACTGAAACTCTACAGTATGCTAAATAAGCCATCAGAACAGAACCGAGAAACAAAGTATAAGAGGTCAGGCTGCTGTAACGTCGAATGATACAGTTTCGAACAAAAATATTATTTCGTGCGTCCGAAGTTTCTGGCTCCGTCTGACATTAGTTCTCTCGTGTAATAAAAGTCGCTAGTAGTTGAAAGAAAATATGAGTCTCAATAAATCGGCAGAGAAGGAGATAGATCAAAAATCAAATGTTCTATTGTACACCTTGTAGCAAAAAAAGCGGGTGCCTGAAGATTCTGCCGAATATTTAGATAGATTTGTATGAGTACCACAACTCTCCAGGAATTCATCAAAAATACTGGACAACAATGAATTGTCCAGGCATGAGAGGCTAGACTTCTCGATTGCTGCATGGTACAGGTTTAATCTTAAAAAAAGGATTTCCCGTGTCTCAAGCTGCTAGTTACGTCTCAATATGTTTTTATATGGACGAGAAATTTGCGGTACGGTGAAAAAACATTAGACAACAATAGGTCATCACGGGATGACAGGTTCGATGGTTCTACCGTACAACTTTATTGAAAAAATATTATTTCGCGACTCTCAAGCTTACGGCCAGTTCACTGTCATCTTTCTGTGGGTACTGTAAGTCTCAAGTACTGTAGAGACGTGCTAGACAACGAGAAGTCATGAAGGGAGGAAAGATACCTCTGCTCGATTGTTTTGTGGTGGGGCTTGAGGAAGAAAATAATTTCGTGTGTCTGAACCTTTTGGCTACTTCTCACATACGTCTTTATGTGTAGGAGAACGCGACAGCATTTGAAGATCAAATATTGGACAACAATGAA